>JAPXFQ010000335.1:0-340289 GCA_028564705.1 Apricaphanius iberus
AGATGACATCTGTTGTGAAACGGCGCTATATAAATAAACTGAATTGAAATTGAATTGAAGAAATACTGGTGTAGTACATACCAATATTAATATGATACATGCAGAGATTATTGCCAGCAGTTTTCAGTGTCCTGTAATTTAGACTCCCCATACTTTCGATCTATATTGGGTATTCACTGGAAAATTATTCTCACACAAAACTGTAAAATCCTTCGTAAAAACCTGCTCTGTGTAAGAGGACATGTAACAGCACTTGATTTATTTGTAAAACAAAACTAAAAAATCTGAAATAAGTTCAACTGTCTGTTTTCCTCATCTGTCTGTTTGATTTTATCTAAAACTTTCATGTTATGACTACTCCCAGAGACTATATGAGCTGGCTTTCACTTACCTGAATTTTCATCAACTCTCTCCTCCACTGTATGGTCTTTCTGATGAACCCACTCACTGTTGCATTTAAAGTATATCTGTGTGGCCGGCGTCGCTTTGCAGTACAGATTCACAGGCTTATTCTTGACGATGTAGCCTTCCTCGGGTTCGAACAAGAAGTGAGGTAATGGCTCTGGAGGGTCAGAGGGGAAGGTTTCGGGGAGTTCACTCAGGCTAAGGAAATCATCGTCATCCCTCACTGTAAAAAAAAGAAAAAAATGTTAAAGTACTCATTTAGACAAGTTTGTTTTATTGCTCTTTGATTTACATCAGAGGGGATCACTGTACAAAAGCGTCATCTCGGCCTATTTGACTGAATTTTGGTTTATCCCAACCAATGGACTTGACAGAAAGTTGTGAAGAGGAAAGAAATTTCCGTCTTTACAGCGAGCAATAAAAATATGGCTGTGCAGCATATTTAAGGTCTATTTTGTTGCACATGCTCTATGTTTTTAAAGAAACATACAAAATCTTAATATCACTGGATAAAAATTAGGATGAAATATACAGCACAGCATCTCATTAGGAGGATATTGCTATAGCAATAATGAATAAATGTGCATTGATGTGCCCTTATTTTAACCTTTCTTTAGTTGCCCTGGAGTATTATAGGTTCATAATACATCCAAATTTAACCCAGCTGTTGTTAAGTAACTATGATAAATAAGCTAAAGAATGAAGACGCTGAGAGGTTTGGAAAGTTTTACCTGGCAGACTTAGTTAGATTATCTTGATTTTAAACCATTTATGTACCTCTTGGTTTTTGCAAAATAATTTGCAACCTGTGGGAAGCTTAATTTAATATAAGTGCAAAGTACTTCATATATCAGAGCTTAAAGTAAGGCCTCAGCTGTCTCTGTTGTGAAATAAAACTCCACCTGTCTGCTACCATATGTTTCAATTTCAAATTCCCCGTAACAGAGAAATCCAGAAAATTGTTGGTTTATCTCAGCTAATATATAATGTCTTTTCTCAAAAATCTTTCAAGGAATTGTCAGAGGACAACGTCATCTAAGGACCTTGCATTCCTTCAGAAGCAGAAGCAAAAGATTTTTATATTTGTATGTAATCAGCACAGTGGAATTTGTGCTCTACAAAAATCAAACAGACCCAAATTATTACAAATTAATTGTTTTAAAATGTGTTCCACTTGTCTTATTCAGTAATAAAAAGATTTCAATCAAAAATTTAGCTCTGATTAAACCATCCGAAACACAAAATTAATAATTGTACCGTAAGCACACTAATTAAAGTCAAGCAACACACTGAGCAATTAATTTGTATATTAAATAAGTATCATATAATTCACATATCAGGTATTTCGGAAATTAGTGAGTACAAAAATATATCTGCTGTGCCTCGCAAAAATATTCATCTCCTTTAAACTTTTTTTATAGTTTGTCACACCACAGCCAAAATCTGTATTTTATTTAAGTATTATGTGATGATTTGCTGGACCAACATAAAATAGCCCAACACTGTATTTGGCATGACAAAGGGGATTTCTATCATTTCAAATATGAAGCATTAATGCTTTCATTTCTTATATTAGTCTTTCAGTTTTTTGAAACAGTAGATGATAGCGGAACAGGACTGACACAACAACTGATAGTCAGGAGAAAATAATTCAATAGACATAATAGCCACCACTGGGGGTACAGGAACTTAATCCTCCTCCTCTTTCCTGTCCTCTTTTGTGTTTTCACTTTGTCTAAACTTCACGCCCCCTCTTGGCCTCAATCAAAAGGACACCAACCGTGTTTTGGCGCCAGGTTGCCAAGGTCACCAAACCACATAGAATTACAAGAGCAGGTGGGAGGTTGAGGAGGTAAGCTTTATTTTCTTTCAAACCCATGGACACACATGGACAATAACACAATGGACATGAATTAAAGGTTCTCACACAAACAAATATATTTTTTTCCACCTGGTAGTTTTTTCTCTCCATCAAGATTAAGGTTTCATTTAAATTATTTAGACACATATATATATGTGGGTGAGCATCTGTGTTTGGGGGGGGGGGGCTGGTGCTAGAACTATAAATTATTGATTGGCACAAGAAACATGATAGCCAAAGAGGAGGGCCGGTAGTGGACGGAAGGGGAGGGACAAGGATGCATTTTGCCATGAATAAAAACTTTTTTCCCTCATCTGGACTAACTTTGCTTCTTAATTTTTCTCACACTTTTGCACTTACTATATATTTTGTTTGCTCTTTCTCACTCTTATTTCACCTCATTTTTATCTCCGTCGTATTCTTCTCTCCTGATCGCCTGACAGAATGACTTACTGATCCTAACAGCCCAGCTCATAAATGTCCTGCCTGAATGCTGTCATCGGTAATGAATGGCTGCAGGAGAACAATGTCCACATGTGATTTAGAGTATATAGTAAATATGTACTAAGAGTAAGAACACATTTATACCTTCACTAAAATCTATAGGCCTGGTCACCTTGAAAAGCCAACTAACAATGAGTCAATTACATGAAAGGAAGCCAAGAAAGAATAAATGTTAAAGTAAATACTTTTCGTAAAAAGGGAAAATACTGATAATGATAAATAGGACGTTATAGGTGTTTTACAATAAAATGATCAGACCACTGATGTGCCATGCTTTTTAGTTCAGATTTTATGCCTGCTTTAGCAAAATAAGTTTGACCAAAATTAGTGAACCTTTATAGTACCTATCAATGTACTTGCATGCATTCTTAGAAGTGCTTATATGTTTTTGACCACAAAATGTTGGAACGGCATTTCAACATGTGGAAACTAAAGCCAGTGATCCCAATCCTTATAAGGTCAAATCCAGTGAAACAGAGTGGTTAGAAATGTGAGAATGCATCATGTGTTCTGTATTCTATGAGAGTTGTTGATGTATATCTGAGTAGCAGCTCTGGAAATCATGAAGTCATACTTCTTATTATCTTATCAGATAGTTCAAATAAGAAGCAGCTGCAAAAATATAAAAGCTCTTCTGAGTAGAGGCACTTTCTCACACAGATCAGAAGTATTTGCTCAAAACACTTTAAACACTGGCACCCCAGTTAACACTAAGCCCTTCCTGCTACCAGCAAACAAACATGCAACCAACCATGTACCAACAAACAAATGGCGAACAATCCCTAAACACCACAAATACCTGCCACTAGACCACACAATGCTTTTTACAAAAATAGACAGAAAAATAAATCCCAACAAAAACCCCACAAAAAGGGGGAAAGAATTTGTGTACACTCAAGGAAAAAGATTAAAAAAATTTTTTCTCTTTTTTGTCTTATTTTTCCATCTTTACGACTCAAGCACAGGCAAATTTGATTTGGCAAAAAACAAAAAACAATTCCTACTGATGGTACTCCTATTACCCAGAGTCCCTCCTGTCCACACTTGTCTACAACCATCCCACAAAAGACACCCCCAGATTGTTTATTGATCAACTTATCACCCTCAGCTTACGAAGATATGCTTAAATATTTTTGAGATGTAGCTTGGGGAGTTTATGGAAGTAAGGCAATGGTAAAAAGGTGAAATACAAAGTGAGGCATGATGGTATAGCAAAGATAGTGTATCACTGATGTGGAATTATCATATCAAGTAGTATCTCACAGACAGAGACACATAAATAGTAGACAGAGACATTTAACCGAAGAGAATGTTCTCACTCACCAGCAGACAATGCTATAGGTAAAATAATCGTATCAATTATTTACATGTGTTTCTGTTCTTTGAACCTTTTTACTATTGTATTAATATTTACTCTATTAACTTTCCTGAGAAAATACAAAGCACAATTTTATCATTTTGTTTTTAACTGTCTTCCCCACTCTGTGGATTCAGAGCTCAGAATCCTCAGCTTTAACCATATACTATTTAATTATTTATACATAGTTGAGCATACAGTTTTGTTTAATCATTCTTGACTGACTGCAAATAGTTTATATGACACAAAATGTCTATTGTGAGATGTTAATTACCTTGGAGTATTTATCTTAAAAATAAAAAAATAAATATTATTCAGGGTAGGTATTTATTTGAATCCTAACTCAATATTTATTAAAAACAGCTTTTAAATGTATTTATGTATTTATTTTTGTGGTCATAGTGGCCTTCAGGGGATAGCATAGAAAGAGGGAAAGAAGTGGGGGATGAAATATGTCAAATGTCTGCAAGAACAGTATTTGGACTCGGAACAACCACATTGCGGGCTGAGACCTCTGCACATGATGCACCCACACTTATCCTTACGCAACGTGATACCTCAGCAAAATCCATTTTAACAGTAAAAGCACGTCATAATCCTGTATGTGATACAATCCCACTTATTTCTCAAGGGTTTTGAGTTTTTTATAGTTTGGGTACAATCCAAAAAATAACTATAATTTGGAAACTGTTTACAAAGCCATTCAAAAACTTCTCATCTCTGGAAACAAATTAGATAGAAGTATTTTACTTCCAGCTATAGTGCTCCTCTAATCTGACCATCTATCTTTCTGCACTACATTAAGTTTAGTTTGTATTCTAGTATTTTAGATGAGGATAATGAAAAAAAAAAAAAACATTATGCTGGCTGATAAAACATCCAAGCAGTGTGCATTTGAGTGAGAATATGTTTATTAAAAAGACATTGAAAAGGGAGGGGGAACCACTAAGCTATTTGAATCAACACTCAAGAGATTTAGTGACTTTAACTTTGAATATCATACCCCTTTATGAAACCAGTGATCAAACATTGAAAGCAGTTGTTTGAAACTTAATTTTGTTTGTCTTTTCTCCAACATTGAGCAAAAAGCGGGAAACTGAATGGGTGTAATACTCTTGGCCAAAAGGATCAACATTCATTATATTGTGAATTTCTGAAATATATCCCTTCAATTCTAAAATTGGAAGATGTCAACATTTTCATATACAGCAATCCTTAACAAGACATTTTTTTTTTTATTATGCAGTTGTGGTTTTTATAATAAACTAAGTGCTTACTATTTTTGCTGCAAAAATGATAAGCTTTTAGATTAATTTAAGATGAAAGTAACACTATATTAGAAAATGATGACCATATAACTATATTATGCCAGGTTTGATGACTTTCATCTTGATATTTTATCACAGGTGTAGACCTAGTCGAAATGCACTGTAAGGTACGAGAACGGGACTGCAGACCTGCGTATGCCAACTGTGAGACTGCCACATCAAAAACATGATGCGCTGACATTGATGGGGGGGGCGCAGAAGCTAAGTTCGGTAGACTCATTATTCTCCACTTTTCTACATTGATTGGCTGAAACTGCTTCACTGTGCTGCTGCATCGTGTTGTCAGACATTTATACTGCATATTTAGCGCTGTAAACTGAGCCCACATTTATACCAGCTTTATTTTTCGTAGAGTGGTGAGTCGTACCAGCGCACATAGATATTAAATTACATACTTGCTATGCAAACTACGTAGCCTACAGGTTGGTGGGTTTGCATTTTGTAGGTGTGGTGCTAGAATATCTACAGTGGCAAGAGTGCCAGGGTAACACCTATGTAAAACGGAAACAATGCCCTGGTATAATGCGCCACCTGGCTTGATAAAACCCATTCTCATTAACTTACTTTTAGTCATTTTTTGGGTAGCACACATATTCTGAATGCCTTCGGCAAAATTCAAATGAACTATTTTAATCTCGATTAATTAAAAAATTACTGTGAGATTAATATAGATTAAAAATCTATGACCACCATGTATTCGAGACTAAGTAAGATTTCTAGCATGATGCCACCCACTGGAGCGATATGTTGCCTACAATTTATGTGGTCTTGCGGCGTACAATCACAAGGGTCAAGGCAGATACTTACCTCCCATACCCTGCCCTCTCTTTGATGGTGCGTAAACAATAATCACCAAACACTGACAACAACATAACTCAAAGGATAATAAAGGAGTACGGCTGCATATATACACACATATATATATATATATATATATATATATATATATATATATATATATATATATATATATACACATATATTCGCCTGCTTCCATGTATATCCAACCTACTAACAGACCTCATTATGAAAGGACAATCAGGATTAATCACTTCATCTGTCATTGGTCATAAAGTTTTTCTTGTAGAGCATGTATTTTTATCTAAGACTGAGAGGTAAACGATGTACATAGAGTGACAAAAATAAGCCTTAGATGATAAAGTAGAACATGCACAGCATGATACTTGTCAGAGCTAGTTATTTATCTACAACGCAGTCAGAGCTAGGCAATTTATAATTGTAGAAATGACTTGAATGCTAGTCAATCTCAGAGTGGAGCAGACGGTGACAGCTGGCTGGTGTCTTCTGACTTTCGACTTGTCTGACACAGAAGGCCACAACTAAAGCTTGAGACTAGATTAACGTCTGTGGGTGCATGGGAGTGACTCAGAGAGGCTGCAGCTGGCCACAGTAAAAAGACATAAAGAGAGGAATTATTTGTAGAGTGTAAAAAATAATAAATCTAAGGCATCCAGGTGGCGAAAGAGGTGAAAGCATATCCAAAAGACAACATTAAAGTCTTTGTTGTTGAAATTTTCTAAAACTCCAAAGAGCTCCTTGTGTGTGGATTGTGAAAAGAAAGGATACAAAAGAAGAAAATGAAAAAAAAAACAACATAAAAAACTACTTTTGAAGATAAAGAAGTCACACTGTTGTTAGCACAGTTGCTCTGCAGCAAGGAGGTTGTGTTTGAATCCTGGCCAGGGGCACCTATGCACCTATGCATCAGTTTGGATGTACGCTGGCTTTCTTAGTGCAAAAATACGAAAGTTAGCCTAATTCAGCTCTCTATACTGCCCCAATTCAGTTTGTGTGTGTGTGTGTGTGTGTGGGCATGTCTAATCATCTTTGTGGTGCCAATGATGGGCTGACGACCTATCTAGGGTTTACCCTACCTATCGCACTGACCATTGGAAATGGGCACTAAATGCTCCTCAACCTGTAGAGATTGAACTGGAATGTAAAACCTAATATGCAACACAATATTTTTTGTTATCAGATCAAGTCTGAAATTTCCCTTCTAATCTTTCAAGGCATATATATACAGAGTCAAGAAAAAACACAACAAAACCATTATAAAGATGAGCAGAAAATAGCATTATTTCTTCAGGATTCATGGGTGTACAAAGGTATTTCTCAATTTTATTCACAATGGAACCTTGCAAAATGGATGGAAGCATGTCATGGAGCAATTTTTTTATATCTAAAGTGTTGGCTCTTCTTGTTACATTTTAATATAGGCTGTTGTTATTATATTCTTAAAGAGACAGTCTATAGTTTTTACTATTAATCTCTGGAAATATCCATCAAAATATTGTTGAAAATGAATAAAATGTTTCCCAATCATTGAAAAATATTGGCTGCTTCAAAAAATATAACCATAAAAAGTGGGTCTAAAATGCATGGGCAAGGGTCCTATTGTAAGGGGCCAATATATTTCCTTATTTCCTTCTACGTAAGCCGAAGCAATAACAACACTGTAGTAGAAGAAGAAGAATATGGCAGCTAAGTCAAATATTAACCGATCAGTAATTTTTTGGACTGACAAAGAAAAGAACGAGTGCATTGTTATTGTGCACATTCATTTCACTTTGTCTGCTTCACTTCCACCAGCATCAGTTTACTTTCTGTGTGCTGCTCGAGGCTAACCAGTAGAAGGCTAACATGAAGAGGCGCATTTTGCCACCTAGCATTGCAGAATTGAATGCACTTCATTCAATAAGTAGATTTTCTCTCTGACATATAAATTGGGACACGACTCTCACTGTGACGAAGCTTTTAGTCTGAATACTGCCAAATTCTCGATTTAGATGTGCCTGTAAACGTAGTTACCAATGTGTTCAGAACATTTTGATCCAACGGTTGGCTGAAAGCTAATTTTTAGAACTTTCATAATTTGAAAAACAATTATACATTTTAAATTATGAGGTCAAAAGACCAGGCTAAAAGTGAAGTGGTAACAACAATACAAACAAGGGGAAAGGAAATTAAATTAAGTAAAGGAAAACAAACATTTATAAAGTAAACTAAGGTTACTGCAAAACTATGTATTTGGTATTACTGACCTGAAGCATTTACATTTTCTCAAATGACACTTAGTTGAGAGGCACACTCAAACACATTTAAAGTTGGACACACATCATGTATATGGAATGGGGCCCACGCCCATTCTAAGCAGCGGGCAGATGATGTGTGGGTGTTTGCAGGTAGGCAGTGTGAGAGCTCTCAATAGCTATTTTTAATGGCAGTCTCAGCCAAGATTTACTTGCACATAAACACACACAGACAGCAGCACTGAACTCTAAGTGTACTGTCACTTTGCCAGTTGCATTCATTAGTAGCTCCTGAAGTATTATACTACCTAAATGTATCATTATTACTTTAAACTGTTCTCTGTTTCATCTTTTTATCTAACGTTAAATTTATTTCCATCCTTTAACCACCATTTTGCATTTGTTTTTATGCTATTTCAGACTCAGATTTTTTGGAAAGGATTACTTTTTAAAGCTCAGGGACAGGGGAAGCAACATATTATGCCTCTTTTGTCCTAGTGCCCCTTAAGCTAGTGCTTATCTCTAGTTGCTGCAGGGCAAGACAGCACAGATACACCTCACTGGTTACCTCATGATGGTCGGCAGCAGGGGTTTCTATCTGAATCAGCTCTTTCAAGGTTGTGTATCAGGCAAAGAGGCTTTGCTTACAGATTTTTTTTGTACGCATCTTTCATGTCACAGTGTGTGGGTGGTAGCCGAAATGTCACACTATCGGCCACTGTGGTCCTGGTGAGACCAGATGAGAGCTGCTTGAGTCTTTGGATTAGCTGTCGGTTTCAATTTCTTCTCCCCCTTCTTAACAGGGCTATTGGTGTGCCAAACCAGTAATGTCAGATCTAGACTGGTTGGAACCATCCAATGCCATATTTATCATTTATCATTTTTACCTCAACATTCTTCTTCAGTCATGAAACAGTATTTAATAACCACTTTACATCAGGCAGGGAGTTCATAAAAATGATGTGAAAATTACAAGTTTATGATGTTTTTTTGTGTTTTTCTGTGACATTACAAAAAAATAATTTTTGGACAAACATAGAACTGAAGTTGTTCAAGCAGAAGTTTCAACAAGTGTAAACATATTATAAATCAAGGACCGGAGTTTTCAAAACAATGAAATTGTGGCCTCATAAAGCCACTACTGCTTTTTAGAGATCCGACTGAAAAACAATCGTTTTGGAAGAATTGATTTAGACAATGCTCAGAAAATTCTGGCATGAGTAATTGTTGTTTTTGTTAGAAATTATTTTCCAGGAGATTTATATTTTGGTTTAGGTCCCTGCAAATCTACTATTTATATTTTCTTAAAACAAAATTCCCTCCAGTTTCAAGAGTGTGTGTAGAAACACTGAATGTGGGATTCTATATAAAAACATCTGTAAAATCTATGCTGCACCAGTAGGTGGATATATTACCAAAATAACATTTAAATTCAAATGTAGTTTTTCACATGAGATTTGAGCAGAGTATTGCAGCACTGCATGTTATGTAATTTCATCACTACTTGTAACGCTGTGTTTGTTTGTACATCAAATTCAGTATGGACCAAAATTGAGGTAACTGCCAATAGTCTCTTTGTGTATACCTTCAGCTCTCTTACAACCAAGTCTAAAAGCTGTTGTCACTCCAAGTAATACATTCAGAAGGAGGTCTCTCAGAGTTGTTTTATTTTGATCAGGATTGTGTCCTAAATGCTGATGATGGCCTTAAAGAAGTATTAAGAGTTGCTACACTCTACAGCTAAAGAAATAGGAAGCAATATGAATCTACAGTAAATTGAAATAACATGATTTTAAATTTAAATGTTATTTTTTATATAACACATCAAAAGTTTAACTACCAACAGAAATAGAAAGCTACACAAATTTGTATTAGCCATTGGCTAATCATGGTTTATCATGGTTTTTATGATAGACTTGAGTACAACGGTTTTACAGTATCATGTAGGGTTGGGATGAGATCTCATCTTCATGTTACAAGATCTTCATGTTACATTTGAAGATCTTGTGATCTTCAAATGTAACATCATCAAAGTGTTGTTCAACAGTTTGTGAAGCATTTTTTGTAAAGTGCTATCCAGTAGCTGTCAAAATTCAAGATCATCAGGTAAAGTAGGTTCAACTGTTCCACCCGAGTTTGACAGATTTAAGCTTAAAACCCTGTTGTATCTAAATTCGACACACTTAGACTGAAGTAACACAAGGAGTAGTTCCTGGTTTATATTGTTGTGTAAAGAGAGTCTGCTCATACGAATTTCTATGTAGGAAATTTCCAAACTACCATTCTTTGCCTTGTGAGAGAAATTGTAATAGTGTTCGGCAGTTGAGCAGAAGTACATCATAACTTTTCTTTTTTTAAAGGACTTTAAATTATAGAAATTATATCAACATTAGAAGTAGATTGAAACAAAATTGGTAACGCAAAGAAGTAAAGCCACGCAGAGCCATAGTATAGTCAGAAGAAACACACAAAAACCTCTACAGAAACATAAGTTTTCAGACAGCAAAAAAAGGGGGATGAAAAAAAAGTCAGAGGCAAAGAATGAGTTTAATTTAGTTCGCAGACATTCCCACATGCAGATGGAACATCTCACTGATTTTTGTAGTCCTATCTAAGCTTATGGGGGTAAAACCAGCGCAAGTTGAAGTGTAATGTTATCTACCAGATGGAATCTGTCTCCCTTATCCCAAAGCCTAGGGGTTGGTGTGTGTGTGTGGCGGGCTGTAAGGCTTTGCTTTCATTGAGGTTCAACTATCACAGCTTAGCATCGCTATTAATACAAGCAGGATGTAATGCACTGGAGCAGTGCAGCACATTAGAATATCAAAAGGACTTCTATTTTCAGGGGGATAGGATAGTGTTTTTTTGGAAGGCTGTAAGCTTAGAGTATATATGGTTTTAAGTATGTTAGTGTGTCTCTGTTTAAAACGTGTGTTTTCATACTTTCCTTTTATATAAACTTTTATACTGATTGTAATGTATTTACAATTAAATTGAAAATACATTTCTTGTAAAGTGCCTTGAGATTATATCCATTATGAATTGAATTTAAATTAAACTTTCCGATTTGAAAAGTAAAAGTATGAAGTTAAAGGCAGATGTCTAACTGACTATATTATTGTATCTGTCCAGTATGTTTAATCTTTTTCAGTTGTTCAGAGAACTTACAGAAATTGCTGATATTTTCATTTTTCTATACCTCTCTGCCCTTTTTCTTTCACCCTACTTTCTCTCTATTTTTGGTCTGGAGTAATGGCAGACATTTAGTCATCCATCTTTCCTAGGTCACTTCCCCAGAGGCACATCGACTTCTTCCCACCCAGCCATTTTTTTGTAACACAAAATTATTATTTTTTCCTTTCAGAAGATTTTGCATTTTTTTTACTTTGCACTGCAACCCTCTTGTCCATATAATAGCATATTGCACAACCAGTTTGCCTCAGAATGGGAATCAAACAGCATGTTATGCTCGGTTTTGCAGATGATTCTTTGGTGAGGGAAAACCTCAAGGAGCCTAACATACACACAAACACACACGCATGCACACAAGCACATACACACTATGATGGCCTGAATGAAGAGTTAAAAGCTTATCTAATTTGAACATCTTCCCATGTTTTAGGTATTTTACTCAGAGCTGAAGATAAAGTTGAGTCAGGAAAAGTTTTTCATTGGAAACTCACCATCTTTTTCTTTCTTACTCTCTCATCATTTCTCTTCCTATTCCACAATTTGTTTCCTGCCTAAACAGTCTGTCCTCCTCTCCTGCTGCGTCTCTCCTCTCCTCCACAGTCCTCCCTCCATGTTTTTCCTTTGTTTTTCTGGCATATATTTTTATGTTGTTCTCTCTATCCACATTTCCTGCCTTGAAACTTTTTCCTTTCTGAAAAAAAAAAATCCTTTCCAAAAGATTCTGCAGCATCTTTCCAGTCACTGCCTCCAATCAAGCCTACTATAAATCTCCCTCTCTCCTTCTTCTAGTACTTCATCTTTCTTCTCTAGTCAATACTTACTTGGTCTTCATATCCTTTCCTACCCCCTCTTTTCTTAGGTCAGTATAAATAGTATCTCAAGGCAGGGAGTTTTATAATAGACTTCAAGTTTCTGACCTTATTAAAAACAGTACTGACCATCCTGATCATCTTGTTCTGCTGTCTCCTCAGACATATGCTTTATGCACCTAACAACTGCTCTCTTGTGTGCCCCATTAGTGCATACATGTCAATTTAACCAACAAATAAGTATGGTATTTCTACTTGTGTTGTAGCATAAACATTTTAAAATAGTCCTAACCTGCAGGTCGAATCATTTGTTGATCCTCCCTGCTTTGGTTTGTTATCATTTACTCACAATATATTAATAAAAAGACTTTGGGTTTTCAAACCAGCCTATATCCTGTTATTATTGTTGAAATCTTCATTTTAAATGCTGAGTAGGGTTGTGAGCTTGTAGGCTTTGTTAGATCTTGATTGTAATGATAAATGCAGGCAGTGCTCCATGGCCATTTTGGAAATCTCAAGTGCCAGCATTTGGAATTTTGAGTTGTCAGGGTGTGAGCAACAGTTGAAGGTAAAATTAGTCCAGAATGGCAGATTATTCTTTTAACATGATCACTGTGTTATCTGTGAGCCTCTGCTACAAAACTCCTAATTAACTTTTATCTCAAGTCAGCCACTATCACAATTATAACTCTGGAATGAACTGTGCTTGAGCTTGAGGGTAACAGCAACAGTAGTTTTGGAGCAGATGGATTATTATCGTAACAATAAGACTGAGCAGAGAAATAAGAGTATGGTTTATTAGCCATTTTGGTTTAATTAAAATATTTTTCAAAATGATACAATTAACAAAAAATGTGATTTGCCAATCCACGAATGATCTTATAACTGATCAAGCTGCAAAGATATTAACAATAACCTATAACTGGGCACCTGTGGTCAAACAAATCTAATGATATGATAAACAAACCATATACATTTTCAGATAAAAAATGAACAAATGTATATATTAAAGTATAAATACACTACCTTTCAAAAGTTTGGGGTCACATTGAAATGTCCTTATTTTTGAAGGAAAAGCACTGTTCTTTTCAATGAAGATAACTTTAAACTAGTCTTAACTTTAAAGAAACACACGCTATACATTGCTAATGTGGTAAATGACTATTCTAGCTGCAAATGTCTGGTTTTTGGTGCAATATCTACATAGGTGTATAGAGGCCCATTTCCAGCAACTATCACTCCAGTGTTCTAATGGTACAATGTGTTTGCTCATTGGCTCAGAAGGCTAATTGATGATTAGAAAACCCTTGTGCAATCATGTTCACACATCTGAAAACAGTTTAGCTCGGTACAGAAGCTACAAAACTGACCTTCCTTTGAGCAGATTGAGTTTCTGGAGCATCACATTTGTGGGGTCAATTAAACGCTCAAAATGGCCAGAAAAAGAGAACTTTCATCTGAAACTCGACAGTCTATTCTTGTTCTTAGAAATGAAGGCTATTCCATGCGAGAAATTGCTAAGAAATTGAAGATTTCCTACAACGGTGTGTACTACTCCCTTCAGAGGACAGCACAAACAGGCTCTAACCAGAGTAGAAAAAGAAGTGGGAGGCCGCGTTGCACAACTGAGCAAGAAGATAAGTACATTAGAGTCTCTAGTTTGAGAAACAGACGCCTCACAGGTCCCCAACTGGCATCTTCATTAAATAGTACCCGCAAAACACCAGTGTCAACATCTACAGTGAAGAGGCGGCTGCGGGATTCTGGGCTTCAGGGCAGAGTGGCAAAGAAAAAGCCATATCTGAGACTGGCCAATAAAAGAAAAAGATTAAGATGGGCAAAAGAACACAGACATTGGACAGAGGAAGACTGGAAAAAAGTGCTGTGGACGGATGAATCCAAGTTTGAGGTGTTTGGATCACAAAGAAGAACGTTTGTGAGACGCAGAACAACTGAAAAGATGCTGGAAGAATGCCTGACGCCATCTGTTAAGCATGGTGGAGGTAATGTGATGGTCTGGGGTTGCTTTGGTGCTGGTAAGGTGGGAGATTTGTACAGGGTAAAAGGGATTCTGAATAAGCAAGGCTATCACTCCATTTTGCAACGCCATGCCATACCCAGTGGACAGCGCTTGATTGGAGCCAATTTCATCCTACAACAGGACAATGACCCAAAACACACCTCCAAATTGTGCAAGAACTATTTAGAGAAGAAGCAGGCAGCTGGTATTCTATCGGTAATGGAGTGGCCAGCGCAGTCACCAGATTTGAACCCCGTTGAGCTGTTATGGGAGCAGCTTGACTGTATGGTACGCAAGAAGTGCCCATCCAACCAATCCAAATTGTGGGAGCTGCTTCTAGAAGCATGGGGTGCAATTTTTCCAGATTACCTCAACAAATTAACAGCTAGAATGCCAAAGGTCTGCAATGCTGTTATTGCTGCAAATGGAGGATTCTTTGATGAAAGCAAAGTTAGATGTAAAAACAATCTTATTTCAAATAAAAATCATTATTTCTAACCTTGTCAATGTCTTGACTCTATTTTTGATTCATTTCACAACGTATGGTGGTGAATAAGTGTGACTTTTCATGGAAAAAACAAAATTGTTTGGGTGACCCCAAACTTTTGAACGGTAGTGTAGCTTTTTTTTGTCTGAGTAGAAAATGGATATTAAATATAGGTTCCATCTTCAAATGCATGTGCTATAGCACATACAAATTGTATAATGGTGTAATAGGCATGTTACTGGCTCTAGATTCATTGAACTGCTTCTTTGAAGCTTTAAGCTAATTTAGGCTGGCTTGAGTAGACTGCTTTGGTCTGTACTGTCATATCTGTTATTGAGAATCAACACATCTTTTGAGTAGGGATGGGTACCGATATCAGGTGCCATAATGACACCAGTTCTGACATAAACGGTAGTAACTAGACTGATAAGCAATGCACATTTCGGTGCTGAATTTTGTTGTTTTGTTTATTGTTTTTCGGGAGATATCAAGCGCTATGAATTCTGGGTATGTCAATAGATAGCGATTTCTTAGATCACCAGAAAATGCTAACATGGCTATCTTTTTGCAAAAAACCCCCCCCGAAAACTCCCTGCTAAAAATTAGGGCTGTCAAAATGCAGAATGAATTAATTCCTAGAATACACTCTTTTTTTTTACGCAATTAACGCATACACAGAATACTACCATGTTTATAATTCAGCCCGCAACACATCAGCTCTCCTTCCTAACCAGCCAAACTATGGATTGTTGTGCAGCAGCATGTGTGTGTGTGTGTGTGTACGCAAATGACATGTGAGTATATTAATATTATTAGCGTATGGAGTTGATTTGATTATAAGTTCATAAGTTGTCTGTGGGAATTTTCCTTACTGTCCACTTGGGATGTCAGTTTGCTGTGCGTGGTGCAAAGAGTATATGCTGGGTGTTTACTTATGGGAAAGTGGTAAATTGTGACATTTGATTTGATGTTTAACATAGACTGATAATATCAAAATGTTACGTTTATTCATATATTTTGCTTAGTTTTACTTGTATTTTTTATTATTTTTCATATGAGGGAAAAACACATATTGTGAATGTGATTGTGGAGTATTTTTTTATATATATTTATTTAAAAAATGAGCAACGGCATCTAGATTTGTCCTTTATTTACACTGAAAATAGTAGTTTTTAGGTCATATT
The DNA here is from genome assembly GCA_028564705.1 of Apricaphanius iberus. Lineage (NCBI taxonomy): Eukaryota > Metazoa > Chordata > Actinopteri > Cyprinodontiformes > Aphaniidae > Apricaphanius > Apricaphanius iberus. The sequence goes on from JAPXFQ010000335.1 coordinate 16,201, forward strand.
TAGGAATGGTGATTAATTCACAGCTACCCTGTGATTAAATGCTTCCATATTTTTAATCGCTTGACAGCCCAACTAAAAAAACAAAAACAAAAAAACAAGAGGATTTTTGAATGATGTTTGTATGTTTTCCATTCTTTAAGCACAGTTTCAAGCACCTAAGCACCGGCACTTTTTCAAAAATACCGGTTTGGCCCCGGTAACAGATAAAACCTAAATGATACCCATCCCTACTTTTAAGTGTTGCTTACACAACTGTAGATTTTCATATTCTAATGTAATCCAATGTGCAACAACATAGTTTAAACAATTAATTTAAGCCAAGTTTAAAGTTAATATTTCAAAGTCATATTCATTCACATGAAAGGACTATATTTTTTTCTTTTTTACATTTGTTCTTTGTTTCTCAAACTGCAACCCTTAGTAACTTCTAAATATATTTTTATTTTGACACAACATTAATGCATTAAAACAACGAAAATTACAGTCAAAACCTTAAAGTCTCTGTTACTATGAGTATTCTTTGTTACCTTTCCAATCAAAGCTAAAAGTAGCACGCATGTAAAAAGTCTTTGAAAAGTACTAAATGTGAGGAAATTACTGTGCCTGAACAAAACAAAGGTTAGAAGTTCAAATCCTGAGGTGAACAAGTGACTGAGTCACACTGTTTATGTGAATCGATCTAGAAAAAAAGATGGATCTGTTGATAAGGCTGATGTTGCCCTGCAGCTACTGGTGCTGTGTGACTGGGTTTTTTCAGTGAGACCCCACACACAGCAGCAAAGTAAGGAGGGGAAATAACAATAGGTTAGTTAGTTAACTGCAGTCAAAAGGTCAAAGATGACGAAGCCTTCAGCTGCGTGTGTATTTGGGCATCTGTGTGTTGTAAGGGAACTACATTTGCACGTGTGTGTGTCCTGTTTGTGTGTTTTAGTCAGCCATAACTAAGATGTGTTTTATGATGAAAGAGCCTCTGTGCAGGTTGACGTTGAGGTCAGGAGTTGAAATGGTGCGCAGGGGCTAACGGAGAGGAGTCACTGCATGACTGAATCTGTTTGCAGTAGGTAGCTCTGTCAAAGAACTGATGAATGGGTTATAAGACTTTCAGCCTCGTAAGCTCAAAGATAATGGAGTCCAGCTGAGTGAGCCGATACTGTTGTTTTCAGAGAACTGACAAAGAAACATCAAATTCTGGAGAATGGGATGGTTTCAAATAAATATAAACCACTCAGTCAGACAGAAGTCAGTCGGAATTTTAGCTTGCTTGAGTACTTGAAGCAGAAGGAGGCAGGATAAAAAAAAGTAATTTACATCATCAAGAGTTTTTTTGTTTGTTTTTTTCTGGGGGTTTTTAAAGAGTTTTTTAATAAAATATGAGGATGTTGGTTAGGGTATATATATATGTGACAAACAATTTCATAAATAAAAGGCCAAATGTGATCATGTAATGAGAGCTAGAAAACTGATCAATCTTGGAGGTATGAATCATTATATATTGTTCTTCAAAATTAAAAAAGAACAGGACTCTGTACTCTGTACTTTACAGAGTTTTAAAATTAGGGACCTTATGTTGGTACAGGTTAGCATCCTTGCAGCAGAATTTAGGATCTGCTGCAGAAATTACAGTTCATTTTTGTCTAAAAAAGAAAATGAACTATTGCAATGGTAGAAACCAGAAAAAACTAAGGCATTGTTAGCCAGCTCAAGATCATCTTTGGATACCATCTTTCTTGGTTTGGATAGTTTCCTCAGCTGATAAAAAAAGTTTCTCATCACCTGTTTAGAGTGATATTCTAAAGATTAGACTAATGCCAGGATTTGTAAGGTTAGATTTCATGGAAAAGCTCAGATCACCTAAATAGTGGTTGATCACTAAAGTGACTTTATTGGGGGCAATCCCCAGCACCTCAGTTTTGTCTGATATTAACCTAGTTATTGTTTTATTTTACAGAGCACAGTTCATTAAAGAGTTACTTATTTGGAACTCAGAGGCAAGCAATAGAGCTGGATATCATCAGCAAATAAATGGTAAAAAACATGTCAAACTTCCTGGTTCTCTTTCCTAAGCGAAAAACATTGAGCAAAAATAAAAACAGATGCAAAACAGAACCATCGGGTACTCCACACAACAAATCAGAAGAGTCATACATAATCTAGAATTCAGATATTCTAAAAGTTCTACCCCGACAAATGTGATGACAATCTTACCAGCTTGTCATTCTAATGGAAGTAGATGCTTTAAGCAGGGCAGTTTCCTTCGAGTTAAACTCATGGAAACCAAACTTAAAAGAGTAAAAAAAAAAAAGATATTTACATTCCTCTAAAAATGTTGTCAGTTTTTCAGTGACCACCTTCTCCAATATTTTATTTCTAAATATAATTTATTACATTTAAAAATATAATTTAATAGGAAAATCACCCACATTTTCACAGATGACTTGGACAAACAAAGGATATTTCAAATACCTGCATTTGTAAACTCTTCATCAGTTTCCACAAACATAACCTGTTGTCTCTTCATGTTGATTGAGGAAAGACATCAACAGTTAGGAAAAAAGAAGGAGAGGGTGGGTGAGTAAGAGACTGGACTGGTGGCAGTCTGTCAACAAAATATACTTGAAAAAAATATAGCTTGAGAAAAAAAAAGACACCCTGTGTGATTTAACTTCTATGGAAATGCTAATTTCATTTTTTAGGGTCCTTGATCTTTGTGCTAGGTTAGCAATGCTTCACATCACAATAATTTCTTTTTCCCAGTTTCCATATAAATAACTGGCCGAATTTTAGCATTATAGAAAAAAGTAAATAGAGATTCAGTGCATGCACATATTTTTGGCGATTAGACAACTAATAGTGTCATGCATAAAGTATAGCCTATTGCAGCAGGATGCAGCTTAACTAATATACCCATCATTAGTTTCTAGCTTGACGTGTGATCTCCAAGTGTTATTTGAAATCTAAAAATAAAGAAAAGATGATAGCTTATTTAACGACTTTTAAGTAACTTTTTTTTACCAGAAAAAATAAGGTAAAAGCATCTTATTTGGGGTTGAGAAGCTGTCTTAGCTCAGCATCCAGCTCCATGGCTCACACACGCATCCGCTCGTGTAAATCAGGGGTTAATAAGCCTTCTCCATCGGTGAAGCTCCAACAGCTTTGATGTTGCAGTTCCTTTTCCTTACTTCTTCTGATAGGGTCTCCTTTGGTTCCTTTGGTGGGTCTACCATGGCTCAAGTCTTAAAACTGTGGGTTTGTTTAAATCATTAGGTAATGCATAGCATACTGCGAATGTGAAACTCAGTCAATAAGTTTGGCGAAGCGGTCCCCAAGTGAAAAGTTCTATAGTGCTTTTTCAGCAGGAGGACCCTCCCAAGTAGTGACAGTTCCAAAAACGAACATAAGAAATGGTTTTGTGTCACCATAACATTTCAAAAACGTGTTTTTATGGTGTAAAAGTTATCTAAAGTTGCTTGCCAAGGTGTGCATGTTGTTGGCTTGCTAACAAATTCATCCATTGAAGAGGACCCCTTTATTTAACACTGTAATGTAGCGGTATACAATAAATCAATTGTGCAATAGAACAAACATGTGACATGTTCTAAAGGTAATGAAATTGCCATCACTACTGTTATTGCTAGAGCTAGAGTTATTGCTTGATCCCAGGTGGTAAGCCTCTCTCAGGCCGGCTGCAACGTTTTCCTCCGTGGGGTTATCTGGGAAGTAGGATGCTTGAAGCAACAAGCTCTGGTTTCTAATTCTCCATCGATCTAATGCACTTTCAGACTCTGGTATGGCTCCGTAATGCGGTTTGATCACAGGTCAGTGGTTGCAAAATACTCCACTGTTTTCGGTGCGGCTTTAACTTTCTGTCGGCATTTTTTATACAGCGCAGATGTATAAAAAACGCAAATGTGGCTAAAATGTGTTCATGAGATTAAATCCTATCTTATTAATCATGCTTATCAAAGCATACCCTTGGCTATGAACCCCGTTATAGCACAAATTATTTCAGTGTGACGTTTTTTATGTTCGTAAGGAGAGATTCTGTCAAACAGCTCGGTCAGCGTTCCCTGTCGGCTGGAAATTTGTTTACTGGAAATTGAAACACTGATGGCGGTCATTTTAGCGGTGCAACTCTCATTTACGGTGGTGTGATGTTCTTAGTTGTTGATAAAGGTTCGCAGAGTACCTCGTGAGCCAGCAAGGCGGGTTCTGCCTTACCTGCCGTTGTGCAGCATCATTGTTTTCATAGCCGATATAATTTCCCACAACTGATGTACTGTTCTTTTTAGGTACCAAATATTGTGCAGCAGTGGATTCTGACTGTTAAGCTTTAAGCCATTTTATAACAGGTTAAAGTGCAGCGTTTCTTCCTCTCCCTGAATTGTTTGAGCTGTTTGCAAGTCACGTGACTTTACCAGATATGTTTGCGTCAAGTCAAATCGCAACCTTTGCGATTAGAAAATCTTATTTTGTCACATTGCGATTTAACTGCATATGCAATTAACCGTTCAGCCCTAGTGCAAGGGCTGATCAGGAGGGTCACTACTGCGCATGTGCATCAAGGGCAGAAAGGCAAAAAGCAGCAGAAGCTGCTGCTCTGGTTTTGAAAAACAAACCTTAATAGACTAAATGATGACGTCAGTTACAAAATGTATTGTTAAAAGTTTTGTTTCTCAATTAGCTTTGTCATTGTGATGAATCGACAAATTGTGGCAGCACTATCAGAGTATACCCTGCCCTTCACCCATTGACCACTGGAGATAAGCACAAGAAGACTGATGAATATATGGATTGGTCTGTTGCTAAAACTCCCAAAAATTAATATTTAGATTGTAAAAACATTAACTCCTTTAATTTGGTGGTCTTGGATGAAAGATAAAGATGGAGGATTAACTGCACCCAGCACAGAATAACTTTTTTAGAAAGTAAAATTCTGCTGCTACCTGGAGGGAAGTCTCAAGCTATTCATATACTAGGGCTTCAGTGAGGGATTTGGTGAATTAGGAGAATCTAGGCCACCCTGCTGAATCAACAAAACATGTGTATATTGTAATTCTCCAAATTTAGTTTGCAAAAAGATAAAGAACACAACAAAAAAACAAAAACAAAACATCCACATTTGACTCTTTCCTCAAACCAAATGTTTTGGTCTCTTTCCTTCGCTCGTTCCTCACTTTCCTTATAGCATAGATAAAAAATGTACAGCATTAAACAAGCAGCAAAAACAAAGCAAATACAAACTCACACATACTCAAGCACACACACACTGCGTGGAAATCAGCTTGTGATTTATACTGGTGTGATTAATAGTGGTTTACGCACCACTGAACAGATGAACCACAAAACAGCATAAACATTATCATAACCTGAAAGACCTAATTATTGTAGAGCACATCTGACAGAGGTGTGTGAGTGTGTGTTGGAGGGAGGAGGGGTTAGCTTGTTGGTTTGGGAAAGGGAAGACTGGGGGACAATGAGGAGGGAAGATTTATGACCCTTCTATGGAATGTAGTTCAGAGTCCCCATCGTCCCTTTTGTGTCTTCCACCATTTGGGTGCAAATTAGAAATATGATCATGGTATGATTATATATTAAAATTAGAGAGCAGCCTGCTTACACACCATCTTCTAACCAGCCGGATGATGAGGTGTAAATGTTAAAACAGTTGTAAATGTGATCCTGAATGCTCAGTTTCTTTTCTATGATATATTTCCAAACCACAACTAAACACCTCAAAAGAGGCACAGTAAAAAGAAAGAAGCAATTTGAGAAGGTAGAAAAAATCATCTTGTATAGAGTGCTATGAAAAGGTGTTTGCTATCTTACATATTTTTTCCTATTTATTTTTTTGGCATACATACATTTTTTAAATCACATAAGTATAAATATTTGATAAAAACAACCGGAGTAACAACAAAAAATAGTTTTAAAATGATCAATTTATCAGTCTAAAAAAATATATCCAAAATAACCTGGACCTATGTGAAAAAGTATTGTCCTTCTTATTAAATCAGAACTGTACTTTCTTTATTCCTTTGATCAATTATATCAAAGTTTGTAATATACATTTTATATTTAATGAGATCATATTCTTCTGAGATGCGACGGACTGGTACCTGTTCAGGGTCTCAAAGAGCAAAAACATTACAAATCTGTAAGTGGGCAAATACCTTTTCCACAGCACCGTAAGTCTTAAGTTAAATTCTGTCACAGCAAAATTTAAACTAAGCCACCTAAAAAATCTGGTATACTTATGAACATGCCTCATTCAATATCTATATGCTCCCACTAACCAAGATTATAGGAGCCAATCAGATAAGTTACCATAACAATGCAGATGACACACAGCTATACATTGCATTGTCACCAGGTGATTTTAATTATATCTAGACCTTAAATGAATGCATTGAACAAATCAACGACTGGATGTCCCGTAACTTTCTCAAGCTAAACAGAAACAAAACAGAAGTAATTATTTTTGGGCCTAAGGAGGAACGATCCAGAGTCAGCACACAGCTTCAGCTAATACAACTAGAAATTACCAACTAGGCTAGAAATCTAGGTGTAATAATGGACTCAGACCTGAACCTCCAGGGTCACATAAAGGCAATAACAAGGTCAGCTTTCTACCAACTGAAGAACATTTCTAGTATTAAAGGACTAATGTCACAGAAGGACCTTCAAAAACTGATCCATGCGTTTATTTTTAGTCGGATTGATTACTGCAACAGCGTCCTCACAGGTCTACCTAAAAAAGCAATCAGACAACTGCAGCTGATCCAGAACGCTCCTGCCCGTGTTCTACCTAGAACTAAGAAAATAGAACACATCACCCCAGTTCTTAAGTCCTTATACTGGCTCCCTGTAGCTCAGAGAATAGACTTTAAAATAATCCTACTAGTTTATAGATCACTGAACGGTTTAGCACCAAAGTATGTTGGAGATCTGCTGTCACTATACCAGCCCAGCAGACCACTCAGGTCCACCAACTCGAGCCTAATTAACATTCCTAGAATTAGAACTAAACAGGGAGAGGCAGCTTTCAGCTTCTATGCTCCACAAATCTGGAACAAACTTGCAGAAGAATGCAAAAATGCTGAATCGTTAGGCTCTTTTAAATTAAAGATTAAAACTCTACTATTCAGACGTGCCTTTGAGCCCTAAAGGCTTTTTCTGATCACTATTTGACTCTTGTGGCTTAATTTTTATTCCTATTTATTTTCTTTTTTCATTTTCAATCTCTTGTGTTTTATCTGTTTTTATTCTATATTGCATACATTTTTGTTTTATCTGTTTTAATCTATATTGCATACATTTGTTCCTTACATCATCTTTTCTTATTGATTGATTGTTTCTGTTTTTCTCCAATCATGCTTCTGTAATCATGTATTTGGCATAATTATTACTGAATCATCTAAAGCACCTTGAACTGCCTTGTGTTGAAAGTGTGCTATATAAATAAAATTGCCTTGCCTTGACTTGCCTCCAATAAAAAAAATATATATATATATATATTGTATTTTTGGTAAACTTGGGTTACTCCCTTTCTTGCAAAATAAGTCCTTACTATCAGGAACAAACTATTAAATTAAATCAATTAAAACAAGACTTGAAATAACTGCTCCGGTCTACTATGTACTAGATAACAGATGCAAATGTACTTACTATGGAGTATAATATCAGAAGACATATTAAGCAATATGCTACGCATATGCTGCAATACCGAATATAGCAGCAAAAGCAGAGCTTAAGTTTAGTCTCTCTTAAGACACCCAGTATGTTACTATATGATTGAAAAAAAAGCCTTGGCAGCAATGTTAAAGAATCAGTCCTGCCTGGTGTCTTGCACATAATTTTCAGGAATATTTGAAAGATGTTGAACATTTTATTCTTAAAAAAATCTTTGCATGAAAAATGTCCACTTTTAATGTTCAGTTATAAAAACAAAAGTGACGCTTTGACCCGTATAGTCAATTTCGGCAGAGGTTATGATTTTACAACATTATCATGTTTTCATCAACTCTTCAATGATGCATGTCAATGGATTGCAATATAGCATATAGTTTAGGCCTACTGAATCAGCATCAAAGACCTTGACAAGACACTAGATCATGGATGACCTCTCCCTCTTTTTTGTTTTCCCTTTTTTATGCTCTTTTCTCTCACAATTTTTCTGACAAAATCTTCCCTCGGGCTCTTTGACAGCAGAGCAAAACTAGAAGGACAAGAAAGGAAGGCACAGAGGAGAAAGAAATAAGACAGCTCGAACAATCATTGCAGAAAAGACTAGAGCTTGCTGAGTGAGGCAGATGGAAAGAGGCAGAGATTGAGAGTTTGGGATTACTGAATAAGAACAAAAGTTAAAGAAGTGTCCAACACATGGAAGAACAAGGTTTTCAGCAAAAGATGGGAAAAGATTATTTGAGTGGAAACATATGTACAGTTCGTTCCACTGAAAATGATTAAAGTGCCATGCCAAATATTCTAATCTGGTAATCTAGTTTAGGATGTAAATTTTTGTTTTCTATAATAACATGTACAAACTGTTTTTTTCAACTTCCCTTTAATGGAGGGATGTGTTTTTTGTCAGCTGCAGTAAGAGAGGAGGATGAAGCTGTGTTCGGGAAGAACGGCAGGTGGAGGTGATTGGCACAGCTGCTACTAATTTTCTAATCAGACTCAACTTTTCATGCAGCTGGAACCTGCTGAGATCCACAGCACAGACTGGGAGACCTGCCACAGCCACACATACCCTTACAAAGTCAAAGTGAATCAACTGTAATTGCTTGAAATTGTCTGATGACTGTCTTCTTTCTTTTTTTTACTAGCTACATGTCATGGGCAATAATGGTTTACAACCGTAGTACACCAACAAAATATTAGAATCTTTCTTTGTATGGTGCGACTCAACTTCACATGTGTATCCTGCAGAGAGCATCGCCATAACACAAGTGACTGTGGGTGTTTATCATTGTCACATGTTGTAAAGCTGCACTGTCAACAACAATGTACAACTCAGCTCTCATCCAGTTCTCAGAGAAACGAAGACCTGCTCACATATCCATAGTCAATTAATAAACATCCTTACTTAAAGTACTGTGCAAGTTCATCTTTTAAAAAAACTAGTTCCCCTAATGTCAGTTTAGGGAGAGTAAAAATCAGTGGCGAGCTGTCAGGGCCAGCAAGGCTATCTCTGCAGGCCTAATACAAAAAAAAAAAAAACAACTCTATTTTCAACCTAAATTATAATATTTCTGAACTAAATCGTATTAATGGAGTTCCAAAACTCTACTCTTTTTTTTTTTATCCAATATTTCTCATATTGCTATGCAGCTTCCCCATATATCTGTGGATTATCAACATTTCAGCCAAAACGCTTTCTGTCTGTTACTAGGGGTAGTCTAATCTGCCCAGGGCCTTCAGAATAAGTAGAGTAGGCCTACAATAAAGAAACTATATTACGACCAAACTGTTCTTTTAACCAATCAACTTTCATATTTAACCTCACCATGTCAGCTAGCTTGCCTGTAATGATGTCAGAAGTTTTCCTCACTCTGATTGGATGGTCAGAGCAAATTTATCACCGCCATCTTTTTCTTGCAAAGCACATCTTCAACAATCCGTGCACATTCTTTCTTTATCATTTTTTAAATTTCCATTGGTAACAACTGAAGAGATATATTCTTGCCACGCCATTTTCAAGACAGATTTGTTATTTATTTATAGTGAACAAGCACAAGCAGATGATCATAACTAATCAAAAAAGAGATAAAGAAATCATGAAATTTGGGACATTCAAAGGACAAATCTTGCTATGTAAAGTGTGGAACACATTGCCAAAAAAATACAGCAAAGGACAAAGCACAAGCATCTAAATAAATCAAATGTGACAAAAATTAATATTGCAGTGTGTATATGTTGCACCACAACATTGGCTTAAAGAAAAAATATATATGTGATGTGGAAAAAAATAACTTCCCCACCCTTCAAAAATAACAACCACTCCCAAAGAAAAGAAAAGTCCATTCATGCCATTTAATTTAGGCAACAAAATGGTTTACACGTTAATTAAGAAAAATAACAAAATAAATAATGACTGTTGCTGTTTAGACTATTATTATTGTTTCATAATGAACATCACTCAGCTGTCATCCTCTGCCTTGGAATGAGTGTTGCACTTGTTGGCATTAAAGCACCCATCAATTTGTGCTCAAGTCTACTGAACTTGATGAAAAAGACGAGCTGAATAGGAACAGAGAGAAAAAGCTGAATTAAATTACTAAGTAGAGACAATCCGAGATAAACACTCTTTGAAAAGGAAATTATTAACAAAAACCAAGAAGTAAACATATGAAAAGATTTTATGCTTTACAAAGTCTTTCTCAAGAGCCTTATATTGTTTTGTTCATCTCACATCAAATGTTGTGAAAAAGGCATTAATTCTTATATTTAAAACAATGTCAACCTTACAGCAATCTGAAAGCCAAAATTACACTCTTTGCATGACTCTGTGATTTAGAAATGTTTAACCTTTGTTCAGAATGCTTTCATACTGTACATTTCCGTGACTGTTTGTAGACCTCAAAGTTAGGGATGATGAAACAATGCATACCAGAAAACTAAAAGCAATAGTTAAAAAGAATAAGGTCAAAAATCCAGTTAAGCTGACACAAGGCTTTCATCTTAACATAACAAACATCACAAAAATGTAGCACAGTATGACACTGTTCAACAGATGAAAAGAACATTAAACAGAACATTAAAAATAAGTAATTCATTAGGACCCCTACCCTTCTTGTGCACCTTGTTAAGGGTTTTATTGTATGCAAACAACACAGGGCATTCCTACATATTTGATGTCGATCATAAGTTGGAAAAAGAGATGCTGTTTAACAAAACTGCCTGAAAAGTGTTTACTGAACAAAAAAGGTAAATAAACTATGGCGATGCACAGTTGTGGGTGACAGAGCAAAGATAGAGGCCTCAAGCTCAAAACAAACATATTTTTCATTTTGGCTCCGTAAAATCTATTCACACGATTTAGGTGTAACTCTGTTAAAATGGCCTTTGCTCTTGTATAGCTTTTCTTGTATTCAACCATACTGTTTTTTGTTTTTTTTTGGTTTCTCAGGAAAAACGTCTCCATAGAATATAACTGCAATTCCCCAAGGCATTAATGGGGAGTAAACCAGCCACTGATGTTTAATAGTTACGGCATTAATTTCCAAATTACAGAAACACAATATTAAAACTGCTCATCCCTGAAATGTGATCATGGAGACATTAAGGTGACTTAATGTCTCTCTTTTTTTTTGGTCCAACATCTGAAGACAGTAAGCTACCATAGCTTTGGACAGAAATTGGATTTTCAAATGATGACTTGGTATAATACAGGTTTTACATGTGGGATAGTTTTTATTAATAATCAATACTTTGGGTAAAGAGAGCTACAATTGTCGGGTAATACATGATTGATATTTAATTTAAAGGAAATGTATGTAGGATTATGGCCAAAAGCGGTACTGCAATCACATTCAAAATACAGTAGAACTGTGTATCCCTTCCTGACTCGAGATTGCCAGCTGCTGTGGGATCCAGCAGGAACGGCTGACCTTAAGTAAATAACATTAGCAATGGTCATACAGGTTAACTTGCAGCATGTGTAGTCCACAATTTATGTAAAGAACGAATGAGGAATTATTTGTAACGAGGTATAGGCTACTCAATACGTCTCCATTATGTTTCACATTGCCAGAATCGACGTGCTGTTGTTTTCCTCGACAGTTCAGCATAATGACAAAGAAACGGGCCCTGATGCTAATGTTAGCAATGACGACTCATCGTTTTTATCTCCCAAACAATTCCTTACCTTTTGAATTTGATGACCAATCTCCTCCATATGCGCTAATGTAACGTTACTTTCCACGAACATGCATAACTTTGTTTGACTGTCGTGAATATTTGAAATGTCAATTTACATTAAGTACAAGTAAGTTAGCCAAACAAAGGTGAATCTTACCTGTCCAGGAGAAAATGGGCAACGTTGACGTCTGTATTCAAAATTCTTCTCCATTTTCAGCCCTCTCCATCTTTCAAAGGCCTCTCCTATACAAATCCTTGTTTTATTTCGGACTTTGTCATGACGTATTTCGGATTGATAAGGAGGTCTTTTAGGTTTCGTAACGTTATACATGTTTTGTACGTAACGTTCGGAGCTTCAGCTGTGGTAAACAGAGCAGAGCTGGCAACCCGGATGAGGAAACTCTACTGACTTCATGATTTGTAGATAGCTTGAGGGTGGAGCCTCAGACCAAAACAGAACATGACAACAAAAACATCACTTGAGGGCTGCAACTTTCACTTTTACATAACAATATCCTGGCCGGACCACTGTTGACAGTGATATAAGTATTTCAAAAGAACATGATTTCTTAATGTCTAGTGACATATCGGGGTCATTTTATGATTAGTTAAAATAAATGTCTTACATACGTTTCCTTTAATATTTTTAACAGTATTAATTTTAAAATTAAAAATATGACATCTACGTCCAACACTTCGCTACAGTCAAGTACTTAATCATAGATGAAACGTGTAAATCAAAAATCTATTTTTCTGCTGCTACCTTTCTTCTTCGAACTTAAAACTCCTATTCCTTCAAATCATCTCAAACGAGGCACCACCCAGTTTGAACTGGAAACAAGATGTTATATATATATATATATATATATATATATATATATATTGTAGAAGCCAAAATTTGGGCCTGCATGGCACGTGTAATCAACACGTGCATCAATTCTCAGAAGCTGACAAGATGCACGTGGTACTTCCACGAAAGACTTGTCATTAAGCGATTCTAGGAAATGTTTTGTTCCCAGCTTTTCTGGCCTCTTCAGAACCAGACAGTTAGGCGCCTTCAAGATAAACTAATATCAAGCCAGGCGGTTGCGCTGGCCAAAAACACCAGATGGTTCCCGTAAGTGACGCAATGAATAAGTATAAAAGATAGAGCTCCTGTTAGAGGAGCAGAGGGTTTTAGTGGTCTGCTGGGATCTCAGCGTGGACGCCTGCTCAGAGATAAGGTATGTCAATTGTTAATAGACAATGGATACAGAATGTTAGATATAGAGGTCAATGACCTATGTAGCATTGTATTGAGAACCAAGATCCAATAAAACCCGGCTGAAGCTACTTTCTAGAACAGAAGCTGTGTTGTCCTGAGTCTTCATTATAGCTATATATCTATATCTATGTTTTGCATGTAATTAAAACCAACAACAATTGGCGAGCTTAGCCAGGGTCTGACAGCAGCCGAACGCACCCCGGCTTCAGGGGAGAAAGGCCGGCCAAAATAGATCCTTCTAAAGGTAAAATAATTTTACATTTTCTCCTCTGGTGTCGGAGTTTGTCTGGATGCTAAAGTCAGAAGAAGTTCCTAGGCTTTATCAGCTTCTTATCTGGAAAATACGCTGCAGCCAAAATATCTCCCGGGAGATAGAGCTGTCTAAAATTTGCTTATAAGTGTTAAAAAGGAAAAAGAACCCTGAGCAGATACGAGAACCAAAATTGGACTTAGAGACAGCTGTAAAGAGAAAAAGAAGAGACAAAGAAGAGATAAAAGAGACAATATAAGAAAAACAGAGTAAATGAAAATAGAGGTAAAAGAAACTGTGCCTTAGTTTTGAGAAAGAACAAAAAAAATAGTATAAATGAGAAAATAATAAATAATTAAAAAGTTCTGCTTTAAGAACTTTTGGAAAAAAAAAAAGGAAAAAACCCTTAGAGTAACACAAAAAACCTCTTGAGAAGTATTTGTGAAAAAGAATACTCTGTGTGAAACTGTGTTAAAGAAAATAGCGCTAAGAGTTAAGAGTTAAAGAGTAAAGAGTTAAATTGAAGCTTCATAAAGAGAAAATAGCAGTAGTGTGCTATTGTGTGAGTTAAATAATTAAGACAGTCGACTGTAAAAAGGTAAAAAGAGTAGTAATGATAATAATCAATGATAATAATTACTACTATAAAGTGCACATATTATAAAAAATAAAAAATAAATTAATTTGGATTGGATTTAAAACCCTGCAGGTTTAAAAATTTAGGACATTAAAGTACAACAATCAAACAAATAAAAAACAACAGACCAAACTGGGAGAATAGGGAAAGTTTATTTCGAAGTAAATAGACACGGACATTGACGTGACCTTTGACAAATGCATGGTTTGACAGATCTGCTGTGTTAATGATTTTGTGTGTATAACTGCCGCTGCACACTGCTTGCAAAAAGATGCTCTGAGTGACATTGCATGCTGTTGATTCAATTGCTTATGGATTGCATATAAATCAATGACAAGTTTTGTGCTGTGTGCCGATTGCTGTGTTCACTGTTATATTTTACACTTTTAGTTCAATTTCGATGTGTTGAGGTCTCTTTGGGTATTCTTGCTGAAGGAGGCTACTTAGAATGCGTTGTTGTGCTGAAGAAGATTGATAGTGTTGTAATTAGCACTGTGCTGGGTATTCGGAGTGGATTGTACTTTGCGAGTTGCACAAACTGTGGAGCTGGTTGTCTTTTTTCCTCTCTCAGCGGAAGCGTGCTGGGCCCATAACCCAGAGGTCGATGGTTCACATTTGGCGAGAAGCTTTAAACATCTGTAAAACAGCAAACAGTTAAAACACTAATATTTATGTAAAGCTTTAGTTTAAGTACAAAAGCTTATGCTTTAGAAAGTAACAGAGCTCTGTTGGGTTGTTGTTGAAAATCTGGTTTGATTTTTTCTCTCTGGCTTGCAAGAGAAGAAAGGCATTTCCTGTTATTGAAGGCGCACTCAAACACACACACACACACACACACACATACACACACGCTCACACACACACGCACACACATTTTTGCGCAACCCTCTGCAGACGTTAAAGGAAATATAAGCCAGAAAACCGTTTGATCTCTGTTTTAAAACAAAAGTGAACAGCTTAAATCGATGTTATAAGTGTTAAAACTATCGCACCAACAAGCTTATAACAAGGATTGTCATATACACACAGACACATACGCATTAAAACCAACCTAACTAAGTACAGATAAAGATAATTCACGACTTACCGGAGAGGGCTGTATTGCTCGGTTTGCAGACTATAAGTTGAATTGCTGGGGTAGCAAGTAAGAGAGAACTGAGAGAAGGGGCTTCGCCCTTAAGCCAACTCTTCTCCTCCTCCACTGCATAATTCTGCCTGAAGACCCTCCTAGGGACCAGTCCTCCAAATTTACCCTTGGTCAAAAAAGTTAGCAGCAAGCACAGCTGTGAACTGATCAGTGTGGTGTGCTCATGAAATTGAAATAAACTATATTTTAAACATTGCTTTGCCTATTAAGCTTACTCCTATTAATGAAACATAAAGTAGACAACATCATTTGAGCTTTGAGAGTATATTGTTAAAAACTAATTGATTATTTACACAGTTGCTTCACCCATACTGAGATAACAATAAGGGAAAATCCTTTCCTGACTTTTTGTGCTACAGTTGAATTGTTCCAATGATGAAGCATTAACCTTGATGTCTTTTATAAAGGATCTAATTAAAGGACATTTTCAAAATAATAAAACAACTTACTGCTTACAAAAACAAAAGTTAATAGAAAATACACAGATCTAAAGATCAGGACTTAACCTCCCCTCCCTTCTTTCAGAACAGCAAGAAGGCTCATAATCAACTGATAATTTGTGGAATTGCCATTAAATAAATAAAATATTCTGATTAAACTAAAACACTTTAAAAACCTGAAACACAAATACACTAGAGTTCATCATGGCTGCTGACCCTGTCTCCATTCTGTCAGTAAAAAATCCTGAATTAGCAAAAGACATCGATAAAATATCTCAGAAATGGTATAAACGAACCAAAAACTTTACAAACCCCTGGCCACAAGGAGGATCATTCGACTTGCTCTTGAATGAAATAATGGAACAAAGGATTCTGGACTACAAAGCCAAACAAAATAGGAAAAATAGAAAAGAAAAAAGACAAAAAGAACTACAGATTCTAAAACTTTTCAGAACTGAAGGTGATAATTTCAGAGGAAATCTCAAAGCAATGATGACAAGCCTGACTGAAAAACAGGGAGAGTTAAATCTACCTGAAAAGCAAACAGAAACAAAACCACTTGTAAATCAAGATCCTACACAAGGCATTTACCCATGCCTGCAAGGTGATCTACACATAAATGCTAACTTTGATATAGAGAAAGATGATATGGAAGAATACGCACCACTGCTAAGATTAACAGGAACCAGCTTATCAGAAGAAAGCGGAGAAGGGAATGGACTTCCATCCCCACAACAATTACGATCACCTGTCCATTGCAGTACTACCATTAAGAAACCTGAATTCAGAGACTGCTATGCAGGAATAAAGACACAAAACCCTGAGACTGTCAAGGATCAGTTCTGGCAAACACTGCAAAATAAAGATCTCAATCCCAACAGGGAAGTTAAACGAACAATAATAAATGAATTAGAAAAAGAGATTGATAAATGTTACAATACATTTGTAAAACCACAACAATCAGATGACAAAGGACAACAAAAAGAAACAAAAGTAAAACAAAAGGACTTTAACCTTAATTATCGTC
Source organism: Apricaphanius iberus (assembly GCA_028564705.1). NCBI lineage: Eukaryota > Metazoa > Chordata > Actinopteri > Cyprinodontiformes > Aphaniidae > Apricaphanius > Apricaphanius iberus. The sequence continues at coordinate 32,828 of JAPXFQ010000335.1, forward strand.
CCAATTGCTACTCACCTACACCAACCACCTCAGCAGCCCAGCCAACACATCAGAACCCAGCGGAAACTGCAACAAACATTGTGGTGGATGCACAAAAGCAGCATGACTTACGCGACAGAGAAAAAATTAAAAAACCCCAAAGGTTCCCTGATGGGGCAATGTGCCCTATTTTGGTAAAGGGCAATAACATAAATTATGTTCCCTGGCAAATGTTAGACCTCAATGGCTTGGTGGCCCGTCTGCCCGATATCCACGACGGGGCGACAAGGTGGGTCAGAGCATTCGAAGAACAGACTACCGGACTGATGCTCGCCCTGGGGGACATTAAAGCGATACTAGCAAGAGTCATGGGCATGACTGCCATGAACAATATGCTAAATGAAGGAGATCTTTGTTTTATAACGGACTCCGACAATGATGGGGTGACCTTCAACCCCTACAGCTACAGGGTATGGGACCTACTGAGGAAACAATACCCCACAAATGTTGACCCATCCGTCTTAAAAGGCGAAGGAATATCAGAAGGGGAGAATCCAGCTGCGTACGTAGAACGACAGCTCAAAAGATGGCAAGAAGAAACGGAAAACGACCCTAATGAAAATGCCGTGATGCGGACATTGTTTCGGTCATCCCTAATGGCTGCTCTCCCAGAAAAAGTGAAGGAGAGACTTGAAAAAACAGTTGGGATTCACTCCATGAGCCATGTCATGTTCAGGGAAAACGTGTGCCATATTATTGGAATATACAGAAAGGAGCTTTTGAAAGCCCAAGAAGATGAAAGAAACGCTCAACGAAAACTTACACAGCTCCACATTGCAGAACTACAAGATAAAGCTAAAGCAAAGCAAACGAAACCAGCAACTGCTTTAGAGACTGAAGGACATACTACACAAATGGTTATGACACCACAGCCGCCTAATCCCCCACCAATCCCCCCTCCTGTGATTAATATATTCCCAAATCGAAGGGGTGGTCGAGGAATGAGCCAAAGACGTCCATTTTACCGCAGAACTTAGAGTGAAGGGCAAAGAGGCAGAGGCGCAAGGCCATATGGAGACTGTTGCTGGGTGTGCAATCGGCCGGGACATCTGGCCCGAGATTGTGAGGATGCACCTGTTGCCCCTGAGTGGGACGGGCGGGGCCGTACAGGACAGAGAGGCAATTTTAGAGGTCCAGTGAACCACTTTACAAATTCACGCTAGGGGTGCCATGAGAATCCTGTAGGGGAGTTTCAAGTTTCTCTAAACGTAGAACGTGATCCATTCATTGAAGTAAAATTAGAAGGGAAACCGACAAACATGCTAATTGATACTGGAGCTAGTTACACTTGTGTAAACACAAGCTTTGCAAAACACCTCCCCTTGACGGATAAGTTCATCAAAACCGTAGGATTCTCAGGCATCCCACAGTTCAATCCAGTAACAGCTCCAATAAAATTAAGCATTGACGAAAGCGAAATTGAGATTCCCATCCTTGTGTCAAATCAAACACCAGTAAATCTTTTGGGAAGAGATGCACTTTGCAAACTAAATGCAAAAATTTGGTGTTCACCACAAGGGATATACATTGACAGCTCTGGATTGGATCTACAGATGCATGTTAACACAGAGCTGGCAAAAGTCTACTGGCTAGGTAACATTTCTGAAACAGTAATTGACATTTTTGGAAAATGGGAAAAATTCATCAAAGCACAGATCCCTAATTCAACCAAACCATTCAGTAGTTTTCATTGCACTATGTTCTATGATCCATCGTGCAGTGAGATATTCGAGGAAGAATGGGACAAAGCAACTAAAGACTTACAGGTTGACCTAGAAATAGGTTACATTTTGATAGGAAAACAAGGGGCAGCCCTAAATGTAAAAACAAACCCATTCATCGAGAGATGGTACTGTGTACCAGAATCTGCACCTCATATCACGTTACTAGTCAACAAAGGCTTTGAATCCAAAGACTTGGGGCCTATGATGCTGGCAGCCACACAGGCCTCTTGGCAAACAACAGACAACCCTTTAATCCTCACAACTAAAGATTCAACCATGATCAAAATCCTTTGTGAAACATCTGCACTAGCAAAACCACAAGTAGTGTCAGTCCCAAAGAAACAACAAAAGCAACAACTCACACAATCTAAAACATGCCAGGAAGCATTGGTGAACGTCAGGGCTACTGGTCACCATATTTAAAGGCAATGGTGGAAGAAGTACTAAACAGATGCAGCATTTGTGCTCAGAACAATGTTCGAAAAGGCATAAAAACACCAACAGGACACATCCCAATACCTGAAGGTCCATTCAGACACCTTGTCGTTGACTATGCAGACATGATAAAAACAGTGCAGGGAAAGCGATACATGTTGGTTGTGATTGACAGATTCAGCCGATGGGTTGAAGCAATCCCTTCTAAGGATATGAGCGCAGAAACTGCTGTGAAATTTCTGGTCAGAGAGGTTATACCTCGGTTTGGAATTCCAACAGAGCTTTCATCAGACAATGGCCCAGCTTTCATTCATAAAGTATTTAAGGGAGTCTTGCAACAGTTGAGGATTAAACAGAGATTAGGAGCAGTCTATCATCCCCAATCCCAGGGAATTATAGAACGGGTAAACTTGACCTTGAAAACTAAGATCAGGAAGGTGTGTGCATGTGCCAAACTAAACTGGGTGGATGCGTTGCCGCTTGCTTTGCTTTCTTACCGCATGCAAGAAAACAGAGTAACTCACTTGTCTCCACATGAAGCTCTAACAGGCAGGCCAATGCCGGTCCCACAGTTTTGTGGTCCCCATACGGGACCATCACTTGAGCAAGCAGAGCAAGATCTCAAAAGCTATGTCAGGCAACTAACTAGTATCCACAAAGCAATCTATTTCCAGGAAAAAGAAAAAGAGGCTGCCATAAGCAGAGATATCGAAGGTCCAGTGGCTCCTGGAGATCAGGTTTATATTAAGGTCTTCCGGAGGAAATGGCATGAACCAAGGCGCGAGGGACCATTTCTCGTGATTCAGGCAACCCCCACGGCAATCCAGGTTGACGGTTCCTCAACGTGGTATCATCTGAGCCACTGCACCAAAGTCAGAGAAACAAAACAGGAGAGTACCCATAGAGAAAATAAGAAAGAAAAAACTGAAAAACATGAAAAAGATTGTGGGTCTGATAACTGTACTATCTTGGATGGTGGCAGGAATGCTGGTGATGAAGGAATTAGTCCTGGAGGAGGTGAAGACAATTCCCAAAGGAGCAGAAGGCAACACCCGGTCACTAGAGCATTCGCGAAGACGGCAGCAAGAAGACACAACACCACAAGTTAAGTATGACGCTGACATGTCACTACACCGCACCAGATCAGTCAGGACACCAGTATTCAATAGTTTAAAACACACACTTCATTCACGAACACGTACACAAACAGAAAATATTAAGGAAGTTAAACTACCTACACTAGCACAGAAACCTGAGGATAGATTTAAGATCGTGTGGGAGCTACCAACAGAACCCCCACCTATTGAAGCACCTACTATATTAGTAGACTCACCTACACTGGTAACAGAAAAACTCTCACCTATTGTGCTACCTGAAATAGTAAAGACAACACCTGTACAAACAGCAAGTAACAGGCCAACAACTAATCAAGCAGCGCCAGTTGCTCCTACCCCACCTGTAGCTAATATTAAGCCTTCCATGAAACAGGCAACCAATGTAGTTACACAAAGTATGATTAAGCCAGGTGACGAGGTCAGTTCTGACCGTCGTCAGGGGGGACTAGATACAATTAAGGGATCACAATATCAAAATACAAATGATCCTAGCTATAAACCGATTAGAACAAAATCAATTAATGTGATCATCCCCAGAGCAAAAAGGCCAAAGTTGGCAACAGATAAACTTTGGGAAGAAGCTAATCAAAATAGCTGGTATTTATGGGCATGGTATACAGCAAGAGAAATGACTTCCAAAGAATGTATTATATGTTCTGGTTCACCAAGAATTCCTCCAATTGCAATTCCAGAAAAATATACTTTTGAGGAATGTGCTTCAGTACAAAAACAAGCTTGTAAATTAGGAGAATTCAACAATGCAAGTGGTACACCATTATTTTTCAGATTTTCCATGTGTGGAATCAAATGCAGATTACTCTATGGGTCGAGAAGAATTCATAATTATTTAGACGAACATAGAGGTTACAAAATAGGAGATAAATGTGCAGAATTTAACATTTCAACAGCACAAAATGGTCCTCCAACTACGTATAAAGTAGATTATGATGCTGAATATGAATGTTTTGCTAGCGGAGGCTTCTCTGAGAGTGAAGGAACCTTGATGGGTAACACAACAGTCAACTGTAAGGTAACTTGGGTTCTATCATGGTTTCCACATGCTAACGTGACACCTATTTTTGTTACCACACCAGTTTGGTATGAAAAACCTGAAACCCTGAGTCAGACCTGTGATAATATGACTATGACACTCCCTCCTCTATACTTTCTGAGTGAACAAACTTGGGCAATAGCAGATAGTTATTTTATGTGTGGAGATGACATCCTAAGAAACACCTTGCCACCACGATGGATAGGTTTGTGCACCATGGTAAGATTGAAAATACCTGTCACAATGTTGTATGAAGGTGTGAATGAGATAATTAACCTTGATCGTTTGAATGCTAATCCTAGAGTAAAGAGACAGTATGTGCCAAATCAGAGTGTTTATCTTGACATAATAGGACAACCTAAAGGAATTCCAGATGAATTCAAGGCAAGACATGAAGTAAAAGCAGGATTTGAGTCAATAATTCCTCAGATTACCATAAATAAGAATGTAGAATGGATTAATTATATTTATTATAATCAACAGCGAATCCTTAATTATACTGGAGATGCTCTTGGAATGTTAGGTCAACAATTACATGAGACTAGTAAGATGACTCTACAAAATCGACAGGCTTTGGACTGGCTGTTGGCAGATAAAGGAGGACTCTGCGAAATATTTCAAGATACAGAATGTTGCACGTATATTCCATCACACACTTCTAACGAAGGATCCTTTACTGCCGCAATGACAAAACTTAGAGCACTTAGAGAAGAACTTAGTTTGAATGCTGGGAAGAATGACTGGTCTGGGGGGTGGTTACACCTAAATTTAGGAGATTGGAAAGCAATGCTAATTAAGGTGGCAATTAGTGCGACCATAGTTCTAATTGTAATTTTCTTATTGACATGTCTCGTCATACCTGTGGTGAGGAGAGTATGGACAAGGACACTGATCAAACAGATGAACCTGGCTGCTGCAACCCAGCTGATCCAGTTGGAAGTGATCGCAATGAACAATCCTTGTGCCCCCAACATGTCTAAGTATCTAAGCCAAGACTGTTAAACAAGCTCAATTAAGTGCTTTCTGACTACAAGTCCCCTCCAGGACACCATCACCTCATCACCCCTTCATCCCTCATCGTAACCTTCAAGAAGGATTTATACTCTTACTCTATTCATTGTGTTCATTATATGTGGACTATTGAGACTGTTTAACACCATATCGATCATACCTTCCCGGGATGGACAAGATCAACATTTTCTCATCTGTTATATGTTATGTGTTTCATATGTTATTTCTAGTATGTTACAACAAATAAGCCAGCTGGTAATTTGAATTTATAACTAAGTTGAATGGTTTAATGGTTACATTTATTCTCATTTGTGCCATTTACTCTCACTTGTGTCAGACTTATTAAGGATTGCATTTAATCACATTTTGGTAATGCTATATTAAAGATTATGCCTCATGTCGCTTGAAGGTCCGGTGGACCGTAAGGTTGTCGCCTGGCCGGAGGGGCAGTGGGATAATTTTCCCTGTTCTTGTAGCGACAGGTTTTTGATCCCACACAACGGACCACAACTGACATAGGTTTGATTGTTACTCACCATTACTTTGGACACGTGTAATCCTGCATAAGTCCCATTATAATGTTACTTTTATGTGTCTGTCATATGCTTATTTACCACAGTATATTCTACCATATTGATGTTTACTTACCATATAATACTCATATTAACTGCATTTATAGGTAGCTAATTAGTGATGCCTAATGGCATGTCGAGAACCGGGGACTCTCTGTAGAAATTGAAAATTAGAGGCTGCCATGCACGTGTGTAATCAACACGTGCAGTCACATTCTCAGAATGCCTGGAGATCAAGAGATGCACGTTGAGGTACTTCCTCGAAAGACCTTGTCATGTAAGCGGGACGCTCTTCTAGGAATGTTTTGTTCCCCAGCTTTTCTGGCGTCTCTTCAGAAACACAGAGACAATTAGGCGCCTTCTGAGAGATTAAAACAAATATCAAGCGCAGGCGGGTGTGCGCTGGGCCAAAAACACCAGATGGTCGTACCCGTAAGTGGACGCGGTGATGACAGTTGAAGTATAAAAGATAGGGCTCCTTTTAGAGGAGAAAAGAGAGGGTTTTAGTTGGTCTGCTGGGATCTCAGCGTGGACGCCTGCTCAGAGATAAGGTATGTCAATTGTTAATAGACAATGGATATAGAATGTTAGATATAGAGGTCAATGACCTATGTAGCATTGTATTGAGAACCAAGATCCAATAAAACCCGGCTGAAGCTACTTTCTAGAACAGAAGCTGTGTTGTCCTGAGTCTTCATTATAGCTCTATATCTATATCTATGTTTTGCATGTAATTAAAACCAACAACAATATATATATATATATATATATATATATATATATACCATAATTAACTACCAAATAGCAATTTATAAATTATTATCATTGATTCACCACAGGCCTTTTGATCTGAAAGGGTAAGCCCTTTTCCAATGATTGAAACACACACTCAAAATAAAAGATGGGGGGGTTATTACTTTGGTAATTTACCTTGTGGCCGCTCTGAAACAAAGAGACCGTGTGGTGCTTATCACTTAACTAGCTTTGGCTAACAAAGAGCTCTGACTTAAATGGCGACAGATTCTAATAGAAAAGGTTAACAAGCTATGTTCGGCTCTACGACTTTCTCGGCAGCGCACCGGTTCGTGACTCTCAACGAAGTCATAGATACACACAATCAATCAAACACTGCTTCTCTACTAATTAAGAAACCAATAAATTTAACACAATCGTATAATCAAACTCAGCTTACTCATTAAAAGAAAACACAGTACATTTCAAACACAGATCTGATTCATTAACGCTAAGAAGACATGCATGCATAAAAATAAAGGAAATTAAATATTCCTAATTGACTCCAGCCAAGCTGGATGAAAATCAAACTCTTACTTTGAGGCATCTGATCGTTTGTTGCAGCAGAGTAAATCCTTTCAGGGCAGAAAAACGTGACGCGAAAAAGCAAAGCGAAAGGAAAAGTGAAGAAAAAAAAAATAATACTTGCTACGTAATATACGTAGCCTACGGGTTGGCAAGTTTGCAGTTTGTAGCCATGGTGCTGGAATTTTCAGCCATTGCAGAGAGCCACAGTAATGCCTATGGAAGGGAAACACCACCTATGTTTACATGAACACAAGTAATCTGATTAAAAACCTGATCGGAATAAAAATGCTTCATGTAAATACGCCATTCAGATTACTCTGACCCAATCAAATTCATTTGGGTCAAAATTTCATTCTGATTCAATCCGCATCATCCATAGCTGAAAACCATTTCAAATGCCTTCCTTGCAAAGATTTTTCACAATGTTTTTTATGGTAGCTTCCGTTAGCAGGTTCACATTATCCACTACACAGGACCGGAAGTGCTAGCTTTGCATTGACATCTTGCTTAGACCACCTTATTGCATGTCTCTTTCAAACTAATTGCAGCACAGAATAATGATAATTCACGCATCGTGTAGCCAATGGAAGGCTGTAAAGACAGATATTTCACATCAGTGGCATATTTTATCAAAGACTTGAAGCTAAGGCATAAATTAACTTATCCAAAAATACAGATGTTATAAAATCACACACAGTTATGCAACAGTAAGATATCCATTCAGTAACGTGCTGGATACTTATTTTTTACCTCAATGCTATAAAGGTATAATGTTGTTTACATTTTCTAAAAGTATAAATTTGTCCTGAGTAGTGGGCCTTTGTCAGTATTCTCTGTGTGAGAAAATGTTCCAGCTACTTTTGAAGACAAAATAAAAATGGCACCTTTTTCAATTGCCTAACTAAAATTGTAGTACTTATTACATTTTATAAATTTTTAAAACTCCAGTATGCAGGATACAACATATTTCATTGTAGTTACCTAAAAGGGTTTAGTAGTTTTTGTTTTTTATGAGGGAGGGTCCCCACATATCGGTATCGGTTTATATCGGTATCGGAAATTATGAGTTAGGCTATATCGGAATATCGGATATCGGTAGAAAAGCCAATATCGAGCATCCCTACTTCACAGTGTTTACTTTTAGAATGTAGCCATGCCTCAACTCCAAACGATTCAAGAACAGTTTTTTATTTTTTATTTGGGTGTGTGTTTTTAAAACATTCCATTTGAAAATTACAGGAATGTTAAGGAATGTAAAACTTCTCAGCTACTTTTCCTCTCACTCAAAATGTCAAAATATGATTGATCAGATGCGTAGGTTTTAATAAATTTTTGTTTATTTGGCAAAACTCACAATACGACCTGTGGTTTTTGTCTTTCTGAGCCAGACTTTACTGTTTAGGTAGATGTCTATCAGTAATATTGGCTTATATTGATATCAGGAATTCATATTTTGGACTATAGCCATCAGCAATTAAGACAATATTGAACATCCCTAAAATTGAGTAAATCCTTAGATAATACATTTTTAATTTACTTTTTTTTCAAATGGCATGTCAAAAATTATTTAAACATTTCTCCATAGGGCAAAATATTTATTGACAAGACAGCAATCATATTCTTTTTTATAATTGCTGACCACAATTTTGCATGTTTCTATTGGTATTTTAAAGATTTATTTTTGGTGGTGAGCTTTAAATCTTTAAGTTTGGAAGGCCTCCTTGCCATTGTTCTAATCTTTAGCTCCCTCCATAGATTCTCTATCAGATCCAATGTGGCTGGTTTGTTCTATCAGTGGACAATTACTTCCAGATGTAAGAAACATGTTAAAACAAATGTAAGTTTACTTTAAAGTTAAATCCACCAGGGTTATAAATTAGGGATGCACCAATACCGATACTGGTATCGGGGCCGATACCGTTCTTATGTACTGTGTTGTTATCTGTTAAAGTTAACCGAAACTAAGCAATCATTTCAGAGAAAATGTTTATTTTTCAATCAAATTTTTTTTTTTTTTTATAATTTTTTTTTTTTTTAATCTCATTTACCATCTTTTCTTGTAACAAGCTGAGAAGAAAATAAAACCTGTATTCCAATTCATTGCATTTTTTTGTGTGGTAGAATTATCGGTATTAGTACTCTGTATTGGCAAGTATTCTAAATCCAAGTATAAGTATCATATACACTACCGTTCAAAAGTTTGGGGTCACCAAAACAATTTTGTGTTTTCCATGAAAAGTCACACTTATTCACCACCATACGTTGTGAAATGAATCAAAAATAGAGTCAAGACATTGACAAGGTTAGAAATAATGATTTTTATTTGAAATAAGATTGTTTTTACATCTAACTTTGCTTTCATCAAAGAATCCTCCATTTGCAGCAATAACAGCATTGCAGACCTTTGGCATTCTAGCTGTTAATTTGTTGAGGTAATCTGGAAAAATTGCACCCCATGCTTCTAGAAGCAGCTCCCACAATTTGGATTGGTTGGATGGGCACTTCTTGCGTACCATACAGTCAAGCTGCTCCCACAACAGCTCAACGGGGTTCAAATCTGGTGACTGCGCTGGCCACTCCATTACCGATAGAATACCAGCTGCCTGCTTCTTCTCTAAATAGTTCTTGCACAATTTGGAGGTGTGTTTTGGGTCATTGTCCTGTTGTAGGATGAAATTGGCTCCAATCAAGCGCTGTCCACTGGGTATGGCATGGCGTTGCAAAATGGAGTGATAGCCTTCCTTATTCAGAATCCCTTTTACCCTGTACAAATCTCCCACCTTACCAGCACCAAAGCAACCCCAGACCATCACATTACCTCCACCATGCTTAACAGATGGCGTCAGGCATTCTTCCAGCATCTTTTCAGTTGTTCTGCGTCTCACAAACGTTCTTCTTTGTGATCCAAACACCTCAAACTTGGATTCATCCGTCCACAGCACTTTTTTCCAGTCTTCCTCTGTCCAATGTCTGTGTTCTTTTGCCCATCTTAATCTTTTTCTTTTATTGGCCAGTCTCAGATATGGCTTTTTCTTTGCCACTCTGCCCTGAAGCCCAGAATCCCGCAGCCGCCTCTTCACTGTAGATGTTGACACTGGTGTTTTGCGGGTACTATTTAATGAAGATGCCAGTTGGGGACCTGTGAGGCGTCTGTTTCAGTTTTGTAGCTTCTGTACCGAGCTAAACGGTTTTCAGATGTGTGAACATGATTGCACAAGGGTTTTCTAATCATCAATTAGCCTTCTGAGCCAATGAGCAAACACATTGTACCATTAGAACACTGGAGTGATAGTTGCTGGAAATGGGCCTCTATACACCTATGTAGATATTGCACCAAAAACCAGACATTTGCAGCTAGAATAGTCATTTACCACATTAGCAATGTATAGCGTGTGTTTCTTTAAAGTTAAGACTAGTTTAAAGTTATCTTCATTGAAAAGTACAGTGCTTTTCCTTCAAAAATAAGGACATTTCAATGTGACCCCAAACTTTTGAACGGTAGTGTAGGTTTGTAAAAAGTGATATTGTTGCATCCCTAATATAAATAATATTGAGCATAATGTTGTTTCTCTCTTTTCTACTTTAAAGTAAAACAGAATTCACTGCAACATGTAAAGGGGTGTTTTCTTTTCATACCTGGGTTTTCCTTTTCTTTGATTGGGTGCAAAACGTCCAAATCAAACTGAAATCGAGGGGAAATTACAATTAGGGCAGGCCACAGAATGCACTAACTGCTGCTTACTTAAATAGCCTGCCAAAGAATAAATACGTTCAGCTTGTGAGAATATCATATCATCTAATGCCCAGTGTGTATATGCAGCACCATCTATGTGTAGCCCTAAACTATGTATGGTGGGAAGGTTTAATATGCAAAAGGAACAAGCAGAGGGTCAGATGTGCCGTATGCTTACACTTGCGGGTGAATGCTTAGGCAACATTTTATAAGCTCAAGGTGAGGAGATTTCCTCTGTAGTTCTGTGAAAAAAACAAGGCTGAGGAGTGGTTGAGGAGACTGCTGTGTTTGGCTGACACTCATACTTCTAAGCTGGCTGGTTTACATTTCAGGTTTATTCACAGGATTGCATTGTAGAGCACATAAAGTAAATCATTCAGCCAAGTGTCAACAATTGTTTATCAAAATGGCCACACTATCTGTCATGAACCCGGAGGAGAATGAAAGACAGTTTGACAGAGGAAAGGCATGAGGAGGCAGGTAGGGAGATGAAATGAGATGAGAAAAGAGAGGTTTCAGAGACTATATCAAAAGGTGACGGATATAAAAAAGGAAAACAAAATATAGCCATAGTGAACAGGACTCAGTTAAGTCAAGAAAAAAGAACAGAAACCCAGGGAAGAAGGTGAGAGACAGAGGACAAAGGAAAAAAAAAAAAATGTGGCGAGGGATCTGATATAGCAGAGGCAGCTGTAATTTCCATATGCTAATTAAACTTTAGTTTGGGTCACTTGCTCTTCATGTCAAGGGTCTCTCCTCATGTCTGTCCTCCGTTGCCCTTTTCCATGCTTTTGTCTGCTGTTTCAATTCTCTCCTAACATATTCTTTCTTCTTGCATAAAGCACAAGTGCAGTCACTCATCAGTCCTGATGTCATGTATCATCCTCTGCTGTGATTCTTAAGATGCCCTTTTGAGAACTTCCCTAACTTCCACATCGTGTCTTTCCAAAGCTTCAACTTTTATTCTAAGACTTCCCTTTCTCTGTGTCCTTCAAAAGATGGTTAAACCAGTCATTACGTGTTTGTATATATATTTATATTTGTTATTTTCACCAGAAATGAGTTATAATACTAAATTAGTAATGTGTTCTGTAAATAGACATATTTAATGAGACCCTAGCTTTTTCATTTCTCTCTCTATTTTTTTGTACCTCCACTTTTAGCTATCATGTTCACAATTTATACAATTTTTCTGACCCCTTGGTGTCATAACTTTCTTGCATTTCACTTATCTCAGCCAGAACTCTCAATACCAAAACTTAAACTTTTGCCCAGTACCAGTTTGCTAAAAAAATTTCACTGCACTGGCTTGAAGACAAAAAAAACTGCATTCATAAAATTATACAAATTGATAACATGCAAACAAACAAACAGCTTCTGATTCTCCATAAGAATGCAATTTGCAGATTTCCCTGGATATGTGACACAAACATCTAGCTGAACTATTAGAGGTTTGTGGACCATCTGTTCCTTTATTTTAGTGAACAAACACACCTGACAGTATTGAGTAACTGGTAAGTCCATTTCACTGTTCACTGAACAGCACAATTGAGTTGACTAGATGGAGGGATAAGCTGGAACAAAAACTTAACGCACCCTGAGGGGGATTGGGGGATCAAGAACCACTGTTCCTGTCCAAAGCCATTTCTCTGAGAATCACTAAAGTGTATCTCTCAGTTTCTGCCATCTAACAAGATTCAGTAGGCTGCTACTTTATCACTCAGATTTGATAGGATTTTTTATCGGGTAACTCGTGATATGAAGAAGATGAAATGCAGTTCTTTTCACATATTGTAGACTCTACCTCAGCAGATATGTCAGTTAAAAAAACCTGTCGCCTTTAGATTACAATTTTTATAGTGAAAAGTTTCAATTGGTAAGCTTTCAGCAGCAGCAACATCCACAACTGATTGTACTGAAACACAATAATTGGTGTACATTTGCAAAAGCTAAGATATCACTGCTGAGACTGTGTTTTTATAAATAATCTTAATTTTAAACCAGTGTCAAATCAGTTTAATTATCTAGTGCCAATTCACAACAGATGTCATCTCAAGGCACTTTACAAGAAACTAATTTATAATCATCTCAGAAAAGTATGAAATAATTCCAATAACCAGCAGGGTATAATTGAACTTCACTTTAATTGATGCTCAATTTTGACAAAACAATAAAAGTACTTTTCAAAAGCTTATACCTTCATTTCAAATATGACATTTTTTGCCATTTTTAAAATTTTAACATTTTGCATTCCGGCTTGTAGCTTACTACAGCTTTTAATTTTTATGCCCAGTATTGAGAAGTTAAGTAACAAAGGGTTAAAGAAACTAAGCAACCATGCTTGTGACAAAAAATGTCAGTTGAAATACAAATATCCTGGCAGCATTCATGCACACATTGTATTTTATGCTCTGGTTCTAACCAGTATTGGTACGCTAATGCATGAATAGTCAAGTTTCTACCAACAGCAATGTGACTTAAGGACTTTGTTTATACGAGATGAGGAAATTCAGAAATACGAAAAGAAAAAAAACACACATCTACTTTACAAAAAGGTCATATATTTACTTATTATCTTATTACTATAGTATACAGTCTACTGATGTCTTTACAGTCAACACAAACCTCCTCAAATCACTGAATGTTTTAGATCTTGTAACATCATATAGCATCTTTCAGGTGAGTCAGATGAACTACCATGAGTCCAACGTTCCTTTCTCTTGGGCTACAGCCAACGTACAGCTCACCATACTGCCTTGGTGTTACTTCAGAAGGCCATCATTTCTTTCTCTCTCTCAAACCTCAATTGGCTGAAAATGCTAGCCAACGAGAGGCCGGAGAAAACCTTCATCCCACCTCTAACTGGAAATAACTTGATCCTGCCTGCTGATGCTAAAGAACCAGCTTTAAACACCTAGCGAGCTTCCTTTTCTAAACTTATTTGTAATAAATGTTCTTATTCAAATGTATTATTCTTCTGTTGATGTTACTCTAGCAAATTATTAATTTACAGAGGGAATATTAGAAGGTATGTCCCTTCGTTGAAATTTTTCCACAATATCCTTCAAGAAATGGAGTCAGTTCATTGAAATTTATGGTCTCATGAGTAAAGGATGGCTTCAGATAAAGGCTTGTTGGACAGGGGAAACCACACAGAATCGAATATACAAGTCAGCTCTTCAGCAAAATGTTTAAATACTGACTACAATGCTGAAAAAGCAGAAAAAGTGTAACAGAAAAACTAAGACACTGATGTAAAAATGTATCAAATAACCACATATTTGAAACATATTGCAAAACAAGTATTTCATAGGAAATCTACTTTGTGTGTTTTTTTTAAAAATGCTGTCGTGTAAACATTTTATCTTAGATTTTTCCATATAGTTCTACAGAATTTCCTCAACCTGTTAATATACAGGCTTTCTGATTAAAAGCATCTCTTTCAACTGATTTTTTTTTTTGCAGAATCATTTTATTTCTTAATTTGCATAAAGATATTCTAATGCTACAGTTTCCCTGAAAAGCTTTTACACACTCACCTTACACATGAATGCAGTTTTCATTTTAGCTCTTTCTGGTGAAATAGGTGATGGGCCCCTTTTGTATCAATTACTGCCTCAATGCAGTATGGCATGGATGCTATAAGCCTGTAGCACTGCTGAGGTGCTATGGAAGACCATGATGGTTCAATAGCAGCCTTTAGCTCATCTGCATTGTTCATGACTCATATCTCATCTCTTGGCAATATCCATAGATTCTCTATGGGGTTGTGTTCAGGTGAGTTTGCTGGCTGATCAAACACAGTAATTCCATGGTTACTAAACCACGTTTTGGTACTTTGGTGGAGTGGGTAGGTGCCAAGTCTTGCTGAAAAAAAAGTCAGTATCTCCATAAAACTTGTTTGCAGAAGGAAGCATGAAATGCTCCAAAATGTCCTGATATATGGCTGTGTTGACTCTGGACTTCATAAAGCACAGTGGAACAACATCAGCAGATGACATGGCTCCGCAAATCAACACAGACTGTGGAAACTTAACACTGGACTTCAAGCCTCTCCATTCTTTTTTCAGACTCAGATGCAAAATTTGATTTCATAAGAAAAGAAGACTTTGGACCAATGAGCTAAGTTATTCAGCAGTGGCTTGACAAGAAGAATACGACATTTGAAGCCCATGTCCAGGAACCATCATTTGTGTGATTGCTCTTGATGAACTAACTCCAGCCTCAATCCACACCAGGCATCTCAGTCTTTCATAACACCTTCAGCTTTTACAGGCCCAATTTCTGCAACTTATACAAACTATAGCTGTAATGGCAGCTGCAACAGCATTGAAATCCCAAATTTAGTTTAAGATGGAATTGGTCACATTAAAAGCCTGAATTTTTTTTTATTTTAATGAGGCAATATTTTTATATAAACTAATATGTTAGCACCTCTGAGAAGTTCTGAACTCACAGGGTAACTATTCATAATAAAACATAACTAAATGAAGGAATTTCGGGGCAGATAATGCTTGATTACAGGTGGCAAACTCCTGCCCTCATTGACTCCAATTGTATGGATATATGCTGATTGCGACTTGACATAAACTCCTCCTGAACAGCTCCAAATAGCTCCAAGCTTTTTTGGGTGAGTAAATTAAAGTAATATTTGCTAAAAATAAGGTCCAGGCTGATTAAACATAGAACTTTCCCTTTAAACACAAATCAAAAGTGGTTTTGGCCTGAATACAACAGGCTAACATTAAGCTTCTGGAATAGCTATTACCTTAACTCTATCTGAAAAAAAAACAAAGAAAAAAACAAAACAAAAACAACAGAATCATGTCGCCAGCAGTGAAACTGATACTATTGCCTCATTCCACTGAGCTGTCCAACACGACACAGTTCAGTACGCTATTTGTTTCTGTTTCTATTGTAAAATACAACTGACCCCTTAAAAGCCTTGTTTCCGCTGAGCAGAACAGCAGGCCCATACGATCCATTAATAGACCCCCTTCAGTTGTAGGTCCATAGGACAATGGTCCAATACGAGTAGGGCAGAGCTACTGGTGTCACACCACACTTTCCTATCGATTGGAAAGGAATGGAAAACAATGCTGATCTCAACATGCCTGAGTGATAAACACCAGTGCTGTTGTTTCATCTCACTCCATTGTAGACGCGAAACGTTTCTCTTGCTAGACAGAGCCCACTAATAAACACTGCAGTAAGTTTTCGGTAAATAAAGAAACAAAAACCAAGCATGAGCTGTTGTCTCAACTTATTTGTTGTTTTATTGCTTCACATGTCTTGCTGCACTAGTATGACGGCGTTGTACAACTCAGCCAACCCAATGAGAGTCCAGCTAGCAATGGAAATGCATACTGTACTAAACGGGACCAAGCTCAGTGGAAACATGGAAACAGTTGTAGGTTCATAGGACGGTGGGATTGTATAAATAGGGTGTAGCTAGTAGCGTCACACAACATCATCGATTGATTGGGGGAGAGAAAAATGTCACCTTGTGCAACAAGCATGAGATATATATGTTGCTATATTAGAATGACGCATCATCAAGCATTTGGATTTAAACCTGTGTGCCCAGTGAGTTCAACTGGTGGTGGAAATGTCCTGCTGAATATGCCAAAACATGAAATGGCACACACCAAACCAAACTGACCTATGCAACACTGCTCAGTAGAAACAGGGTATTCATTACATTTTGATTTCTGAATTAATTAATTGTCTTTTAAGTAATTTTAAGCTAAACCCTTGGTCAAACCCTTATAAATAGCAACGTAATAGTTGTAACGTCAGTATTAGATGTTACAAGATAGCCTTTAATCCGAGAAAATTGCTTACCTGTGGAAGATTTGACGAACAGAAGTGGCACCACAATGCAAAACAGGAATGGATCAGCACAAGAGAAAGAAAGAAACAATCATTTGGCTTACATAATACAGAACTCTCCACAAGCTTTTAAATCAGTAACTATCTATTTATACTCAGCTCTTACAAGATATTCGTTTTAGGTTTAATTCACACTAGTACAGTTCAAGGGTCATTATTTAGGCAGAAGATTTATCAAATTCTGCAGCACACCCTAAAAATAAATGGTCAAAAAATTTAAATCTGCTTCAGATGCACTGATAGGCATCAGCTGGAAACAGACAAAATGTGCTCTTTCCTTTATATTAACTGAGATGGGGACACAGCCATTGAGGCAAAGTCCTGTTTGAACCAATCAGGGGTGATGAGAAACAGGGGCACCAGGATCAACTATAATTGCTCGGTCTGGCTTGTGTCAAAACCGAAGTGAGCTCACGTATATTTGTACTTTGGGTGTATTTGTGCAATTCTGCTCACCTTGTCAGAAAAAGGCATAAATGATGGTAAAAGTAAGATGCAAGAAAAAAGTCTTCATAGTAAAATGGCAGAGAGAAATTTGAAGGGATGGATGGACAAGGAAATGTCCATACTAAGAATGCCTCTGTCTTATTTGAGATAAAATGGCTGCATATCCCAAAAGAAAAAAGACTTTTACAGTGAACTAAGAAATTTGTTTGCTTCTTCTCATCCCTCCTTAGAATTTTTACTTGCTCCATCTCCATCTCATTCAAATACTTCACACCTAGACTCACTGCTTCTTTTCCCACTCCACATGCCTCACTTAGCACTCCTAGCCAATCCCTATCTCTTTCTCACTTTACACAACTCTCTTCAAGTATTAACATACCCCTCCAAAAAACTTGTTGTTGCTATCTGTATACCTCTATAACACATCTCCCACAGGACATGCCTGGTTATTGATTTTGGCCAAGCTCACAGCCTTACAGTTCTGAGAGCCTGAAAAATGACAAATTATCATTAACCCATATTTGTGTGCTTGTGAAATGCCTTATCGCAGCTTCAAGTCAGTCTGTGTTTTGGATATCTTATTATTACCATCTCTCAAGGGTTTGTGGAGCCTAGACATTTTAACAACGCAGTGCCCGTTTGACCTGATCAAAGTCGTGTAACAAAATTTGAGTGCACATGCAGTCTTGATGGGCATACAATAAATAAACTATGGAGCATTACACAACTGTGTGCAATGCCTACATAGCCGGCTACAACCACACAATCAAATGTATCTTATAAAGTTTTTATCTGATTGACCAACAAAATGCAGATGCTACTGGTAAAATATTTTCAAAACATTTTACTAATTAAAAATCTGTAAATTGTGAGACTGATTTCCTGATAGGCAAAAAGATTGCCTGAGACATTAGCTTTGTAGCATTGCTGCACATTCAGATTTTATTCCCAACTCAATTGTTAAACTATATTTTTTGGGGTAACTGGTGGAAGAACAAATAATACGGTATAACAGACCTAGAAAAATAATTTCAAGTATGACATAAACATTATATATTCACACATATCCTCAGGCCAAACATGTAACTCCAGCCTGAATGGTAAACTTGCGCAAGCTGTGTGAGAGCTCACTCATGAACGAATAGAAACAACAGCTGAGTCAGTTACTTCTCTGGACAGTTGACAGATTTGCAAGCGTGACTTCAACTGAGGTGAGAAATATTACTGTTGTGCAAGTTTAGTTGGGGTCTGAGCTGGAGTTTCCCTGTTGCTTGAAGCTGCTCTGTTCTTATACTCAGTTGAATCCATCCTTCAGTTACCTCTCACTCCACGGCTGTTTATGATGGAGATAGGAAATAGCAAGCGCTACACTTGAGTGTCAATGTGCATGACATCATTACTCATTAAGCTGCCCCTAGAAACAACTCAGGAAGTCTGCTTGTATGACCCGAACACTCGCTGCTTAAGTGAATTTACAGGCATATGAAAACAACCATGGTGAAAAGACCAGGGCTCGTTCTACTGACCAGGACATATCTGGAGCCTGTATGAAGAAGGAAATGTTAATTTTATATTGATTTATTTGTGGTTAAACTTATGTATAGTCCATTTAAGCAAACAAGCTTGTAAAGTGACGATAACAGTTGGATTTTGGTTTTAGTTGGAGATGAGGGGCTGCTCATATTACGGAATAGGCCATGGACATTTCTGATTTAGATTAGGACTGAGATTGGTGTATATTCATATAAAATTAAGTAGAATATTATTGATATGTCAATTTATTTCAGTAATTCAATTTTCTATGCAAACACAAAAACCTCTTATATAGAATAACAGAGTGATGCTTTTTTAGCCTTTATGATGATTTTTTACTTAAGGCTAATACAATTACAACATCTAAGATAAGAATTTTATGTTATAAAACACATTTTTAATACAGAACTGAAAGGTGTGTCTCATGCCTGCTTGAAAGTTGGTATTTTAATTAGGTGCTTTTAATATGACAAACAAGCCTCAATGGAAGAGATATTCCAGTTTATTTATTATGACAGTAAGTTTGTCATAGCATCAGGGTGATGTGAAGTGTCTGTTGCTTTGATTAATACAACCTTTCCTGACCTGTCAGTTTTCATGAATAACCATGCCCTGATAGGTTTGCCACACATTTACCTTCCAGATGAAAGACTGAATAGTGCTCTATGAGATGTTCCCACTAGAACACTGTTTTATAACCTAACTTTGGTCATATTTATTTACAACTTTATATCTGAACTTTATGGTGTGTTTCTTAGTTTTTGATACTCTTTGTTATCAAATATTCCTCAATAAAATTCTGAGGACTTCACAAAGTTGGACTCTAATTATTAATAAGGTGAGTTCTTATTTCAATTGATTGCAGTGAATTTAATTTTGAGGCATCCGAATAAAGAAGTCTAATACAATCTTTTGCAAGCCACATTTGTGAGTTTTTTATGTCTAAAATATTTTAAAACTCATGCATAATTTTGCTTCCATTTCGCACACAAACCATGACACTTGCTCAACACTAGCTTTCAGGCCTCATTTTTACAGAAACCTCTAAAAACTTAAAAGATTAAAAGTCTGAGTCTCTGTGTTAATCTTCCCCTCAGCCAGAAGCAAAATCATTGGGTTCGAAAAGAAAGTTTAAAAGGCAAGTGAACTCCAGCTCATAAAAACATCATGACTTTTCAGTAGACCCAGAATATTTTAGTATTCTGTCCATGCAAGAGCTCAAACTCACCCTGATGCCCTCCAATAACTGCAGATATGTAAAGTGCATGCAAAAACATTAGTGGTCTTTGAGTGAAAAAGAAAAGGCAACTCTTATGTAAATTACCCTATACAGGTCCATATTTGTTTCCCAGAGGGGCTGTTTTTAACTTTGATACAGACATTTAAAAATTATCATAGCAAAAAACAAACTATATATATATATATATATATATATATATATATATATATATATATATATATATATATATAACAATAAGAAATAACTAAGTTTTTTTGTTTGTTTTTTAAGGTTAAGAAATTAGCTAATCGTTCTTGACAACATGTTGATATTCAGGACCTGATTACTTCCTGGTTTATGGAACCTTTTTCAGCTGCCGTTGACCCATCGGGATGGATTTTTGCCTTTAACAACTTCCTGTGGGAGTTAATGAGCTCTACATCAAATGACAACTAAACAAAAAACCTGAAAGCCCTTTTGTTGTTCCTATGGTAATTAAGACCAATCACAAAGTGCCCCAGTATGCCCCATCTGTGTTTCTATACCAGTGGTTGTGTGTGTGTGTGCGTGCATTTGTATGTGGTGCATGTACATGTGTGTATGAGAGCTTAGAAGTGGCCACAGTCCTTGACAAGAACCAGCAGGCTTAGCTCAGCACAGGCAGGATGGGATGAGAGCAGTTCTATGACAGAGTAGACATCTTCACACAGAGGCATTCTCCCGGGAGGAGAAAAGCATGCAGTTCACACATATGTATGTATGCATACATCGGTAACTGATATGTGAGGAATCTTGAGAGTTTTTGCCAGTGTAGGAAAACATGTGTTGTCTGTATTTTGAAGACTAAAGGTCAGGGGCTTGTGTCAACTTCTACTTTTGCCAACATCAAGCGAGGTACACATAAACATATGGAACAACTTCCCCCAGCTCTTCGTCCTCTTTGCTCTTTGTTAAGGTCTGTCTCAACTGTCTAAACAAGATCTCAACTGCAGGTTTTAGAGAGGTACTTTTTACTTTAGCTCTTTTATTATCAAAGTGGCATTTTGATTAGTTTGTCTATCTAATTTATTCATGATTTTTTTATTTTATTTTTTTTATTGCAGGTATCTATCGTATGCAGGTAAGGCCCTAAGATGACCTATAACTAAAAACAGCTAAATAATTTCAACTTTTGAATTTTTCTGAAAAACAAAAAATTGGAGCTTCTGTTGGTTTTATAGAACAAAAACAATTAAAAAATACTGAACGTGAATATTTATACTTTTAACATTAAGATCATCTACTTATAAAACTACTTTAACCTTAAACTAAATAATTGTCTTATTGTGACAGGCATTTTGATTAGCCATTAATATTTTGATTTGTAATCGGTAAGCATTTTCTTCACAATTTGAAAGTTTTGCAGATGAGCAGGAGACTGTTGTAATGTCAGATAAAACTCTCTGGAAACAGAGGTCAATTGGATTATGAAAGTAAATTAATCTGTGATAACTGTTACGTTTGTAGGATTAACGTGACTTAAGTTGTTTTTAAAACATTGAATACAAATGTCGATTTTTTTAGTTGTTGATAAACCCCATTAATTAATTAATTCCTTGTGTCTGAAGATTTACTTTGCGCATGTGTTTCAATTGTGATTGAACTAAAGTGTTTAGTGCTTGTAAGTAAAGGGTTAAATTGGCTTGTAATGTTATAAATGGTTGCATTTAAACATCTCTAGCAACATGTATAAATGTGGCTTACACTGTCAGAGTCCTTTGTGTGTGTGGGATTTTGGTTTATCTGAGTGCTTGTGTTCAACAATGCCTTAAAGCCAATGGGAAAATGCTTCCATTAAGGTGTCTGGCTCCAATGCACACCACACAAAACAACTGTCTGAGAGGCAGAGACAGAAGAGTTTGACTGTCTTTGAGAATGTGTGACTATGTGCAAATTGATGTGTAATGAAAGCCAGGTGCTTGGGATTTGTATCAGCAAGGAAGACCCCCTGTTGCTGGAACTTTGTTGAGACCTCTTCAGGTCAAGCTTGCACACACACTAACATTCAACATTCACCAGGTGGCTGGTTTCTTTCATTTTTACTGCAACTCTGTTGACCTCCACTTTGCTCCAAAGAGAAGAGATAAGTTATATTTTCAACACCCAAACTTAAGCTTGATACAGGTAAACTATAAGGTGAGGGAAAAAACAGGCCTTAGGTGAAACACTCTTCCAAAACATAAAACAAATAAGAACCTTAATTTCTCTATAATTCATATGTGCACACATTAACTGGAGTACTGTAAAATTACTGCCAGGAAACAATCAATTATTTGTCTTATTTATGTTCCAGCACCTAACTTTAATATAATACCACAACAAGCAGTAAGAAATTGTTGTTGAAGGAAGGTAGTGATAAGATTTACCAATTGTTTTCAATACATATTTTTAGCTTATACAACATAAATTAAAGCTGCCAGCAGCATTGTACAGCCTTTTTTACCTTAATGCTGTCCTGTTTTTACGACAGAGGGTGTTTTACATTGCCACCTCAACACCTCCACTGAGCATGCGAAGCAATTCTGAATGTCACCAGAAGGTGTTTCTTTACGCAAACCGCTACATTATGTTCAGTCGGGTTCAGCAAGCTCTGAAGTTGCGTCTTAAAAATGTGAATGAAACTGGACCTCTCTTATAGAAGCAGTAGTTATTTCTTATTCGGTGGCAAAGGTTTAATAAAAACTTCCCATGGTCTTTGGAAAAGGTCATTTAACATGATCATTTGTCATTAGACAAATTTGGAAACTAAGTGACATGTCAAATATGCTTATTCAGCCTCGAAACCTTAGATTTTTATCCTACACTGAAAAGAGAAAATGCAGCTCTAACTTAAATTAGAGTTAATTCAAGTAACTTTATTATGTTTATTAGTTAAAAATTAAATACATTAAGTTTGTTGAACTTAATTCAATTACTTGTTACCAATTCAAGCAATTCATTTAAATTAGAGCTGCATTTTCTTTTTTCAGTGTACAGGGCAGTAGAAATGACATCATCATGTTGAGCATTTGTCCATGATGAAGCACACCAAAGTTGGTGTGGATCTGATAATGTATCAGTGAGATAACACTGTTTAAAATAGTGTAGGCAAGGCAATCATCTGGTAGTCAGTCTGGTAGTCAGTGTAGTCAATCTGGTAGTCAGTGTACTGACTTTAGAACTGGAGGATGTGTTCTATCTTCTTAGTTCTGGTGAAAACACGAGCAGCAGCATTCAGGATCAGCTGCAGCTGTCTGATTGATTTTTTAGGTAGACCTTTGAAGATACTGTTACAGTAATCAAGGTGGCTAAAGATAAATGCATGGATGAGTTTTTCTAGGTCTCCATGTGTCATCAGTCCTTTGATCCTGGAAATGTTCATCAGGTGATCGAAGGCTGACCTTGTTATTGCCTTTATGTGACCCTGGAGGTTCAGGTCTGAGTCCATTATTACACCTAGATTTCTGGCCTAGTTGGTAGTTTCTAGTTGGGCCTGTTTAAGCTGATTACTGATATGTAGTCTATCTTTTTGGGTTCATAGATAAGTACATCTGTTTTGGGGGTTTTTCAGTTGGAGGACATTATGGGACATCCAGCTGTTAATTTGCTCAATGCATTTATTAAGGGTTTGGATGGGTGACGTTGCGATTATATTTTGCATTTGTTTGTCTTTTTGCATTATTTTTCCCCGGTAAAAATGGTGAAGAAATTGCTTTGCATACTCTCTTGTTCATGAACCTATGTGCAGTTGCACCATGGGGTTCAAAATCAAGTTGTACATGTTGCTGATGCTGAGATAGTCCTCCCCTCACAGGAGAGATGCTTCAGTAGCTTCATTATGGGTGAAAAAAATTCCTGCCCACTGCAACCATAGAACTCAGAATTTAAACTAAAACCAATGCAGGGTTAAAATGTGTGTTGTTGTTTTTTGTTTGTTTTTTGAATAGCAGCTTTGTAAAGTCACTCAAAAGTTTTGGAAAAGGTGTAACTACAACAGATTTTAAATGAGTTTTGCCAATTTTAAGTGTGTATGAGAGACAGGGGAATGAGTCCTGTCAAGAAACAAAAAGGCCTTGCTTTTCAACAACAAAACTCAGTATGTTTACATGCAACAAGAGAAAGTCGAATTATTACCTTAGTCCGACTGAAATCAAACTTTTGAAATGCATGTATACACCTTAGTCCATCTTGAATCAAAGAGAAATTGAGTTTCAGAAGCTCGACTAAGCTACCCAGATAATGCGATTGGGAATCGAACTACTCTGTAACCACCCCTCGTGCACCGTGCAGTGATGCAGAAGTGCGGCTCAGCAACAACATACTAGTTGTATAAGAAGAATATGGCAGCTAAGGCCAACGTAAGCTGCCGATCAGTGCATCTTAGGACTGACAAAGAGATGGTGGATTGTGATTATGAATAACCTTCTTTAACTCAGTCTGCTTCACTCCTGCCAGCCTCCGTTTACCACCTGTGTGCAACTTGAAGCTAACCGCTATAAGGCTAACATGTACAGTAGGGGCGTATATCGCTATCTATCGTCAGGGAGTAGAGCGTACTTAATTTAATAATTCAATTTATTAAGTGACACGAAAACTGAGACTCGGCTCTCGACAGGGGGAAAGCCCTTAGTCTGATTACTCCAAAAAGCTTGATTTAGGTGTGCATGTAAATGTACTGAGTGTAGCCAATGATTCTGTCAGCAATTAGACTTTATAGCTCAGTGAAACTCACTCTAAACCTTTTGAAAATGGTTTAATTGCACCAAACATTTAATTAATTAAATCATTGCAGACCTCCGTGTTTACTGGGTCAGAGCAGAGGAGGGCTTCATAAACTTTACCGTACCACAGCAACAGCTTGGAATTGTTTGACAGCAGCTATACTCCCAAAGTAAATTAAACCAGTTCAAGTCAAAGGAAATTCAAAACAACAGATTTTCAATGAAAAAAAACAAAATTCAAAACATCCCCAGATTTTCAATAACAAAAACAAAGTGTGTCCTGAATAAACATTGCTTCAACCACTGCCATTTCCTGATACTCTCATTGGGGCCTAATTTCTAGAGTGGAAACATACTTCAATAGTCAACCAAAAAGGAAGCATGATGTTACCACGCTGAATGCATTTAAATATAAAAAAATACAGGTGTTCGTGGCAGAGGGGAAGGAAAAAGATGGATGAACAAGAGTGTGAGTCAAGAGTGATAGCTGCCATTATCTGCTGCAGGAGATGATTAATTAATCACCAGGACTTACATCATTCATCATTTTCCCTGCATGTTTTGTCCCATAACTCTTAATCAAACCCTTTGTCTCTAAAACCTCTGTTTGCATGTTTTTTCCTCAGTTTTTTCTTCTTTTTACGTTTTTTTTTATAACTCTATGAAAAGGTTTTAATTTGTTTCAACAAGGGATGATATTGTAACAATAAATGGAAATTGTTTATATCAAAGACAGAAAAGGCCTAACATCCCTGTATTTATATAACATAATACAGTGTAATATCATAACTTTTTGAGTAAATGTCCAATAGTTGACATAAGGTTTTGAAATTTTCCTCTAACCTGTTGAGTGAGACAATTTTCTTCTAAACATGAGCAGCTCTGAGTCTGGACAATTTTTGCTATTTAAAAAAAAAACGATCAGTGTAATTGTTTCTGTTCTCATTCTTCTGCAACTAAATTTTATTAAGAAAGATTAGTGGGAGCTCAACTTTGCTATTTACCTGCCTACATTTTATGGCAAAATGTTTCAGCAGTTGTTAGACCGCAAAACCTTATCTGAGAGAAATGCTAACCATGAAGATTAACAGTTTAAACTCATTTAACAAACAGAGAGAGGCCTGGTCATGGTACTCTCTTTAATCTGCTCTATCTTTCCCTTTTTCCACTCCCCTCTGATGCTGAGCAATATTAGGTTCATAGCCCAGTACCTTAATAGATGTATTAGTATTAACAATGGGCTTCTGAGAGCATGAAATTATCTTTGAGTGATAAATTAAAGCCTTATTGATTGTCTGTAAGCCATCAACTACATACAGCATAAGACAATTTGCTGAATGATTAGACTGAGGACTACACTAAATAAATGAATAAATCAGTAGTGTGAAGGGATGCTGACCGAAAGAACAATACCATTTTGGCATTCATAATAACAACTTTTGTATGTTATTTCTTAAAAAAAATTCATGAAACAGCTAAGAGCTAAAAATGAACAGAAAGCAAGGCACAGAAGGACCATTTGCTCTCTATTCTGTGCAGTAGACTAAAAGGAAGTTGTTCTCAAACATTTAATATTACAGCATGTATAGCTTTGCTGTGATCTCTTCTTATTCAGTTTTTTTTGTTTAGTCAATACTTTTTAGTCAATATTTTGAATGCCACTTTGGACATAAAAGCTGAGCTGGTTTAAAATTGTTTTTAACATGTACATGAAGAGACATTTAGCAAAAATACAACTTTACAAAACATTTTAGATTAATTTAATTTGTCAGGATCACCATTCCTACCAACACAGTATCAAGTAGGAATTAATGCCACACTAAAATCAAAGATCTCAATTAAGTTTTTTTTTTCTTCTAAAGCACTTTGGTGTCTTGTAAAGCACTATATAAATGCAATCTATTATTATTATTATTATTATTATTATTATTACCAACAATGGCTCGCCCTGAAGCACAGGTAGATTCTACTCGACAGGTATGGTCTGTTCTCTGTTGCAATGGCTTCACCTTTTCTCCCAAATCCTGTAGACATCTCCGCGCAAATTGTTAGACGAGCACTTCGTAGAGAAAGAGTTTTTAGGGACAGACAAAATCCATATGACTTTCCTGATGCTTACTTGTATGAAAGATACAGATTTTCCGCGGAAGGAATGTCTTATCTTTGTGAACTTCTTGAGCCGCACATAACAAATGTGACTCGTCGAAGCCATGCCCTTACTTTACCGCATCCATAATCAGCCGCCCCTTATTGTTGCTCAGAGCCAACTCCTCCGCCACAGTGTAATCTTGAGGAGGTGGCCCTCCCCCAGTTTTCCTCATTTCACATTTTTTTTCTGTTTTCTGCAAACAAGTGTTTGTGATTAAATGTTAAAAAAAGAATAAAAGGTTATGGTAAATACTCACCAATTTGAATAATATTTTTGTATTTTGTCTTGATCTGATGCCAAGAACGTTTGGAGTTGGGGTTGAATCTAAAAATCAATCAATATCAATCTTTCTTAGGATGTAGTAGCCTTTACGTTCACATTTTACATACATCTACACACACACACACACACACACACACATATATATATATATATATATATATATATATATATATATATATATATATATCAACACGAATACATTTTCATTTTAGCATTTAATATATTTTTAATATGATTAGCCTACAGAAATGTACATTGTTTAACCTACACATTAACGCAATCAGCAATCTTCCTCCAAGATTTTTCTCTTGCTTTGGCAGCAGCTACAGTGTTACTGCGTGCTTGAAAAATACTTCTATATTCTTCCTATTTCTGAAGAATTATCTTTTGCTCCTCCGCTGAAAAGTATATACCTCTCGCTCTATCCATATCGAACGCGATTGGTTGTTCAGTGTCGACGTCACTCTTTTATGTGCACACGCGTGTGGATTAATCATAGCTTCAGGATCAGAGCCTGAGTTGACAGAGAAAGTTGATAAACTGCGTCATGGTACCAATAAAGCCTGATTGCATCGGTTTGGTTTTGTCGACTCAAAACCAATCCTGTAACCCCGAGTTTGTTCAGCTACCTTCATGGTTTTTTAGAAGTACGTAAGTAAAATGGCAAAAAATGGCTAAAATGACCATTTTAAAAAGGGAGTATGAGATGAGAAATAAACCCTCAGTATATTGACATGCGCATCTTAGTTGAGCTTTTTGGAGTAATCAGACTAAGGGCTTTCCCCCTTCTTCAGAGCCGAGTTGCTCTTTTTAGTCAGTAAATCGAATTATTAAAGGAAATACGGTCAATTCCTCAATGACATTTGGCAATAGGCGCCCTACATGTTAGCTTTATAATGGTTAGCTTCGAGCTGCACACAGGCAGTAAACAGAGGCTGGCGGTAGTGAAGCAGATGGAGTTAAAGCAGGATATGCACAATCGCAATGTACCGTCTCTTCGTCAGTCCAAAAAAGCACTGATCGGCCACTTACGTTTGTCTTAGCCACCATATTCTTTTTATCATACTACTGTTGTTGTTTCTGAGTCGCACTTCTGTTTCTCCTCACTTCCTAAGGGGATGTGAGAGTATGGGCAGGCGTGGGTTGTTGAATGCAGAGAAATACGATTCCCAGTCGCACTATCTGGGTAAAGTAGTCCGAATTGTGAAACTCCAGTTCGGTTCAATTCAAGTTGAATTAAGTATACATGCATGCTAAATATATTTTCAAGCCATTTTGTGGTTCTTTAATTTATTTTCATCACTTATTTTGTTGCCAATTGTTAAGTTCATCGTAAAAAATTAGTTTGTGAAATCAGCTTTCAAAATTTTCTGGCCTGTTTTGATAGGCAATAAATACCAAAAGCATGATACTTCTCGTTCATGAGCAACACTGATTCCCTTTTTTTTTCAATTCACTTTTATTTATATAGCGCCAATTCACAACAATTGTAATCTCAAGGTACTTTACAACAAAAGTCATTTCAGTACAATTATACAAACATTCCAATCAGTTAAAAGTTTTCTATGTAAAGAATCCCAGCAGATTGCGATGAGTCATCGATGATTGATTCCTAAAGGTCTAAATCTCCGAAAGTTAATAGATCTTTACAACATGCTGGAAATGGCAAATATATGTTATGCAGTAAATCTTTTCTAAGCCTAACTACACAATTATTCCAATTGCTTGGGTGAATTTCAATACTTGTTAGATTAAAACAAAACCCCTCTTGGTTCATAATAAAGTCCCATTGTAACCGAGCATGCTTGATCTTCTCTCTGCCCACATATTGTTCTCTTAACAATGATAGGCTAAATATAGTTTTTCAGCATTGCTTCCCTTTCATCCGTCTGATAACAGGGACCCTCATGCTCATTTTCTATGATTCATCAAATTACCTTTTACCTTGTATTATGTTCCTAGTATAATTACCTGAACGTGGCTTAGTTGGGTTTGAGGAGCAATATAAAAATTATTTTCCTGTTCACAGCAACAAGTCTAAAAATACTGCTTGTATAATTATTTGACATGCTTCTGTTTTTTTTGTGGTTTTTTTTTTCTTACAGAAATTCATGTTCTTATATCAGAGCAAAAAAATGCAGGAAGGGTTGTTTTTGCTTACACTAGAAAAATACATTAAGGCAAGTTAGTTGTCTTTTTTAAACATGAACCATATTTTTCAATCAAATTTCCTTTTTCACATTGAAGTATTTAAGGTGGAAAAGTCAAACCGACACCCACCTAACAATCCAATGTGGCTTGTGTTGGGTCTGACCCCTGAATATACAAAACATTATATAAGGGGGGTTCCACAATAATCCACCATTCCTATTGTGTTGGCTTCCTGCCATCATCCCTCTCTCTCCCTGAAGGGCCGGACAGAGATAGGTCCCTCCATGTCGGTTGGGTGAAACATCGCCAAATCAAGCCCACCGCAGCTCTCCTCCAGTCTGACGGGATGCCCGGAACCGCAGGAG
Source organism: Apricaphanius iberus (assembly GCA_028564705.1). Classification (NCBI taxonomy): domain Eukaryota; kingdom Metazoa; phylum Chordata; class Actinopteri; order Cyprinodontiformes; family Aphaniidae; genus Apricaphanius; species Apricaphanius iberus. The sequence goes on from JAPXFQ010000335.1 coordinate 62,605, forward strand.
GAGCCCTGCAGTTTTTAAAATCACCAACCAGGAAGAGCGTGCTGCCTTTCTGGTTAGACTTGGTGAGCTTTATGGAGATAAACAAGAGCTCTCCCTGAACGTGGCTGCGAAGTGCATTAGTTCTCCGTGAATATTTTAAAGAGTGACTGGGCCCTTTTTCTGATACGGTGCTGGAAAACATATGTCTTAAACCTCTGTTACCGCTACCAAACCTTCCGCTAGCTCCGATCGGCCATCGGAGTTCCATCTGTTTCCCCTTTTTTCTCCCATCCAACGAATGGACTGAATGTACCCTTTTTTTCGTGTTGCGTTTTTCCATCGTATTAAAGGATTTACCCTGATCGCCAATTCCGTGGGTCTTCAACCTTAACCTCGTCAACCCTTTGTTCAATTTGCAGCCATTCCAATTCATAGTTCTTTGTAAACTAAGAGCTAGGTTAATGATAAGAGTCACGCGGTCTCTTTGTTTCAGGGAGACCACGTTGAACATTGCCCCAATTCACTCCCCCACCATTCTGTAAAAGCTTGCTCGTGTTTGTGGTACACGTGCACTCACGTGGTACGACGCAACCATGTCCAGGAAATTCCTAGGGTGACGTGGCCGTTACAGCTTCCGTTCGCCAATTTTGTTGTTTGTTTACGTAGCATATAGCTTTAGCCTTTAGCTTAGCAGTTAGCAGAACCAAATTAGCTGAGAGTGGGTTCAGGTTGTTGTTTGTGTGATAGTTAGTTAATCAATTTGTTAAACTATATCAAATCTTTGTTTCTTTTATTTGAGTGTGTATTTGATTCATTGCAAAGGGCTTACCCTTCAGACAAACAATATCTGCTAAATCATAACAATTAGTTGCAAAACTGCTGTTTGATAGTTTGATGAGTTAACTCTGATATATATATATATATATATATATATATATATATATCAGAGTTAACTCTATACCGGTTTAAACCCCGGTTGGTGCCCCATTTCAATAAATAATATAAAGGAATAATACATTAATAATTCATGACACCTGTTATTTAATACCGCAACACTTGCTTTCATATAAAAAACACAAAAAAGCAACTTATTTGCACTTCTGAACATTTACATTCTATGAAATCTTTCAAACTACCAAAAACTAAACAACCTCCATTAGTAACCATACTGCTATAATATGTGAAAGTATAAATTGTGACAAAAAGGTTCTTCTTTTGTATAATTATTTATAGTTATTACTGAGCATGTCAGTTAGTAAAGCCAGTGGTTTTGGAACCTGGACCTGGAATACAGTTAAGGCTGAAATATTTTCCAGATCGAGTTTTGGACCTTGGAAGTAAATGGAAAAGAGCAGAAAAACCGACCAATACCACTGGGGGCAGCCCAAACGTTACCTGTACCACAGGCCCTGTCCACATGTAGCCGGGTATCTCACAAAACAGAGATATTTTTCTACGGTTTGGCCTGTTATCCACACGTAGCCGGAGGTTTTCGGCACCAAAAACGAAGCTTTTTAAAAACTCCGGCCAAAGTGGAGATTTGCGTTTTCTCCGTTTTCAGGATCTTCGTGTGGACGGTGAAAACGGAGTTGTAAGAGCCGCAACGTCACTATCCGCTACAAAAATGCTCCAACACCACATGTGCGACCTGTGTTTACTCTCGAAAACAGCATTTATTTCATCAGAGCTGTGTTGGTATCATCCATTGTTAAAGCGCTTCTTGTTTGTTTGCTTTTATAAGCTGTATAACTGCTGCGTGCTGAAGAGAGGATATAAAGTTTCTCTTGGCGGATAGGACTGGGGAAAACTACTGCGCCCTACAGGTTTGCCACGTCCATGGATGTGCTGAAAAACTCATTTATCCGGTTACGTGTGGATGGAGTTTTTTTTTCAAGGAGCAGAGAAAATCTTCGTTTAAAAAAAAACCCCGGCTACGTGTGGACATGGCCACAGTCTTAGTACCACAGCAAAGACAAGATCAAAAATACTCATATGACAGTATGCAAGCAGACCACATTAAAATGTATTATCTGTATTGTTTCTGTATTACAGCTCTGTTATTTTTTTCAAAATAAATATTGTAAAGATTCTTTTGACCTCAGATTAAATAAATTTTGTCTGACAACTCCCAATGTTTCCCATCTTTTCTGTCTTATATGTTTGACTATGTATTTTATACATTGGTATAGGGCTGCCCGGTATGACCTAAAACCAATACCGTGGTATATTGAGCAGTTCACCTCAGTAAAGGTAAGTGGATGATAACAACAATGAGGAGTGCTTACACAAGGCTATCTGATTGAAAATCTCTGCAAACACTCCTGTTTACTTGCATGCTCGTCTGCCTTTCATACCGTCTGGGTACTCGACTGTTGCCTGCCTGTCTGACTCTTTCCCTCAGAGTCCACCTGTCTCCTTCCCAGTCGTGTCCCTCTAGACGTCAGTCACGATACCAATGGCTTTAGTTAAGTCTTTGTTTAACATTAGCACAGGAAGACAATCAAAAGCCACTTGTTCTTTGTCAGTAACCCAACATAAACACACATTGAGTCAAACAAAACCATGTGCACTGGGATGACATAAACACACCACACACACATTTGAGCTGCCTTACCAGCCTGGCGGTAGATAGACACAATAACAAAGAAAGGGTCCATAAACAAAGAGCCCGTTTGTTTGGACTGGTGGGACAAAAAGATGGAGAGCCAATAAAATGGCTTGGCTCTAAATGAGGTGAGGTGAAAGATCAAGTGTTTTAGTAGTTTTTCAGAGAGAGAGTTTTTCTGTCTGTGTATATGGGCCCATCCACTGCGGTGGTGGTCTTTCAGCAGTCACTCACTCTGCACAATGCAGTCCAGGAAGCGTTTTTATGTACATTTCTGAACTATCCATGCAGAATTAACAAAACAGGAACAAGTAGCTCACTACAGACCACACAAACAAACAAAAATGCATTTATAGTATTCTCTAAAATTAACTGTATACATTTTAAACTCTAATTACCCCAGTGACTAGCTGTAATTTCAAATTTCACAAAACTGATCATGAAAATGTTTATATGGATACAGCACCATATTACAAGGTAGTCGTCTTGCTTAACCCTTTAACATGAGATTGTAACTAATTTGGTAGTTGTTTTTGGAGTCATAGAAGATCAGTGTTAACTATGCTCAAGTTATTGTGCTTTACAGTAAAGTGATTTATTCAAGTAGGGATACAGTTGACAGCATTTGCCATAAGAACTACACCATAGTGAGACAGACTTTGCTAGTAAAAAAACCCAAAAAGTTAACAATGGTCTCTTATGAGACTTAAGAAAGTTATGTGCAGGAGCAGAATGGTTGTCTAGGTATGGCTTACTTTTTGCAATCCTGTAGATGTAAAGTCTTCTGCAGCTTCTGCAGGTTGCTTATTCTACTCTCCATACCAAGAGCAGAGGATAACGCTGAGAGAGGAGCTGTCTGGTGGGAAAGATTTGTGTGTGCTTCTGGTTTGATATTTATTTGCTCCTGTGGTGTTGTAATGCTGAAAGGGGCTGCTAGACTTCTTATTTATTTTAAAATATGCTGTACTTTTATCATTTACTTTTATTAAGTTGTTTTTTTTCTTCTGGACTTTTTGAGATATTTCAACTAACAAATGTATAGCCTCACAGATTTGGTGCTGAGTTATCAGGACCTTTTATGCAGGTGTGACTACACACAAACAAATCCTGCTGCAAATCACAGAATCGGACCGAGACCCCAGTTCCAAATGGCCAGAAGTTCGCTTCGCTTTAGGTCTGAATACAAACAGTCTCGATCCGAACCAACTCCACAATATATGCACCTTTTTTCATATCATTCATATTCTTTAACCCACGTGCGCCAAACACAGCGCCAAAAATCAATATCCTGTATGCTGTAGTGAATGTTTTTAATTCCTGATCTTCTTTCTTTTGTTTAATCATGCTGCTGCCAACAAATTGGAGGTCAGAACGCGTAGAACGCATTGTTTCCTTCTTTTTACTGCACGCATTCGCTGTTCTAAATTTTCAAACAGAGCATCGCTAAAACTGCATTGCGTGAGCTGCTCTGACACGCAATTGTCGGGAGATCATGACACCAAAAGGGCAGTTTTGTCTAATAAACAGCTGAGCAATAGATAAACAGGACAGGACATTAGCTTCAGTCTGAAGACTCCTGTCCTAACCTCTCATCGCTCAGTCATTGTGCCAACCTTGCCTCTGATCATAACCATGCATCAGTTAAACAAACTGCGTCACCACACATCTTGAAAACTCTGATTCAGTCTGCCTGCTCCATCTCTCCGACTTCATTCTGCCGCAGCCGTAGCTGCCGGCTATTAGCCCCGGGGCTAACTCCTCCATCAGCGGCTCAGCCCCATAGCTCGGCCCGGTACTCGCTCACCTCCAAGCCTTGACAACGCCTTGTCATCTTGCTCCAGCTCTCCTCCGCGTCTCGAACGCCGAAACATCTGTTCACCCTCACATCCATTCCTGCAGCTCTGATATCCATATGATTTCACAGCTGTTTACCTCCTTTTCCGGGGCTTTGCTAGTTCCGCCCTCGTCATCGCTGTCCAATAGCAGCACCGACCGTCACACGTGGATGTGTTTACAAAATATAGTCCACTTGCAAAGATGAACAGTCTGACTACAAACTGCACCAAAAGAAAAAAATATTTTTTGCATTTTGTCCGGACCAAACGACTTTTCTGGTCTGAATACTTTGTGGTATGTTACACAGACAAATTCACCAATCAAAAAACCACCCTTTTTTGCTATGTATGAATTATGTATTTTGTTATGTATGAATCATATTAGTGTCTGTGTTGTGGTAGTTCCTTTTACCAAATAGAAATAATTGACTTCCAAGAATTGAAAGGATACAAACACTGTACGTGTAAGGTACTTTTCAATTGCTAAAATTAACAATAGGGTCTAATTAACATAATTAAGAGATTTTTCATTACATCCTCAGTGATTTTTATATTTTTACAACAGTAACCTATTACTTATAAAAATGATAATGAAAATCTTAACCCTACTATTTAGCAATTTGATCTGGTCTTACAATAACTATCTAAAAGAAAATGAAAATATTAAATAAATACAAAAGTGAATGTATGTAAAAATGCTTAAAAATATAATTAACTTTCGGCAATAATTATATCAAAACATTTACATGAATAAGTTATAAAAATGGCCTTTTAGAAATTGAGAATATTGTTTAAATCAGTGTACCAAAATGCTTTCTCTTGTTCTTTTTTTCCACAATGAGCACAATGCAAAAGCTTTCTCTTTGTCTGATAAAAAATAAATAAATACAGAACCTGACATCTAAAAATCGTAACTATACATTTATGCACTTGGAGTTTAAATATGTGGTTTAAGCACAGCGGCATTTTACAGTTTTTTCCTGTGGGATGACAGTTTTAGCAAGAACCAGTTGACGAGTTGAGATAGTAAAACACAAATAAGAAAAGAATAGAGGAGAAGACAGTGTGAAAGTGTATAAAACATCAAGGAAGACTATTCAGACAAAGGAAAAAAATATATAAAAGGGAACGAGACAGAATGAATGAAGGTGGATTTGCCAAACACTACTTCAGATTCAGATAAGTACGAATTCAGCGGGGAAAACTCAGATCCGACAAGTATCAATAGAGGACGGAAAAACCAGGTATAACAAAACAAGAATTACTCTCTCTCTCTCTGTCTCATGAATCACTGCTGTCTAAATGGAAGACAAGGGAGGCGGAGAAAGTTAACATGAAGACAAAACTGCGGGGAGGAGAAGCTGAGCAAGCGAGGAGGAGACAAGAGCGAGGGCAAAGTAAAGAGACAAGGTGACGTGAGAGGCAAAAAGCGGCATGAGTCGCGTCCTTTGAAGACAAGCAGTGTCCCTTGGTGACTCGCACTCCCGTTCTTCTTCGCCTATGCTGCTAGATTAAACGAGGATGGAACAGAGCGATGGAACGAGAAATGGGAGTACAGGGGAAAACGGGAGGCAGGAGTTTGTAAGTAGGCCTGGAACCCTGCTGTGACCCCATCAATCAACGCAAACACAGACACACAGACTCAGACGAGCACGCACACAGGGGTATATCCCCCCAAACCCCAACCCCCAACGCTAATGAGGTGTTTACACAGAGGGTTGTTTGTGCATAGCCAAGCACACACACGCTCAGAATTATTATACAAGACATGCACATGAGAGACCGCACAGTAAGGTGTACTCAAAATCTAAATCAGAATGATAAACATATTTAATGCAAAAGTAAACCTGCAACCAGATCTCAGAGTTTGGTAGGAAATCTGTATGTGGGCTGCAAATATAATCAAATGATATGTATCTGGGATGCAAGTACTGCTATTTGAAAGACCAAATGGATGCAGCCACCCGCACACATAAACACATTTCCATGTAACCCTGCACCTAATGGGTGGGCAGCATGTTTTGCTTATTACTGCAGAAACAGGAAATGCTGAAACCAACATTTTGTATGTTCGAGAAAGACATACTGTAGACGACTAACTGAAAAATCCTCAGTCCTCCACCTGTTCACAACTCCATTTGTATAATTGGTGAGCAGCTGGCTGATAGCTGTATGATACAGACTCACAGTACCCATTGCTCACTACTGACTCCAAAGTATTAGCTGAAGAGCTGTTAGTGCAGTAGTGTGATAATCCATTTTTCTGTCTGCATCTCTCTCTCTCTCTCTCTTCATTGAATTCATTTAAAACTAATTTGCTTGATGAGTCTTCCTGCAAATCTCTGCACGGGTCACACTGTTGGAACACTAGAAATGATTAAATTAGAATTAATATTGTTCTATGGAGAAACATAATCATCTACTAAGGCAATACAGTGAAATTATTTAACTCTCATATAAAAACATCAGTCAAATTTGTTTCCAGGATCAATTTCTTTTACTCAGTACTTCGATGTGGCTCACGTCCTTTATTTAACGGGATTCAACACACACACATACACATAAACAACAAAAGTTTAAAAAATGCTCAAAAGAATAGACATAGACTTGAGCAAATTAAGCAATATTCTAACACATAGAAAGGTTACACAGGTCTATGCACACTTGAACACAGAGTAGCATTTAAATCTTCTAAATTAGCTCGGGTCTTTGCATCTTTAATGCTCCATGGTGAATTAATGACAAACTTTATGGAGTTTTATAGCAACATTTTATGTTAAGGCCAAATGACTCCCTAAAACAGGCTTATTTTTACTGAAATTAGAATCTTTACATGTTTGACAGCCATTCTGAACCAGTGTCTGTTGAATCTCAACACAAGCAAACAATACCGGAACATATGAGGTGCTGATCAGGTGAGTTTATCTTTAGAAATCTTTAAAATGCATGCATGCTATTATTCTGAGCATTTTTGCAAATACATGCACAAAAGACAATGTTTCTTAGATAATGTTTTAAATTTTTATTTCATCCTAGTTTTAGAAAATATAATAATAGAAAAAAATCTTTGGTTTACTATGAAATCTGAGCAACAATGCTCTCATAGAAATGATATGAAAGGAAAACCAATGTTTGGAAACAAGTTGTTTTTAATTACATTTAATTTCTAAAATGCTATGTCAAAAATGACAGATAGCCATCTCAATATTCGATGGAAGATTTTTATTGCCAGGATAGCAATCTTACCCTTCTGACCTGCTACACATTGAATTTCAAGCTTCATTGTCAGATCCAAGGTTGTACTCAGGTTAGTCATACCATAGTGTTAATATTAGTCCAAGAAATGTGTTGATAAAATAAAAAATAAAAAATATGTATCTAATGCTGGCAGTGGTATGGCTAATCTGGGTTTAAATGTATCACTGAGAAACTTGGAGTGAATTCTGCGCAGTCAAAAAGTACTTTAAGCCTTCTCCTAACTCTACTTATTTGCTAACACCAGTAAACATAAATAAATGATTTAACTTTGGCTTTTAGAATATAGTATAGTGTCAGCTGTCATCAATGCCACTTTCTAAAAGCTCATTAGCTAATTCAAAAACCGGATGACTGTGAAACTCAAGCCTCATGTGGAAAAAACACCCTGAATATTGATCTGAAAACATAGACTGGATTGTACTGAAATAACTGCATTGGTTTGAATATAATTTGGATGAAATTTGATCTTATGCAAGTGAATATGAACTGAACCTGTTTGTCTTGTAAAGTGCCTTTAGAAGACATTTCTCTATATAAGTGAACCAAACTGAAATAGGTTTGTTTCCTGGATCTACATTTTTCTGAGGAATCAAGTGTTTTGTAAATGTTCTGTTTATCAACCAATACAGTTTAGAAAAGCTACGCTTTCTAGATTATGCTGACAGTCGTTTAGGATTGAACACAAAGTACTCAACAACTGGTAAAATACTTCTATGGAAAAAGTGAAGCAGAAAATCCCCCCTTGCAGTTCATATCAACGTACAGAAACACCAAAGAGGGCCACAAGAACTAGTGTATACCAAAAAGACAAGTGACAGACTATTATTTACATGCAACCAAACAATAATTGATCAGTAACAAAGCCACACATAACTTTGCAACAATTCAACGTGACTTTGACAAATGGCTTCACAATAACCACAGCAGCTGTTTGAGCCAAAATCAAGATAAACCTGCTGTGTTTATGTGTTGAAGAGAAAAAAAGGCTTTGGTCTGAATAAAAACTGAAGTATCCAGTCAGCGACATGACAAACCAATCCACTGGTGTTACTTTGAGAGGCTGACAGCACCCCGCAGACACATTCTCTTTAACATGCAGTTGTTCCTGAAGCTTTTATGTGGCTATATGTAGGCAATTTTTTCCTCATCCTTCCCTATCATATGTTATGTAAGTACTTTGGATACCACTCTGTCTCTTAGGCCATGTCCACACTAAGCCGGGTAATGCCTTAAACGTATAATTATTTAGTCTACACCCCCCTATCGTCCACACTAACCCGCCGTCATTTAAGGTCTGTGGCCGGATAACTATTAGCCGGGTAAGAGAGCCGTGTAAATCTTAATTCAACGGCTAAACGAGCTAGTGTGGACAGATTCCCCGGATAATGAAAGGAAGTGGCGTCAATGAATGCTGTGTCAATAACAATATGACACTACAGACAAAGACAACAGCGAAGAGTAATAAATCGATCTTGTCGTCTGTCCACACCAAAAAATCTCTCTTCTTCTGAGCAGCTATTGTTCTCTTCGGTTAACAGGACAAGCAGATATGTACTGTGCTGTAGAGCTTCTTATATATATTATGTAGGCACTGGCGTCACGTAGATTATACACGTGTTCAGTGCGTCTTTTCGCGCATGCCCAGTATTTGCACAGGTCGGTATGGGATTGTGGAATCATGGGAACTTAAATGGACCGTAAACGGGGCGTAAATGCTTGTGTTGAGTGGATAACATTAGGCGTCTAACTCCCCGTATAACCTTATCGGCTTAGTGTGGACGTAGCCTCAGTTAACAACTATTATTCCAGGATTCACATAAAATATCTTCGTATTTTTTTAATTCTAGAGGGCAATTTATGACCAAAATGCAAGGACACCATTCAATTATAGAGAGTGGAGGCACGAAAACTATTGAAATTGCCTTTATGTAGCTGTAAACCATGTGCAGATATTCACAAATGTTTTGTTTTGTTTGCTTTTTTCCTGCTGGGAGTGGGCAGGTCAGCCATGGGTGAAAACAATGTAAGTCCGGGAAAGCTTTGAAAGCAAGCAGCACATCAGGAAAGTTGAAAGCCTTAATGGACACTCAGAATCTCAAGGTGACCAAGAGGCAGACAAGGAGACAGAGCAATAAATCCAAATAGCAAAGCAGACAACATAGATGTAAAAGGGCAAAAAGAAAGGATGCTTGAAAAGAGACCTAGAAACTGAAAGAGAAAGTAGCTAGATTTACAAAAAACACTAAACAATGCACACAATTTCAATGCGTCACTTGCTAAGTGCTTTTCTATCCTATAATTGTCACGTCAGCCTCTCTTGTCATGTTGCTGCTTTTTCTCAAAATGAAGTGAAGTGGAACCAATAAGGTACAGTGTTGCTTCTTCATTTGGTTTAAAGACATTTTAATATGTACTGTTTATATGTTCAAGAACTACATCAAATTGCCAATTTCTAATGGAAAGACAGGGTTTATGCCTCTAATTCAATAAAAATGTGTGCAAACCCTAAATAGCAACATTAATAAATATAGGGATAAATTACACTTTGAAAAGTAACATTTACATAAATAATGACATTAAGAGACAACAAATATTAATTATAATAGTATATGATTTTGAACACCTATAAAGTTTGTGATACAGTGGTGCCTCTTTTATTGTGGGGGTTACGTTCTAAAAATAACCTGCAAAAGGTAAAATCCAAAAGAATTGTTATCTTTATTTTTTATAAATATTACATAGGTTTTGAGGCTGTAAAAAAACTCCCTTATACAAACCTTATACACTATTCTCAGTCATACATTAACATTTTCTACCATTACTCACTACTTTAAATACTCTCAAATTTCAAACCTTTGTATATTTTCAAACATAAAGGTATAACTATGCCGCAGTCTCTTTGTCCTTGCACAACTTGGTTGCGTCTTTTTTCATTGAACGACATGTTGCAGGTGTCTTTTTCTGAGTGAGGAACATAATTATGGTTTGTTCTTTGTGATTTTTTTTCTTCTGGAAGCAGGATTCTTATAAACAGACATGCTAAATTTGGCAAGCGCAGGAGACACGACAGGACAGTGATAATTGCTTTCAATCAATCAGGAAGGAACACATTAGTACACTATAAAGAAAGCATGTAAAACTGTATTATAAAAAAACCTCAATGAAACAGTGAGGCCGTGAACGGTGAACCGTGTTATAGTGAGGGGCCACTGTATATGCTGTTTTCATAATAATTTCCCACAGTTAGACAGCTCAATTCCAAGGTAGACCACACACAGGTCAGACAGGAAGCAGCTTTAAAAAGTGTCCATGCAAAACGTGGCCAATGACATTTAGATGTAGGACCAATTTAAAATCACAGACAGGCGACTGTCTGTGTCTGTCTCCCAGTCTGAGACATGAGATTAGTTAGAGGATGGACATCCAAGATATATGCAATTAAAGAATGCTATTTTTTTATGTGTTATTAATTAAAGTCATGCATGATTATCTCATTTAGAGAAGGTAGTTATGGTAGCAGCGAGTTTTAGCAAGCAGTGCTTAAGATATATCTTAAGATAACTCATATAGCTTTCTTTGAGCTCAGTTGTAGGTTCATTATTATATATTTAAAAAAACAAGAAATCATCAATTGTAATTTGAGCCATTATATTTTCAAGGCCAACTCTTTTGTATACAGTTTACTTAAGTACCATCTAGAGTGGCTTGTTTTTTTGTAATTGTTACCTATAATAGTTACCTACTTTTTTTTTTAAGATATGTTTATTTGAACAAAGAATTGCAAATTTTCCAATTTTGCATGATAGAAATAAGTAACAGAAAATAGAAAAATGCTAAACACACAACCACCCTACCCCCACACCCCTCTCCCGTATAGTTAAGAAAAAAGAAATTCCTCTAGTTCTCATATGTATGGCAAGTATGGAAAATGAAACAATTCAGTAATTAAATAATTATTCACCAGACTGAGGTCCCGGTTTAGCTGCAAGGATGTATCAATGGTAGAAAGGCGAGGAAAGAGCTCAATAGTTACCTACTTTTGATAAAATATCATGAGCAACAATGTTCTAAGCCTACAAAGGACTCAACAGATACGTAAAAATGACGTCTCAATTGTCATTATTCCAGGACAATGTTTTTTATGACATAAATGTGGCAGTTTTCCTTCTCAAAATGAGAAGGTAATTGAGCAGAACTTTTATTGCATCTTGTAACGTCACCTCTGCATGCTCTAACCTACTTTCCCGACTTTCACCTTGTTTGTGCAGGAGATACAATTCTGAGCATGACTGTTTATTTCCAGGCATCACATCAGTAATTGCTGTCTGGGACGACAGATCGTGTGTAATTTTCTGTTTCAGCTGAAGGGCAAGTTGTTGCCTTGACAGTAATAAAAATTGGTGTTATTCACAGGTAGGAAGGACAACTAAGTACGGATGGGTTTTTCCTCTTGAACGCCTACGAGTGAAATTTACACATTCACTCTCATTAAACTGCATAACTTATATTACTGCTCCTCATTTAGAGTTGCATGTATTTTAAATAAAATGTAAAGTGCCAGACAGGCATTTTGCTTACCACATACTGTGTTTTGCAAATTGTTGTCCTGACAGACAACACTGCAGTAAGCATAATATGCGATATGTCAGCCAGACAACAGCTGGGAAGGCAACATAGAGATCACATAAAGATGTAATCTCAGAATCTGTCCTCTATCTCCCAACAACCGACACTGGAGGCAAAACAGGACACCTTCTCTCAGCTCATCCATTTAACATGAGATGTAAATGTTGTTGGAAGATTTTACTGGGGCCAGATTGTATGCACTGTTGTAGGAGTGTGCAAGCACAACGTGTGTAAGCGTGAAGGAGATTGTTTTAGAAAAAGAATATGAATAAGTGTGCATTAAAAAAACAACAAAAAGGGATAAGAAAAAAAAAACAGAAGGAAAGAGGAGATTATAAGGAGAACAATATGAAGAACTTGAGGAAGAAAACACAGAATGACAAGGTGGATAGGTTGAGGACATTTCAGTTGGGAATCAGAGGAAAAGGCTGAACTGTAAATTGCTGAAAACAGACAAAAAGGCAAAAATGAAGAGGTCAAGAAATGGAAATAGAAGTAGGTCCTGCTGAAAAGGTATTTTGAAACTAATTGGGATGACAGAAAAGCAAGCATAGACAGAGAGAAAGAAATAAAGGACAGAATCAGAAAAGGGGAAAAAACAGTGGAAAAGGGGAAAGGACATATGTAGGTCTTTACTAGGGCAGGCAGCATGCAGTCTAGGCCCCAAGGTAGATGAAGGGCCAAGACCTTTATGAAAGGGTCTCTTGTCATGCACAGAACACACACACATACATACACACACATACATACTGAACTTTCGAGACATCAAAAGAAGGAGCAGAAAGCTCCCAGGGGCCAGAGGCTTGAAAGTTCATGTAATCTGTCTTGGAATATCTGTGTGCATCTGTGTTTGTTTGAGTCAGTTTCAACTGCCAGATAAATTATTGAAAAATTTTCACCGCACTTGGGGCAACCTGGGGTTGCCCATGTAAGGGCACAAAATTAGTTCTGGTTTCATTAGAAATATTTAGCTTTAGCTTGATGACTGAACTGTCAACATTAAGGCTAAATTGCATTTTACACTCAACACACGGAATGGTTTCTATTTTTTCTGGTTTATTTCAATGTGATCACTCTTTTTAATATGTTGTCACACTTTTACCCTCATTAATAAATAAAAATGATCTAAGTAACTACATTAGTGTATAGATATATAGGTGCAGGCAAATGTGTTGGAAACCTAAATAAAGATGCATAACAATCTGTTTTATATGAGAATAATCTCACACTGAAAACCTTGATCAAATCTAACCTTTACTTTGAGTATGTTGATCCATTAGGGTAAACATTCCACATTAAGATATAACTGTTGATAAATTAATAGTTATAATTAATTAATAGTTAATAAATTATCATATTATTGGCCCAATTCAATACTTGTACTATTAGTATTTTAGTCAACCCAATGTTGACAGTAGGACACTGTTTCATGATGAGTTTTGTGGTCCAGGAAAGACCCACAGATTTCTGCCATACCTAACATTGGGCATGGTACTTTTATGACATATTCATTCTTTGTTTCACACTAAACCCCCCTGCAGCATTTGTTGCTGAACATCTCAAACATTGTCACCTGACTTAAAGAATTAGTCAAATTTAACGTCCAAAAAAAGCTTAACAAACTTCACATGATTATAATGGTAAAACAGAAAAAGTTTTTTTTTCCTTCAACTGTATCAACTGCGTCACCCATAATTAAAATTACATTTAAATTACATTATCAGTTTCCAATTATGGTAATTCAAAAAAATATAAATTTAATTTTAAAGCTTTTTACATATCTTTACTAGGAGTATCAACAAATGAAACCCTAACCATATGATATATTTCACTGTCATGAAAAGCAAAAGCTAATGCGGCTGCACTTTTAATTCAGCAATATACTGCCTTGAATAAATAGGGTGTGTTTAGTTTGTTATCATCTGAACTTTTCAGTTTGAAAAGTTGGGATGTTTAAACGGACTATTATTTAGTAATAGAGAAAAGGCTGGAACAAATTTGAGATGGACACAGTGCTGTAGATCAACAGGGGCACTCACCAAAGTAATTTTCCAGCATATGGACAGAAAAAGTCTATTATCTGTGCTTTGCGTGTTAGATGTCACTACAACTTGCGTGTGGCTATATTTCACCAAGGGAGTTGGCAGAGTTTGACTGCTATTCAGAGAGGTCTAAAAGCTAGTCGGGGTGACACCACTGCCCCTTGTACCTCTAAATATTACATCAGCCTTATCCCGGTGAGATACCTCTGAGATTCCTTCAGCACCGCTATTTGCGTTCTCCTTCTTTCGTCTATTTGGCTCTTTCTGCATGCTCTATTTAACTCTTTTAATAAATCCCTCTATGGCTATTTTCACACATGCACTAAAGTTTTGAAATGTTCTAGAGATGATCCGCAGGGTATGCATGTGAGAATGTAAATGTCTGAAACATTTGCTCCAGGCTTCCGGAAAGCACTTTTCTCCTCGGGCCCCCTTTTAAAAAAGTCCTGAAGATCAGTGGGTGAGACAATGCGCAAACACTGCATCAAATCTTTTGGAGCATTTACTGCCAATGAGTCAGTGTGCCCCTTAATGTTGCTTTCTTTTGACCTTTTTGTTGTTTTCACATTTGCTGCAGTAAATCACCTGTCTCTCTGAATATGTTCAGATATCTTTTAATGCTGGCACCAACAAAAAAATGCTCATCAGGTAGCCTCACTCTCCACTATCAACAATGTGTGAGGAAAACACAACGATTTCCACAGCAGACTTTTCTGCATCACATCCTGCCTCTGGTGAACACTGAATATGTATCCCTTCACTCACACTCGCTTCCCTACATTTCCAGCTGTGTGCGTGCTTCTACAGCAGAAAGTCTCCCTCTGTGAAGTCCAAATTGTCTGGACATTCTCCTAAACACCTACGGTGTTCATGTGTGAAAACAACTTATCTTCTAATCGCTTAACATTTACCAGGGAGTTTAAGCTTGTTTTCTAACTTAATTTTAATTCTACACCTAACAGTGGGACTGTTTATATTCAGTATCCCAGGAAATGATTTGGTTTGGTATTTTTTTATGAGCTAAATAAGTAAAAAAAAAAGACAATATGTGACTTTTTCAAATTTGAAAGTACTATACATTATTTTAACAATGTCTGTACTGTGCCATCCAATATATGTAATGTATGTATGTAATGTATGTATATGTAATTTTCTATTACAAAGGAAAACCTGAAAAATCTGTTGTGCAGAGTTGAGAAGTAACTAGTTACATTATCTCAAGTAACTTTTCTGAAAATCAATAAGGATAGTTTTACTAGACCATGCTTTTTACTTTTACTTGAGTCATATTTTTATGAATTTTTGCTACTTTTCCTTGAGTAAAGTGGCTACTCTACCCACTTAATGGGAAGTTGGTAAGAGCTTAGTATAGATGAATCCTGAACAAAAACCTACTAAAAAAAATGCTAAAAAAGAATTTTGGGCAGAGGTTCATCTTCATATGAGGACCATGCTACACAGCAATATTTACTGTGAAATAGACCAAGATAAAAACATATTCAAGCATTACAACAGTCAAGTAAAAGTCAAAATCTACATCCAAATAGGAATATAGGTGGCAAGACTTAGACATTCATGTTGCAAAATGCTTTCCGTCCAATCCGGCTAAACTTAATCAAAGAGCAATGAAGACTAGTCAAAAGTTTCCTTTACGAGATAATTTGCACGCAGGCGTAATGACGGAGACGTTTTTTGTTTATAGAAATCATTTTCTTTCTCTCCATTGATTTATCAGCATTGCAAACCAATTCTAGGGATAGCAGAGGGTGCTAACTTTTTATTGCGGCTATGCCTACTGTCTGCCTACTATTGCAACATTGTTTCACTTTTTTTCTTCAGCCTGTGAACGCATTTGCCCCCTCAAGGAGCAATGGACATTAGAAAGTAAGTTTTGATTAAGCTGTAAAGGTTTTTACTAAAAGTGCAGCTCATTGAATACTCTGAAAACACATGGAAACAAACACAGCAGCCTTTTTTGTTGTTTTCCTACACCTCCTTGTTTTCAGAATCCCAAAAAGACCTGATTAGATATTTTATCCTTTCAATATAAAGCATGTAGTGCCCAAACGCTGCATTAACTACTGATTAGAGCAACTATACAGCCCCGTTCTGGTGAAACGATCTCTGGATGTTGCTGAACTGACCAATCACAGGCATGCGTTCTACACTGACAGAGACAGATGGTTAGAAAATGGACCTAGACTCTGTCCGTTGTTGGGTACGTGACTGAGAGTAGGGGTGGGCGATATGGCAAAAATAGAATATCACGATTTTTTAAACTATATTATCATGATTTCGATTTTATCACAATTTTTTTTAAATGATGACCAACAAAACTCAAATCACACTTAAATGAAAAGAAACATTAAATAAATTAATTAATTTCAATTAGGGCACAGGGCTAAAATACAAATATAGTACAAGATGTATTGTGCAATCTATAATACAACAATCAGTCCTTATACAATGGGGTAAATAGAGCTTTAACTGGTTCAAATGTTGTTTTGCAGAATCCTGATGTTATAAACAGGTAAACATAAAGCTGCCTAATACAAACAAAGGTCGAGTGTAGTGTAAGCAGTTCTAATTATTCTTCCATCCATCGGAACTCTACATCGGAATTCTTAATATTCCCTGCAACTCTCTGTGCATTCAGCATACATGCGTGTTATTGTGGTGTTTGGGGGAAAAAAAGGCAGCTGAACAACTCATAGCGCGGATAGTTTGCCGTCTGTGTCGTAGGTAGGGAGTTTTCTAATTACTTTTTCAAGCGTTTGCTGAATTAAGAAAAACTACGAAGAAGAAGCACTACCCACCGCTGCTGCTGTTGGGTTTAATAGCTAAGCTGCCAGCTGGCTCTCACTGTGTTGTTTGCGATTTTTTTTTTATCTTCAAGTGATTTAAGAAGTTTCAGGTCTTGCGATCACTTGCCGTGATGCGCTCCGTGCAAACTTTGAAAATGACGTTTGTTTGCTCTTTGTTGTCCGGTAAAAAACCAAACCAGTTCCATACAATGGACCAGGACTTTCTCTTCGGAACTAAATCCTCATTTACGCTGTCAGTCGCGGCAGCGCCATGCTTGTTTTCAGGTTTTACACACGCAAAGGGGGAGAGAGGGGAGGGGCGGGGGGTAATACGCGTAGAGCAGGGAGAGAGAGCGGAGGCTTTTCTTCGCACACAGAGGAAGAAATACAGCAGCAGAACTGTGAATCGGGATAAAACGTTCTCTCAAAAATGATAGATCGTCAGACGTGTAGATCGCTTCAAGGTCTTGAATCGTCATATCGCATACCCCTAACTGAGAGCCCTTGCGTTGATGGATAATGGCGCTGCGTCAATCAATCTCCGTCAAAAAGAAGTAGTATAGGCAAAAGGAGGTTTTTCAAAGCATTGAACGAGGGGACTGAATACAATTGCATTCCCCACTTTTAAGATTTTTATTCCATCCATCCATCCATCCATCCATTTTCTTAACCGCTTAATCCTTAATGGGTCGCGGGGGTGCTGGTGCCTATCTCCAGCTGTCGACGGGCGAGAGGCGGGGTACACCCTGGACAGGTCGCCAGTCCATCACAGGGCAGGACAAACAGGACAAACAACCATGCACACACTCACACCTAAGGACAATTTACAGTGATCAATTAACCTGACAGTCATGTTTTTGGAATGTGGGAGGAAGCCGGAGTACCCGGAGGGAACCCACGCATGCTAACCACTGCGCCACCGTGCAGCCCAGATTTTTATTCATAAGCAATACAAAAAACGTATCCTTTTTTTCCACTTTACAGCTCTATCTTACTTGTTTCTTCTGTACACTAAATACCGACAAGAGATATTTAATTTTGTAGTTATATAAAGGCTATGAAAAAAAGCCAGTACTTGTTCTGAATCCTCCATTAGTTTAAATAACCACATTTAAAATTACAGGTACTTCTATAATTTTAACAATTTTTCCAGACTTGGTTACAAAATAAGTTGACTGTGTCACACTTGCAGCAAAGCCCATATTGAATTATATTGCAACCATGTGCAGTCACTTAATTCTTGTGACCACATGGGTTACATGTAATTACAGTTTGACCACACACTTCTTTATCAGGCATATCAAACCAATTATGTCAAATATAACATATGGGCATAAGTACAAGATAGAGGGAGATCTGAAAACATTCTAATTATTTACTTCACGTCTGGCATTGTGAGAGGAAAATTACAGAATAAGCCAAGCATGGAACATTTTAAAGAGTAAAATTTTAACTTTTTAAAGCAGAGTTTTGTGTTCACAAACCTATTACAAGAGGCTGATAGCATGGAACTAATGCATTTATGATCTTTGGGGCTCTTTTGTCCTGAAATATCACCGATAACAACATAATAACTGATAAATAATTTCCATTGTACTCAACAAAATACATGCCCAAATATTTACAGTTCAACCAAAAGCAGCTCACGTAAAATTAGACGCATTGATGGTTACAATTTCAAATGTGAAAATGTACTTTAAAAAGTCAACTGTTATTTGACAAAAGAGTTAATTCTCACATAAAATACATGGCGTTTATGTGACAAATTAATGGACACTTCAAATCACATTTTTTCCGCTACATGTGGCTGCAGGTTAAAATCCAAGTGTTCCTACAGGTCATAAATTTAATCTAAGCTATTATTGCTGTTGATCCTGTTATAACCCCACAAGACAAAACATTAAGTGGCACCAACAGTAATTTAACTACCTTTTTATTTCCATCAAGAAAATGTGCCATGTGACAATAAAATGTTAATAAAAATGATATAAACTGTCTCTACGTAACAAAATGTTCATATACCCCCCCACCCACGCTTTCTGTTTGACCAAAAAGAATCATGCCTCCTCATGTTCCACCACAGAATAATAGGGGTGCTGGTGTGCAAACGTACATAATTGGCCTCAGTGCAATTGATGCCAATTACCCAACATCGTAATTGGCTTCAGAGCATTTAACAACAAAGACCATCATTAGGTTCTTGCAGGCGGCAGCATGCCTGTGACAGTGCTTATCATAGCATTTTATCATATAGAAAGGTGACGGCTTCGAGTGTGAAAAGAACAGCCGTAAGTAAGCCATGTAATCCACTGCTTTGTTTTTGATAAAAAGATGGAAAATGCTTATTTGAAAAGAAAAACAAGATACTTTTTAAGAGTATATCATCAGAAAGTCATGGTGTAAAACTGGCATAAAAACTGATTTTCAAGCAACAACAAAAAAAGAAAAAGAAAAAAATGCAAGTTAAATGTGTTTACCTAATCTTACCAAAATTTGTTTAAAGGTGATAAAAACTGTCAAAAGCTGAAGGATCATTTGACGAGTCAGTTTGCAATTTTGGCTTCCTCCTGCAAAAAGTTCATGCGTTTTTGGCCCTATTCAAAGTAGCTTTGAGTAGGGTGTCCATGACTTTCCAGTTAGCTAGGAACATTGCATCATCAAACCAGTTTAAAAATTACATTTGCCACAAAATCTGAACATCTATAAGTTTCCAATGAGTATGGCTGTGAATGAAGTTGTGGTGATGCTAATTGATTTCTTTTTAAAAACATTGCTAAATTGTTTTAATATAAGATATGAAATTATGTTTAGGGATGGGTACCACTATCATGGCACCCGTTCTGACATAAACGGTCGTAACCAGACCGAAAAGTAATGCACATTTAGGTGCTTTATTTTGCCTCTTTTTTTCTGGAGATTTCAAGCACTACGGATTCTGGGCATGCTATCAGCCAACGATTCCCTATATCACCAGAAAAGGTAAACATGGCTATCTTTTTGCCAAAAAAAAAGCTAAAAGTTAGGGCTGTAAAAATTAAGGCTTTAATGCGGATCAATTAATTCCTGGAACTAACTGGGTTTTTTAAAGCAATTAACACATACACAGAACAGAGCTATGTTTATATTTCAGTCAGGACCACATCAGCTCTCCTTCCTAACCAGCCAAATTGCAGATTGTTGTGCAGCAGAATGTGTGTGTATGCTTAAATGACATATGAGTATATTATTTTCGGCAAACTGGGTTGATATGATTATAAGTTCCGCTTGGGGTATCAGCTCACTGTGCGTGGTGTAGAGTATAAATGCTCTGTATTTATGTTTATGTATGCAATTTGGTTCACTGTACAGCTTCAGTATATTTCATAGTGGGTTACCGCTGCGTTCAAAATGCGCATTACTCCATCAAAGTGATATTTTCGCACTTAAATTAGCGCTAATTAATTTGCAGAAGTAGCTGTGTATATCTTCACAATAATAGCATTTATTTCCTGATGTGATAAACCGAAGAATCTGCTGAGTGTTTACTTTATGGGAAAATGGTAAATTGTGACATTTTATTTATGTGATGTTTAACACCAACCGGTGATATCCAAACGTACCACACGTCAAAAATACCTGGTTGGCATCAGTATCAGATAAAACCTAAACGATGCCCATCGCTAATTATATGTGGACACCATGAAAGCACTGTAAAGGGACAGTTAATTGCTGTAGGATTATTGTTGAAGTAAATACGTACATTTATAAATCCCCCAAACTGCTTTCCTGAATATGGACATGGTGTAAAGACCAACAATGCTTGAAAAATGGAGGCAACAGGGAATAACAAGCCATCAGCACAGATGCAGCAGTAAAACATGACACCTCAATGAGTCATATTTTTAATGTACTACTCTACAGTAAAGTGATTTCTTAGGAATTTGCTGTTTTAATATTGAGACAATGTTTGGTTTGAGGACATCTGGTTATCAAGTGAAAAGCATATCTCATAAGTGGCAGAGGTAATTAAAACAAAACAAAAAATCTTCTGCATACATCTTTCTGTGTGAATATCTCATTTTGCAATATGCAAAAAAAAAAAAACAACTCCAGCTTATGTGTGTACAAAATATATACTTTCTTTTAGAATTTAGCTTGTTCGGCTTATATTCAGATGTACTCCATAGTTTAAAAATGACGGTACCTCTACCACCCATTGCAGTTTCATAAGGGTACTGGTAATTTTATGCATTTCTTTTTCACTAAGTTGGAAACTGCAGTGCTGCGATGGATTGGCGACCGGTTCCAGGACGTACCCTGCCTCTCGCCCGTTGACAGCTGGAGATGGGCACCAGCCCCCCGGCGACCCCTTGAGGATTAAGCAGTTTAGAAAATGGATGGATGGAAACTGCATTGCTAATTTAAGAATGCACTAAACAAACTGCCAGAGATTGGAATCTGTCAATTTACCTTTACAACTGGCCTCTGATGGCTGATTGTTAGACAGGTAGCTAGGAAGAGACAGGTTCATGTTAGTAGTCAGGTAGATTAGCTAGGTAGAGCTGGATTAATATAAACCAGGTAGAGAGTGTTAGTAGCTAGGTCTCCTAGTAGCTAGGAGACAGGTTAATGTTAGTAGCTATGCTGCTTTAGCCTAGGCTGTTGGAGGACATTATTAGAGTCAGTTCCTACTTTCTCTCCTACTTCTCCCCAACTATACTCCCCAAGTATACTGCTCTTGTTTTATGCTACCTTTATATTTAATCTGCAACTATATGTGCTATGCACTTTTCTGACACCTTAATGTAAAACCGTTTGCTCTTTTATTACCATGGCTCTACCAAAGCCATACCATATCATGTAGTATGATATGGTATGGCTTTGAATTTATTTTTGTGTTTCCATTTCATGCTACATATTAGCCCAGTCATTGTTCTACACATTTAGGATTGGTTTTCATTCAATTCACCTTGATAAAAAGGTTTAGTAAAACAAATAGAATAATCAAGTCATCAGTATTTTACAGGAAAACCCTTATCAATAGAGTGTAAGATGTGTATATTTAAACATGTCTTTCTTTTATGTAGGCTTTGACAATATTTTCTTAGAATATCTGTGTGTCTGTCTTGTCCTGGGATATCTAGCTGATCTTAAAATGGGTATATTATAAAAAAACTGAGAAATATCAAATAGTCCCATAAAGCACCGGTGCAATACACACAATTCATAGAGTAGATTTTTTGCTGAGGAAATCAGACAAAATTTGTCAAGATTTTTCATTGGATTGCTTCACTTAAATTTGTTGTTCCTCTCTGTCAGGCTGTTTCTTTCTTATTCCATTTTCTATTCCTCTACCTTTGTCATTTATGTGTCTCTTTGTGGGATTTCCATTTTCAGCTAGACCTTTTCATGGTCTTCTCTTTTGTTCCAAATTTTCTTTGACACAACTAATATCATAACTCGTTTATAGTCCTATGTCAACAGAACAAGCTTATAGGCTTTCCTTACTGCTGTTGTATGAAAATACATTATTTTATTTACAACATTTTGCCTACTACACACACAATGATGTCAGTGAGATACAATGCTACTGTACAGTACAAGAGAATAAATGGAGCATTTCAAGGGCCATTTTAATAGATTATTTTAATCAATGTGGTTGTAAACATGGCAAGGAAATAGTGTTTTCACTCTCCTGAAAAATCCCCTGATTCTGAATTATAGTGTCTCATCATTTAATTATTCAATCTACATTCTCACTTTAGAGCATGGTTATCTGTGAATATTTGTCCACTTTCAAAGTCATTTTCATATTGCTTCTAGTTGTACTTTCATGGATGCCATCTATAGCAATCTTCATGCAGCTGGAAGTGATGACAGGAAATGAAACAGTAGGATTAGCTGCTAATACATGAACAACATAAAAAAGTAAAAACATGTTACTCTTCTTACTTATCCATAACCTGCAAGCTCTGGATGTTTGCACAGGGAAATTAACCCCTGTTAAATTATAAATGCAAAATGAAATAATTTCACAGAAACATCCATCAACTGGCCAACAACTGACCTAAGAGCGTCCAGAGGATTTCGACAGCCTCTTTGAACATTCCAAACAGGAGAACCAAGATAAAAGGCTTACACCACGAGGAAAGAACATAAAAAAGCAGACCCAGTTCAGTACGAATTCTCATCCAAATTAAATACTGAGGTAATCCGACATAGTGTGTAATTAATTTCTTTCTCTCTCAAAAGAAAAACTTTCCAAACAATTTCCAGCCTTTCCAAAATCATTTGTTCCTCAAGATGTTTGTTTAAAGCTTCTGCTCTCTCTTTCTAATTGTAAAGTGGTTTGGAAGATCTTTGATGTTTGTCTCAGAGAATTCGCAAAACCGTCAAACCACTTAATTTAGGAAAAGAAAAGCAATTTGCTTAGATTATTTTTCCTGTTGTCATGCAGATAACATAGAAAGAAGAAAATATTACAGGACAGACAAAAAATGCAAACAAAACAGAAACTATATATATCTGAGAAGCTTTTACCAATAAATAATAATAAATGAAATGATGAAAATAAGTGTTTTGTGGTATGTTTTGCCTCCTATTCTTTGTGTTACTACCCAGTAAAAATTGTAGTACTTAGTTGTGAAATTATTTTCAATACATCTGAACTGAAAACCATCTGGAACACCTAAAATCCACAAAGTTATGGTTTAATGTATTATTTTGGAAATATCAATATGCATTTTTACACTAGGGTGTATCTTCAAATGCACAAAACAGGGCCAGCACTTGACATCACCTTCAAACACACAGATCATAATGAAGTTTTGACACCATCTGTGCTCATGTCAGAGAGCATCTTACAGGTGATGTAAAGCACTGCAAGACATAAAGGCAGAAGCACGCCTTTGTTGGATTCACGCTGAAAAATAACATATTTGATGTACGTTAAAACCCAAAACAAGGAAAATATGTGCTGCATTTCAAACACTGTGGTAGAATTCTGCATTTTTTAAACAACCTCAGATGCTTTTCTTGTCCTTTTGTTCTATTATTCACTTACTTTCTGTTTGTTCTGCTGAACACTGTCTCCTCCCATGTCTTTCTGCATCTGTATTCCCAAGTTGCTGCTGCCATTCTCTAAGGCTCGTTTGTGTTTCTCATTTTATTGTTGCCTTACCCAAACAGGGCCAAATACTAAAACTGCAAAATAATCACAGTGAGTGAAAAATTACTATGGACACTTTATTAGGTACACCTTAATAGTACTGGGTTGGACCCATTTTTTGCCCTCAGAATTGCCTAATTCGTATATTCTAAGGCTCAGATACAACAAAGTGTTGGAAAGATTTATCCTTCCTTTGGGCCATATGAACATTATAGGATTAGACAGGGACTGCAGATTTGGAGATCCTAAAGATAGTTGATGGATTGAGATTTGGGAACAAATTTCCATGTTTAAAGAACCAGTTTGAGGTGGTCAGCAACAATTCTCAGATATTTTATGGGAATAAGGGCCCAAAGTGTGCTGAGAAAATATCCCCCACACCATTACAGCACCACCACCAACAACCTGCACTTATACAGAAAGTAAAGCAAAACTTTATTCATATAGGACTTTTCAAGATTAAAAAAAATCACAAAGGGCTTAATACAACTACCCAGAAGAGAAAACCCTAGTATCTTAATGCTGCTGATATAATCATGCAGTTTGAGACTCGATCAAAATCGGGTGTTCCCTTTCGATCAGGACTCGGATACATGTACCTGTCAGTTTTTTTAATTCCTCGTGGGTGGGGCTATTGTCTATCTCTACTCCTGTTCAATAGCATTTATCTTTTATTAACTTTAAATATTATGCAATCTAAACAAGCTGAACAGAGAGCTACTTAATAAGGTGAGATTAAACAGTTGCAGTTAGAATCAACCCGCTGCGGTTCCTGCTCCACATGGAACCGTAATGCATGTTCGTGTGTAATCAAACACTGTTTGATTACCTACGGACATGATTGCTGCAGAAGTTTTTGTCATCAGGTTTAGGATTTTCACCTTGGACAGATGACTTCTCATGGGGGTTCAGGTGTATGTCTGGATTCTGTATCTACGCGCTGCCGCACTGGAGATTGTAATTACGTGTTGCTTCAGCCCAAGTTTTGAAGTGAGGAAACAGTTCTCCAATTAAACCGATCACAAGTCTACAAGACTCTGAACAGACAGTTTCCGGAACCGTAAACTGCGCGACAACTGCAGAAAAAGCTGCAGGAGGAAAGAAGCAGCAGCAGGTGTTTGGCACATCGTACCGCGTCTAACCAACCGAAAAGACTGCAGTCTCGCACAGAAGTGTCTCACAGAAACTTGCAGTAGGCTCCCAGTCAGCCATACACCTTGTTTAAAGTGTCCAGGGATCTTTTGTTTAGTGATTTATTTACCTGGAATCTGGGCGTAAAGTTGAAAATATCTGCGCATTTCCAACACGTAGTCAGTTCATTTTAATCTGTAAAAATGACCAACAGCCTTCAGATTTTTCTGTCACCGTTCTAATAAACTGGTCAAATCCAGAAAACATTCAGTTAACATGACCCCTGATATGTATATACACTCTAATTATTACATTTATTTAAGCTGAGGTACTATTTTATAAAGACTTGTTTATGTATAAGCTAATTTTGCACTAAAGTTCAAAAGTGAATAATTTGTTATTTATTACTTGATTGTTAAAGCTACCCCACAGAAGTGCTCTGTTTGTTAACAGAATTGTTAAATGTTAAAATAAAGCGAATACAAAAGGCAACATCGTGGATCAGTTTCTCCACTCTTCTTTATTCTTATGCATTACCTATAGAAGTATCGGATCGGGACACGGTGTCGGCCGATTGTCAGAATCAAATAACTCGGACTCAGACTCGAGGGCAAAAAAACCTGATCGGGACATCCCTAGTCACCAGCAGCCCTGTTATGCTCAAAGGCATTTCAATTCCCATTTATTCCTCATTCTCATGCTTCGTTTGAACCTATGAACTCCAGAAACTAGTCTTCACCTTTACCGGATGCCTAATTTCACTGAGTTGGTGCTAAGCCTTTTGTGTGAACAACAATCAAACTGATGTACATAATAAAGCAGCCAGTGAATGTATATTTTAATACTAAATTAACATTAGTTTAAAATTTTATATTTTCAGTGGTGTTCCAGTTCATTCTTAGAAAGAACCACTTCTAAACTCAGTTCACCCAGGTTAAAGTTAATATGTTTATAGCTCAAGTATTGTACTTCAAACTAAGTTCACAGCTTTAGGTTGTACTAGTTTTCATTCAATTATTAGGCCGCAGCTCGATGATCGACCTGGATGTCGTTTCATCTGACCTGCGGCCGCATGTTTTGGACACTCGTGTGAAGAGAGGGGCGAAGCTATCCACCGACCACTACCTGGTGGTGAGTCGGCTCCGGTGCTGGGGGAGGACGCCTGACAGACCTGGCAGGCCCAAACGTGTTGTGAGGGTCTGCTGGGAACATCTGGCGGAGTCTCCTGTCAGAAGGGGTTTCAACTCTCATCTCCGGCAGAACTTCAAACACGTCCAGGGGGAGGCGGGGGACATTGAGTCCGAATGGGCCATTTTCCGTGCCTCCATTGTCGGGGCGGCTGACCGTAGTTGTGGCCGTAAGGTAGTCAGTGCCTGTCGTGGCGGCAACCCTCGAACCCACTGGTGGATACCAGCGGTGAGGGATGCTGTCAAGCTGAAGAAGGAGTCCTATCGGCCCGTTTTGGCCTGTGGGACTCCGGAAGCAGCTGATAGGTATCGGAGGGCCAAGCGGAGTGCGGCACGGGTGGTCGCTGAGGCAAAAACTCAGCCGTGGGAGGAGTTTGGAGAGACCATGGAGAACGACTTCCGTATGGCTTCGAAGCGATTCTGGTCCACCATCCGGTGTCTCAGGGGGAGGAAGCGGTCTGCCACCAACACTGTTTACAGTGGGGGCGGTGTGCTGCTGACCTCAACGCGGGACGTTTTGGGTCGGTGGATGGAATATTTCGAAGACCTCCTCAATCCCACCGACACGCCGTCCTGTTTGGAAGCAGAGTCTGGGGACTCTGGGACGGGCTCTCCAATCTCTGGTGCTGAAGTCACAGAGTTTGTTAAAAAGCTCCTTGGTGGCAAGGGACCGGGGGTGGATGAGATTTGGCCGGAGTTCCTCAAGGCTCTGGATGTTGTAGGGCTGTGTTGGTTGACGCGGCTCTGCAATATTGCGTGGACATCGGGAGCAGCTCCCTTGGATTGGCAGACCGGGGTGGTGGTCCCCCTCTTTAAAAAGTGTGTTCCAACTATAGGGGGATCACACTTCTGAGCCTCCCTGGTAAGGTCTATTCGGGGGTTCTGGAGAGGAGGGTCCGACGGATAGTCGAACCTTGGATTCAGGAGGAACAATGCGGTTTTCGTCCTGGCCGTGGAACACTGGACCAGCTCTACACCCTCGGCAGGGTCCTGGAGGGTGCGTGGGAGTTCGTCCAACCGGTCTACATGTGCTTCCTGGATGGCAGAAAACTTTCTCCAGCTCAACCAGGACAAAACTGAGGTTTTAGTTATCGGTTCTGAGGCTCAGAGAGGAAAAACTTTTTACCAAAACTACAATCATTGTCTTTTAATTCTTCTTTACAAGTGAAGAACCTGGGTGTGATTTTTGACTCTGAGCTGACTTTTATCCCTCACATTAAAAACATCACCAAAATAGGTTTTTATCACCTAAAGAACATTGCCAGAGTCCGCCCCATTCTCTCTCGGGCCAATACGGAGACGCTAATGCATGCTTTTATCACCAGTAGAATTGATTATTGTAATGCCCTGCTTTCTGGTCTTCCCAAAAAGACTACCTCAGGTTTACAGCTTTTACAGAATTCAGCAGCTCGTGTCCTGATGAAGACTAGGAGGCGGGAGCACATTACACCGGTCTTAGAATCACTGCATTGGCTCCCCGTATGTTTTAGGATCGATTTTAAGGTTCTTTTAATGGTTTTTAAGTGTCTTAATGGTCTTGGGCCTTCTTATCTGTCAGAAATGCTTTTACCGTATGAACCCTCGCGGTCTCTGCGCTCCTCTGGCAGCCGTCTCCTTGTCATCCCCAAAGTCAGGACACAGACTCATGGTGAGGCGTCTTTCCAATATTATGGCCCTCACCTCTGGAACAGGCTGCCAGAGGATCTCAGGGCCGCAGAGAACGTTCATGTTTTTAAGAGCAGGATCAAGACTCACCTTTTTAGCTTAGCCTTTAACTAATTATTATTTATTAATATATTTTAATCGCTCAGCATGTTTAACTGATTTAATTTTTAGTTTAGCTTTTAACTGTTTATTTATTAATCTGCTTTGCATTTTTATTATTTATTTTACACTTATTGGACTTTATATACTTTATATACTCTATATTTTATTAACTTTATATTTTAATGTATTTTAATCTTTCTTGCCAGTGTTTCCTCTCTTGGGGGGCCCCCTGCATCGGGGGCGGTGGTCGGCTGTGGCTGCCTGGGTACCCCCCAGGTAGCGCTTTGGTGGAGGTGGGGGTACTGGGGGTACCAGCCCTCCCTCCTCTGGGCGCCCTGGGGCGGAGCCTTGGTTGCTGCTGTTGATCTGCTGCTGCTGATGCAGATGGCTCCCATGATGGCATTTCCTGGCTCATCTGTACTCAGCCCGCTTTTTGTAGCTTCTAAGTGTGTGTGTGAGTGAGTATGGCTGATGGGTTGGGTTGGGAGGGGGTTGTATTTGCATTGATGATTTTATTTTTGAAGGGGGGGTTGTGGGGTTATTTTAAATCTGTAAAGCACTTTGAGTAACTTTCTTTGTTTGAAAAGTGCTTTATAAATAAAGTTTGATTTGATTTGATTTGCTTTGTGGACTTGGAGAAGGCGTTCGACTGTGTCCCTCGGGGTGTCCTGTGGGGGGTACTCCGGGAGTATGGGGTACCAGGCCCTTTGATGCGGGCTGTTAGGTCCCTGTATGAACGGTATCAGAGTCTGGTTCGCATTGCCGGCAGTAAGTCGGACTCATTTCCAGTGAGAGCTGGACTCCGCCAAGGTTGCCCTTTGTCACCGGTCTTGTTCATAACGTTTATGGACAGGATTTCTAGGCACAGCCAAGGCGTGGAGGGGATCCGTTTTGGTGACCTCAGGATCGGGTCTCTGCCTTTCGCAGATGATGTGGTCTTGTTGGCTTCATCTGAACGTGATCTACAGCTCTCGTTGGAGCGGTTCGCAGCCGAGTGTGAAGCGGCTGGGATGAGGATCAGCACCTCCAAATCCGAGACCATGGTCTTGAGCCGGAAAAGGGTAGAGTGCCTCCTCCGGGTCGGGGATGAGGTCCTTCCTCAATTGGGGGAGTTTAGGTATCTGGTGTCTTGTTCACGAATTAGGGAAAAATGGAGCGGGAGATCGATGGACGGATTGGTAAGGCGTCTGCAGTTATGCGGGCGCTGTACCGGTCTGTCGTGGTGAAGAGAGAGCTGAGCCGAAAGGCAAAGCTCTCAATTTACCGGTCGATCTACGTTCCTACCCTCATCTATGGTCACGAACGCTGGGTGGTGACCGAAAGAACCAGATCGCGGATACAGGCGGCTGAAATGAGTTTCCTCCGTAGGGTGGCTGGGCTCTCCCTTAGAGATAGGGTGAGAAGCTTGGTCATCCGGAGGGGGCTCAGAGTAGAGCCGCTGCTTCTCCACATCGAGAGGAGCCAGTTGAGGTGGCTCGGGCATCTGGTCAGGATGCCTCCAGGACGCCTCCCTGGTGAGGTGTTCTGGGCACGTCCCACCGGGAGGAGACCCAGGGGAAGACCCAGGACTCGCTGGAGGGATTATGTCTCCCAGCTAGCCTGGGAACGCCTCGGGATTCCTACCAAGGAGCTGGCCCAAGTAGCCGGGGAGAGGGAGGTCCGGGTCTCTTTGCTTAGGCTACTGCCCCCGCGACCCGACCCTGGATAAGCGGAAGATGATGGATGGATGGATGGATGTCTCAAGTAAAGTTAATATATAAATATGAGATATGGATCTAATTGTCCAGCTTTTTTTTTTCTCCTACAGTCTTTGCTCGCATAACCTGTAAAGACCACAGCTCGAAGACTAATGCTTTGGCTTAGTCTGAGGACCAAATTTCAGAAAAGCAAAACCTAGAGAGATTAGCAGGACATCTTTAGAGGGGCAGAGGAATTAAAACATCCTCCATGTCAATCCTCAGAGTAAAGAACCAAAAGCATTCAAGACAATAATGGGGCCAAGTTAAGGAGAAAAATGAAAAATAAAAATACCTGGCTTCAAACATCAAAGGTTGGTTTTGGTGTAGAGAGAGAAACAGGCATACAGAACACACCTGATATCTACTTTGAAGGGTGGTGGTGGATCTTTGATGTTGAGAGGCTGAGCTGTTTTATGAAAAGGCCTGTACGCACTGTTATAATACACAGTTCAACGGATTTAAACACTAACAGATGCTAAATTTACTATGATATATGATGCACTGAGATTACTCACCAAATTGTACAGCAATGAGAGACTGTAATACATCTGGTACATACTATTAATACTAGTAATACATTTACTTTTTATGTAAATGTATGTTTTTACTATAAAGGGGAACATGATTGTAGACACTGTAAAATCCAAAGGAGATGCTGGTAAGTGGGTGCTGAGTTTGGCTAAGTTAGAAGGCCCTTTTATCCTTATTGTAAAATAAATGTAATCATGAGAAAACCAATTTGAATTTATTCAGCATTACAGAGTATAGTATAAGAACCCACAGTTGTCAAATTGTATGGTCTGGTGGTTTATACTTTCAGAAGTGCTTAAAGCAGTAGCAGGCGAAGTTAAATGTTTAGTGACACTGAAATGCATTAAAATGAGAATTCTGCTCACAAATTTAATTTGGAACAGCCATGAGTGTCTGATTCACTGATTTTCCACACTGTGGAGGTGCTGTGAACTTCATCAAAGATCCAGCGCATCCCCCTAGTGTGAGCAAAACTGGCTCAGGAAATCTGTTTCTAGCTCTGAAGAAAAATTCTGGACTGTATTCAACAGTTTCAAAAGATCAATCTGTGTGGTAAGAATATGCGTAATTCTTATCTGAACAAGCACATTTCTGAGATAGACATTGATGGTAAGGCCTAAATGGTTTATAAATACATTCAAGCACAGGAATAATCACTAATGCTTTATTCAAAGGTTGTTCAAACAAACCAACATGAGACAATTCAGACATCAATCCACAAAAGGTAATGCATGTAATTAGGTTTATAATAGATTGTAAAGTTGGGGGTTATTTAATGTGAAGTGGAAAATTACACTTTATTATCTTGGTGGTGCTTTAAAATTCAAGACGTTTTACCTAAAATAGAGACAATTCAAACACCTAATCCTGAAAAATATAACTTTCCTGTCTGTCATCTACCACAAATCTCATGCAGTTAAATTTATTGACAATAGAGATTAGTGTATTAATTTTAAAGCAAATACATTTATATTAAGCAATGCAACAATAAATACAGTGTGTAAAAAGGCAGCCAAAGAAAAATAGTAATTATATATTCCTACAGTCCTTGTTCATCTTACAACTCTAGTTTTTTAAATTATTTTGTAACATTGTAGAAAACTTTAATCTCTTTTAGTTGGTTTTTTTATTATTTAAATTTTGTTTTATTATCTCTAAGATAATCAAAAGAAAATATATTAAGATGTTTTTCTTTTATTTTTATAGTGCCTTCAAAGTTTTTTTGTGTGTTTGTTTTTGAGGATCATTTACATGTTTTGCCACTTTAATTTGGCACCCTTTGGCAAGTTAATACATTACTGCTTCTGTCCAAATTACTTGCATAACTCCCAAGAAACACAGCTTGATGCATAATGGCTCAAATTGTACAAAAACATATGTGTAATATAGGACTGGGCCACATGGCCTCCAATCAATATCACAATATATTGAGCAGTTAACCTTGCAAACGATAACTGGAGGATAAGTAACCTAACAACTTTTTTATGTCCTAGATACTGCTGTGGCTTCTTTTTCTCCTCGACCAGCTTTATCTCTCCTTCAACATTTAATTTCCAGTAGTCACCTCAGTTTCCTAATGTGCATGCTGGTAGAATTTTTTTGGTAGAACAGTTTTTATAGAAAATTATTATTTTTTTCTTTTGAAACCATAAGTGGCTGCATGGTTAGGTTGGAACTGTTATAAGCCTTTGCCTTTTTAGTAGGTTTTTGAACTGTGTTTTTTATATCACTGATTTTAGCATAAAGTCGGCCTTGCAATACAGACAGCAGGTCCATGTAACACCTCCAATAAATGGCTTCAAACCGCCTTTTAATTCAGGGTTTGAGTCCCACTCCTTTATGTATTACTTAGAGTCCAGTTTAGACTGAGACATGAGTGTTTAATGCCTCTCCCAGGGAGGTGCACGCACATTGAATGAGGTGAGTAAGTGACTGAGGTTATGATAGTGAAATCAGTCATCTATTTAGTGTATAGTTGTTTATTTTAGACAGAAACATTTTTGCATTTATATCTAAGCACAGGTAGGATCAGCCAGCGGCGGCTTCAGCACATGGGTTGGTTGCATGCTGTGACTGCTCTGGGCCCACTGCAGCATGGCTGCTCAGTGAGAACAGTAACAATGAAACATGTCTTCACGTCAGTCTCCAAAGGTCTCCAATAAATCATAAAAAGTCACTAGATTTGTCGCTAGTTGTTCTTTTGAAAATGAGACTCTAGAGCAGGGGTCTCCAACTCCAGGCCTCAAGGGCTGGTGCCCTACTAGTTTTAGATGTGTCTGTGCTCCAACACAGCTGATTCAAATCGTCCAACTTCCTCCTCAGCATTGCAAAGTTCTGCAGAGGCCTGTTAATAATCCATCATTTGATTATGGTGTGTTGAACCAGGGAAAGAACTAAAACTAAAGCCCTACCAGTTTTAGATGTGTCTGTGCTCCAACACAGCTGATTCAAATTGTCCAACTTCCTCCTCAGCATGGCAAAGTTCTGCAGAGGCTTGCTATTAAGCCATCATTTGATTCTGGTGTGTTGAACCAGGGACAGAACTAAAAGCCGCAGGATACTGGCCCTCTAGGCCTGGAGTTGGGGACCCCTGCTCTAGAGGGGTCTAAAAGCTTGCTTAATACAGCAACAAAGTCACTAAGTTGACAACATTGTTCTGTCTCGTTACTAGGGCTGGGCGGTATACTGAAAATTTACTGATACCGATATTTATGAGTATTACCAACGTCATTTTGGCCATGCCGATAAGTTCGGTATTTTTAAAAGAAGAAGAAAATATGTGTTTTAGTTTAACGGTCCTTCTGCCCCTTTAAGAAAGGACCGTTACTTTGAGTCAAGTGACCATGCACAGTCATGTGACAAAGCAGGAAAGAGCAGCAGAGAAGCTCTGGGGCTGATAATGGAGCTACTGTGTAGCTATATTTAGCAAGAATTTAGACTTGTCTACCGACTGCTTTTTCAGAATGTATTTACATCTGCTTTTCAGATGTAAAATACTTTCAGTCTAAAATAAATGACTGCACACTAAAATCACTGATTTCACTCAGCCCCTCTACCGTCCTCGTCTCCTCTGGTCTGTGTGATCACTTCTGAGTTTAAACTGGACTCTAAGAAATACAGAAAGGAGTGGGAATCAAACACTAAATTAAAAGGCTGTTTGAAGCAGTTCAATAGCAAGAAGCCAGCATATTTTAAAGAACATTAAGTAAATTTGGCCAGTACCGGAAATTGAAAACAGAAAATGACACGATTTAAGAAAAAGGAAAAGGGGGGTGGGTCGTCATTGTTATCGTCCACTTACCGTTATCGAGGTTAAATGCTCAATATACCGTGATATTAATTTTAGCTCATATCGCCCAGCCCTACTCGTTACAGACTGGATGGTGTCATGACTTCACACCATTCAGTCTGTAAGGTAGTACAGTCTGCATCTGATAGAGACATGAGAATCGCCAAACTAAAACACATCCTTAAATACCGAATGCAACAAGGGTAAAATAACATCGGAAACAGTCATAAGTTTCAGTATCACCCTTCCATAGTGCAATATATAAGAATGTTTTAACACACACACTAGCATGTTAGCTCTTGCGGAAAGACATCGACTGTGCTGCTACAAAATTTCCGCTGGCATGTGTGCTGAAATCCAACAAAAATATTCATGTTTATTTTCAAATTAT
The DNA here is from genome assembly GCA_028564705.1 of Apricaphanius iberus. NCBI lineage: Eukaryota > Metazoa > Chordata > Actinopteri > Cyprinodontiformes > Aphaniidae > Apricaphanius > Apricaphanius iberus. Next base: position 96,936 of record JAPXFQ010000335.1, read on the forward strand.
TTAATTCTTTCAAGTTTTTCTGCAAAAAAAAATGTGCAACAAATTCACCAAAAAGGATACATTTTTCACTTGAAATTTTATTTTTGTGGTAATTTAATATTTTACATCTGTTATTTTGTCTCAGTTATGTTTAGTTTGTAAAGTCTGGTGCCTTTAATCCCTGTGGCCAAGCAACCAGGGCACATGATCTATCGGAGCCATAGTGACAGGACCTCCACACTCTCACAAATAGTATCGGATCGGTATCGGATATCGACAGATACACAAAATTCAGCCATCGGTATCGGTATCGGGACTGAAAAAGTCGGATCGGTGCATCCCTATATTTAATCGACATTTTTTCAATAGATGGTGTGATGTATTTATCTCACATATTCATATTATTATGTATTTTCCCATGAGACTCCATTGCTCTGCCTCTTTTTTGAACCTAAAAGTTGCTTGTGTGAGAAACTTGCAGCCATTGTCAGTAAGACAAAGCAGAGATAGCACAGGTTTTGACACACTGAATATATTTAAATTAATCTATAGCATATCATTTGCCATCCAATGGCAACTTAAAGGAGATATATCATGCTTTTAAATCCTTCCTTTTCACATGTAAATCATTTACTTGTGGTCTATGTAGAGTAGAACCACAGTGGTTTGTTCTGAATTCCATGTTATTGTAGTCGCACAGACCCTCCTTATATCGTTCTGAGGAGCATCTTTAGAACAACTCATTTTTGTGCGGTCCCTTTAAATGTAAGCGAAACATTTCATGCCCCGCCCCCTCCAGGTTACAGAGCGTTCCGCTCCACCCCGTTCGGACATTTTTGTAGTCTGATAGCAGCGATACGATTACTACCGGCAGATAAACTTTTTATCGCGAAGTGATCGTCGCTAAATTCCTGTACATCATGTGTACCCCACGACAAAAAACAGCAAAAAAAGCCCAATCATTTTATTCCAAGCGTGCAGTACAGTTATATCCTCAGCTAAAAGCTAGCACACATCGCTAACAGAAGCAGAATGTACAATGCTACAACTATCAAAACAATCGCCCGTACGACATATCAACACACAACATTCATGTCTAAAATAAAGTTTACTGTCATTTTAGTGTTATTTGAAGCTTACCGCTTTGCTTTGTCCGTCTTTTCCGTGGAGAGAATGAACTGACCCCTCAATCAGACGAAGTCTTTTTGGCAAATCCCTCCTGATACAGACCGAGGTTGCTGAAGCACTTGTCCTCGAAGTGCTTCGCGCAAACGAGGAGAACTTTCCCCACGGATGTCGGTATATTTCCACTAAAAATAAAATTTAACCAGGCACTTCTCAGAGGCTCTGATGCTGGGGGTCGATGTAGGGATTTGTGTCGGTTAATACACCCAATAACTGAACATCTTGATTTGCTTTCTTGTAATTTCGACATGACTGACCTTGGACTACAAAATCGCTGTGGTGGAGAAAAAATGGCGGCTTCACAAAATTGGTTACCCGGAAGTCCATTACCTTATTTGGCAGTTCAACAACAAATGCTGTGACGTAACAGAAAAGAAAACGTAATAGCGAATAGAGAAAACTAAACAGACTGAAAAATATGACCAAAAAAGAATGTAAAGATATAAACACAGGACCAGAAGAGAATAAATGTAACTTGTCTGCACTCATAAACACCCAAAATACACATTTATATGCATTCAAGGGCTAAAAAAGTGGATTTTCCATGATATGTCTCCTTTAATCCCCTACACTACTTTTCTGAACCTGAAAAAATTCTCCCATTAACAGTTAAATATTGCATCAGCGAATGACTATCAGTATTCTAAATATGGCAGGAGTGATAAAAATCAGGTAGGACTTCTTCAAAATTAGCTAATTTCTCAAAACGTTATTTCAAAACTATGTTCACATTTACGGGGGAGAATGTTTCCTTTTTATTAGCATAGTTTTTTAACTAATTATTTTTATTATTATTAATTATTTAGGCACAAAGAGACTTCTGCCAACTATGTTTCTGCTGTACTCCTTATAAGAAAACGTATAGAAAACTATACATTTTGAGGGCAGGTTCATATCCTAATGGGCTATTAAAGTTGTATTTGGCATTCTTTCAAAAATGACTATACAACTCAATCTTGTTAAGGGCAAATTTGGAGGACAATTAGTCATCTGAACAGAAAAGCATATTTATTTTTTCTTTTCTGCTATCACTCTTAAAGATCACCTACTAAATATGATTAAAATGACAGTCAAACATATGGGTTCATATGTATGTCTTTTTGTAATTGTATTGCATGCACACAGATTTTAAATGACAAGTTAACTGGAGGCTAACTAAGAGGTTTCAAATGTGTAGGAAAAGCAAAAAAGAAACAGGCAAGAGAAGCATTTCTGTTTAACCCTTAAACAGTTTCTGTATTCTGAGAGATACAGACATTTCCTCTGGACAAAAGGGTTATCAACCACCTAAACTTTACAATAATAAATACATTTCCGGAGGGTGAAGGGAAAACCCCAAGATCAGGTGACCTCATGCTAGAATAAAAAAAACCCTAATACATTCATACAAAGGTCAAAATGGCAGACGCTATGAGAAAAGATTACATTGTGAGGTGTTATTGGTAAACAGCTGGAAGAACGAGGCATTAAATGTCTTTTTCCTGGAGGATACGTTACCCAGATAGGGGTATAAAACAGTAATAGTAGGTTTTAGAATTTCTCTTATTCTCTGTCTTATTTTATAGATGTAATATCTTAAAATACCCGGCTACACATTGGCACCGTTGGTAGCATGGCTGCCTTGCACCAAGAAGGGATCAAATCCTTTTCTGTGTCTTTCTGCATAGAGTTTGCATGTTCTCCCTATGCATGCATGGGTTCTCTCCGGGGAAAAAACAGGACTGTCAGATGAATTGCTCTTTTTAAATGAAAAGGTATGCAACCCTGTTCCTCGACAACTACACTCCAGAAGCTTTAAGATGAATCCCTGCTCCAATACAGCAGAATCAAATAAATGGCCGGCTAGTAGGCCTTTGCCAAACTTGATGGCATGCTGAAGAGGTAATGTACTTTATTGATTCAACTGTGCTGGAGCAGGGATGTATCTAAAACCTTCTGGACAGTAGCTCTTGAGGACCAGGGTTGGAGATGCCCACTCTACATTGTCCTTAGGGTAAGTGTGTGTGTACATGGTGGTTTGTCCTCTCTGTCTCTGTGGTGCCCTGTAATGGACTGGCGATCTGTCCAGAGTGTACTCTGCCTCTGGACCGCTGGAGATAGGCACCAACCCACCTGTGACCCCTTAAGGATAAGATGGATGGATGGATGGATGGATTTACAATACCCTCAAATGTGCATTATTGGTTAAACAGAAGAAGCAGTAAGTGTAATTTGCCTAAAGGTGGAGGACTGTGAAAGTGAGAGTAGAGAGTGGAATGGAATAAGCCAGTAAAAAACTGGAGCTACATGGTGATAGAAGGATATTGATGTCTCAGGGACAAGGGTAGACAAGGGAAAAAATTTACTAACAAATTTAACAGCTTTTTAGAAAAATACTACTTGAGGATTAGAGGAATTTTACCATATAAAATATGTTTATATTTGTAAAATTTTAAGCTTTTGATTATATTGCAATTGTCTATTTTTAGGCAAATTTTGTTTCATTGTGAGCTGCTTTATGCCCCTAATTTAGAAAATAATGAATGATTTAAAGTGAAATACTGCTTCCAAAGTGATGTTCAAAAAGTTATTTTTATTGATTATAGCAACTTCAACTACTTTTCATGTTCTTTTATTTGTGACCTTTCTGTTGTTAAAACTAAGTTATACCTGGACAATGTCTGAGTTAAAACTTAGGCCCGATCAATGATTAAAAATTGTACAATGGCAACATATCCTTTAGCTTTTGTTCTGTAAAGCTTTGTGCAGTTTCAACTGTCCTAGAGTTTTTCTTTCTCCATGAAAAGAATACTGATGAAAAACAGGGCGTGTGCATGTGATCTGCAGCTCCATGGCCATGCATTCTGACGGCTCCCCGACAGCTTGTTTAGTGCTTATCAGACCAAAACTGTCCGTCATGAATTTTCATACACAGCCTGACATTCTACAAACACGGACTGACATGAATGACTATGAACGAAGTTGCCTTTTGGCACGTTCTGCTACGGAGAGACGTCATGCATTTTGACTAACTGAAATCTTGGGCTGTTACCTTTTGTGTGACACATCTCTAGAGCTCCTTGGAGCTCACACACTGTGGCATGAAGCAGTTCTTGGAAAAAAAAAAAGTAGTGTGAACCAGCCTTTATTTAGGCGCATATTCAGGTAAGGCCTATACATGTACAAAATGTATTTTCTGTTTAGAAGTTTAGCTGTGGCATTTTATTTTCAGGTTCCGCGCAATTGTCCAAACATTTGTGTAGTGACGCTGTCAGAGAAAAGGTTGAGGATAGTTTTGGGCAATGAGGAAGGGGAGGATGTGGGGGGGACAAATAGTGGCTCCCAAATTTTAGAATATAATTGCTCAATAACTGGATAGTAATATGAATTTTTTACACATTATTACTCTTGACTGCACTTGTGAGATATTTACATAGACAAACAAATATTTTCCCAATAGTCCTGTGTGATTTGATATGCTTGTTGTATTAGCTCTGTTTTTATGCATGCTTTAACCATTTTTAAAAATCTTTTCTAGATATATTTCTTTTTTCTTTCCTATTTTGTACAGTACTTTTGCTGTGATCTTCTTTTAAATTTGCTTTGTAAATAAATAAGACAGCCCTCTGATGTACTGTCAACCCGTCCAGGGAGTACCTCGCCTCTTAGCCACTGACCACTGGAGATGGGCACCAGTCCTGAAAGGATAAGCAGGTTAATATAATGGATAGATGGATAAACTGGACTTGGAGAGATATGTACGCTTGGGTAAAATGCATGTGATGCATGCTTGGGTGTGTAATGCACAAACAAACCCTAATCTGCATCATTTTAAACTGCAGATAATCTGATAAAATTATTGATGGAGATTCCTATTTTACATTAGAACTAAAATTAATAGTGGAGGTGCAGAAATCTCTCATACAGTTTATGATTAATTTCCATAAATGGTACAAAACAGAGTAGGTTACGTACCTAGCTGGAGCAAAATAATAAAATAACTGTGAATTTTTAAAAAAAGTAGGAAAATCAGCAATACTAACAGCACAGTATGGTGATGTTTGACTTCACACTGAAATAAAGTCTTCGGATTATGCTTTAATCCAGCAATGTTTGAACATTCTTGAAGGAATATTACTGTAACATTCCTAGCATTAACCTGGGCACAGCACTCTTACTATGAAAATCCAAATGGGCTACTTCTGGTGATGAATTAGCATCAAGTATAGAACTATAAATGTTAACTAAACTACTGTGGTGTTATTGTGCATAGGGTTTAAACTTTTATTATTCAGAAGGTAAAAGTCTGTTTATATAGTTTGCATGGTTGTAAAATATATGTCTGTCACTATTGTTTATGGGGGTAAGCTTTTAAGTCATAAAACTCTGGGGTGAGTTTTATTGCAAGCTGTAAAAAACAGGATGTCTGTAGGTTTAGTGTGTTGCCATAAAACCATAAAACTCAGAAGGAGCTTTTAAGAAAAGACGTCTCACCCATATGACTGTATAATTTTCTGACAGCCAATAATGGCTAAGACACTGTATGGAAATGTTCTGATTGGACGGAGTAGAAACGCCTAGAGGCCCGGTTTTCTATAAAGCTGTGAAATGAAGATCATTTAATTGTTCAGATTTCTTTAAATCTGGACCACAGAGGAAATTACGGGGGCAAGTTCCTCTGTAAAACTGCAATTTGTTAATCTGTTCAAAATAAATGTTAAACTGGAAATTGGCTCCATTTTGTCTCTGCTTGAACATGCATTGAATTAATTATGATAATTATTTAATTCAACACTACTCACACCATGTTGCTGCATATCGGTAACACTCTATACTGTACCCAAACAAGGCGGTAAGCATGCAAGCATGATTTAACAGGAATCTAACACATTTCGCCCAATAGCTAAGGAGCAGGTTAACCAGGTCAATATCACATCATCAACAGGAATGATCTTAGAGCCAACCAGATTAGTAATCAAAACATCAACTGCTGCTACTTTTTTCCCCCACAGGCTTTCTTCAAATAGTTTATGGGTCAAGAAAAGATTTGTTACCGAGTCTTTTCGGCTTCTGATTGCGTAAATTGGAAAAATGTTTCCTCATTTAAAAAAACACAGGCTGAAGTGTTCCAGTCTCCAGTGCATCAGCTGAGCATATATTTAGGCCGCAGATCAACATCTAAACCCCAACAAGAAGCCATTTGTCCAAGGCAAAAATCCAAAACTTCATGTCAATAACTTCTGCAGCAATCCCACTATTTTATATTTACCTGGAAAAAATTTATGCAAAGACATTTGTGTTAATTGTAGTAATGAAGTAACAAAATAAAACCCAGCAAAACATCTTATTATTGTCCAACTGCCCTTAGGTAATTTACAGAGACAACCTAAACAAAAAGAGACAGACATTTATTTACTGGCTTAATTTAAATTAAATGTGTTCAATTCATAAAAATGACCATTTGCATTCAAGTATTTAAAAATACACAGACAACATTAATATCTTTGCTCCTTCACTTAACTTTTTTTTTTTTTTGCTCAATAATATTTGGAGCTGTTCACAGCAAAATAAGCATGGAAGTAAGCCAAGAGGAAAATAGTGTGAAGAGGGGCTCATTTAGGGTGTGTCTTTGTGCTCATTGAGTGGTGTCCATCATTGTACGCATTGTACCACAAATGCATACATAAAATTACTTTTGTAAAGTGTATCATTAGGTTGGATTACTCTTAAGGGAGTAAGGGGCATTAGTTTGTATGTTTTTTTTTCATGCCTGATATTTTAAGGGTTGTTTTCCTCTGTCTTTCTCTTACAATTTTGCTTTCCTTCTTTCTTTGCGTTTCTCTTACACGCTTTCTTGTGGAAACCTGTTTTAAGTGGTTTAAACCAATAGTCCAAACCACTTTTACAAACACCATCTTCTGATTTTTTTACCTGTTTGAAAGTGTTTGTCTGGATTTGTGGCAGAAAAAGAAACAAATGAGGAAGTGAACAATTTTTCTGAGAAAACTTTAAAAGCTTCCCAAACATCTGTTGATCCATGATACATCCTTATGTTCCACTGAAAAGTAGAAGAGCAAAAATTAAGTCAACAACATTCAGTGACCTGACAAACTCTGCGATTGGCTGAGAAGTGTAAGTGTTGAAGGCTGGATGGATTATTATATGTCCCCTGGGTGGAATGACTGGGGAGAACCAGGAAGAGACACTCGTCTTAAAGACATTTTATAAACAAAAAAAGAGAAGATTCAGTATATGTCTGTTCAGCAAAGTTTGTGATGGATAGAAAGCGAAAACGTGTTGAAAAGTGAGTTTAGAAGGGAAATCAAAGAGGGAATACATCTACTTACCACACTGCTTGAACCTTGTGTAATTTATTAGGGGAGAAATGTATACTTTCCCCAAACACACACACACACAAAGGAAGAGTGTTCTCACTTACGGTCCCAGAGTGCATACTACTTATGTAGTTTCCTACCTCACACAGACTGAAAAGTCATTTCAAGGATGAGTATGCACAGCACATATATACAGTATTTACTATAAAAACATGTCCTGGTGTGTAAGGGTGTAAATTTTCTGTCATGGTAAAAAAACTTCCTTATTGACATAAAGTAAGGCCTACATAAACCAACTTTACAGTTCTTCATATGTTTTTTTTTTTATCTTAAAAAAACCATCCAGTCTTTCTTATTCTGTCATTTCCTCTTTTCTCTCCCATTTCTCCGTCTGTTACTATTCAAACGAAACATCTACAATTACCATTTCATATCCCTCTTTTTATTTTGTAAATATCCAGTGGAAAGAAATTTACAGTATCAGAGTGTAAAAATACATGCTTAGAGCATTTGCACAATAAGGCTTGGGTAAAATCCAACATTTGAACTGTGTGGTAAAGGCAGCAGCCCACCACCTACACACTAAACACAGCTCTTAGAGCATGCAGTGGTGCTGACAATCAATCACCTGACAGCAAAGCATAAGTTTGAGCACAGAGAGAGCTTTGAAAAACACATGTTCATGCATATGACATTTACGATGAAAAAACAGTGACACCTTAATATAAGAAGGACATTGAGGACTTTCCTTAAGAGTAGTGTAATGGTTTATGAATTTTCCTAAGTTTTTTATCCCAGAATTCCTCATGAAAAATTACAACAAATGCATGAATAAGGTCAATGATTCAAGAACAGAAAACTACGGCAAAACAATATATTACAAAAACTTTCACAAAATACAATAAACATGTATTGCATAGTCAAGAAAAAAAACTGACAAAAAAACTGAAATAAAGATAAGCCCTACTTCCCCATTCCTTTAATCTTTGTAGGTTCATCAGAAAGTCACAGCTTAGAAAAGAAGTGAAAGAGAATCCCAGAACTGAACCTCAAAGATTTAGGCCACAGAGCCACTGAGAGATAAAGAATAGGGGTGAAAATAGGTATCCTGTGTGGGACAAAAATACTAATGATATGAAAAATAAAGAGGGAGAACAGAATGGGAATACATATAGAAATATTTGTTTTTCCATACTTGTTATTCAGTAATAGGATTTTTTTTTAAGTCCAATAATTATTTACAGTTCTGTCAATATGCTGCAGACAGTAATAGCCCTGCTGGTATGACCTAAAAATTAGCTGCCAGTGTATACTGGTGACCAGCTGCAAATTACCTTGACAGAGGTGACCTTTCAAGAAATAAAAAGAAGCATAAAAAAGGGAAGACTGCTTCAAGCAATGTTCCCATGTTTAACTTTTTTGGATGTTTGATATTAACAGATTGCTATACACTTTTTCAGAAGCACTTAATAATGTCGTAAATTTCAGGACTGACTCTTCCTGGATTGGAGAAATTATTAAAAATAATAACTAGAGAATAGAATCTGAACACTTTCCACTTGACTGGAAGTAATTGGAAACTGCTGGATAAGAGATCAAAAATAACATAACTTACCGGTCACTGAACATGTAAAACATGTCGAGGTATGCCCATGAGAAAGTGAGACATGGTAAGAATGACATTTGTTTTTCATTTTTATTCACTTTCAACCTCTGCAACATAATATTGTGGATTTGGAAATTGTCGAAGTCTTGAAAAATCTTTGATTTTAAGTAAGGATCTTTTTTTTTTTTTTTTTTCTAGTAGGCTATTAGAAAACATGCTAATTTCTAATATAGATTATAAAACGCTATTTAAAATTTTCACTTTTCTGCTCCTAATAAGTAAGTAAAACTGTCTTTATAGTGCACATTTTCAAGATAAAAATAATTATATCCTTTGACAAACAGTTTAAAAAGAGACAGGACAAACTAATAGTTGCTCACAATAGAGGCTAGAATAAATGCGTTGAACCCTGTGCCTATATATTTTTTTATCATTATTATAAACAAGAAACTAAACTCAGCTGTAATTAATATTCGCTGGTCAAAAGCTGGACATCCAAAAATGGGCTGCAAAACTGATGTAATAAAGTTTATTTCTTGCTTTCTAAATAATGCACAGTTTAGCTAGTTCTTCTTTTTAAACTGGTTTATATCAACCACAGTTATAGTAATGTATTCAAATTGTGTGATGGGCAGAAATGAAGTAGGGCATAGGTCTTCTGGTATCATTACTAGTAGAAGGAAAACCAATACCATGACCAGACTCATTATATGTGGTCAGTGGACGATTGTAACACATATGGGAGACACTGCCTTACATTAGATTAGTGCTGAGTAACAAAAATCTAAATGTTTCCCTTCTGTTCTTGTACATGGGGTAACATTTTGGCAAGTTTCTGTCCTTGTGTCATAAACTCAAGCACTCAATTCAACACAGAAAAATACATGTAAAAAATATATATATATATATATTTATTTTACCCTACAGGCCTCTGTTGCCCCAGATTTAGCAAGCTGGTGTCCTAGTATCTATGTGGGCGAAGGCATTCAAGTCCGCCTCTTCCTGAGTCCGTTGTAAAGGTTGGTCATGATTTATGTGTGTCTCAGACAGCAGAATCTGTCCTTCCTAAAAGCACCTCGAGGGCATAAACTTTACATAAAATTGTCCATTCTGTGAGGGCACTCCACTCTGGATCTGCCTTTAGGGTGGAGTTACACTTTCACATGGGCAACCATTATGACTAAGTGCTGCCATCTGAGGAGAAGTGTGTGTCTTGGGTTCCATATTCAGCAACTAGGGATGCTGAGAGGCTTGAGGAGTGAGTGAGAAAGAGATGGAGGGTTTGCCATTGCTTTGGCCACCCTGTGGTTTGTGGCTCTCTTCTCCCAGACCAACCGTATGTTGCATTCTTTCCCCTGGTGTCAGCTCTTTGTGAGCAGTGAACAGATTTTTCTCATCATGATGTTTTAACTTGAGAACAAATAATTGAGTCCTAAAGCTATGTTAAACCTAGATAATAACATGTTTAGGTGATGTGTGGCAGCACAGAGTTAAAGTTCTTGAAACCCTTTCCACATTTGTCACGTTGACAAACAACTTTGCTTTATTTATTGACTTTTTTTTTATAAACCAAATTAGTCTATGGTCAAGAAGTTAGCGAAACAGAAACTATGGTAAAGTATAAATATATTTTATAATTATTATTATTATTGGAATAAAAATCCGAAAAGTAAGGTTTGCATATGTACTGAGGGTCCCTAAATTAATAATTTAAAATATAAACTGCTGGTGCAGTTACAGCTGGTCATTTAAGTTGTCTCTCTCTACCAGCTTTACACATCTATCACTTTGTGTGTGCACATCTAAATCTAGCTGAGGCAATAGTCAGGCTAATACCTTAGCCAGAATGGGAGCTCCAATCCAGCTATACATGTTTAGTATGAAAATCGAAATATTGAACAATATTGTTGACTCTGCAAAAGTAGATGGCGACATGCACCCTTCCGCATTAGTATTCTTAAAGGCCTATATCATGACACAAATAGTAAACAAATGTTGGCAGCAGTGAAGGAGACAGAGTAAAAGCCTGGTATCCACAATAAGCCAAGAAATAGATGACAACCTTGCTGCAGTAAAGTACATGTCACACTTACTTAACTGTCTGATTGTATTACATGTGCTGTTGCTGCTGTATTGTTTTTGGACCGGTGTTGCTATTCCCGCTTTCGCAGTCTCGTCACTTCCAAAAGAGGGACTCCCCAGACTACCTATAGCTATACTAATCTGTTATGTCATATACATGCAGAGGAATTATGGGTGTCTTAGCTCAACTAAGAGTAGGCCAGTTCAGTTTAACCACAGCCAGACTAAGGTTTATACACGCATTTCAAAAGTCTGAAGTTAGTTGGACTAAAGCAGTAATTCTCAAATAGTGGGCATGCCCCCCTGAGGTGGCCACCAGGGGCGAAAGGCAGAAGGACTTTTTTTTCTTTATTCATGCTTGAATTTTAAACATTTACAAGGTGGCAGCAGTGCTCCAACTAATCTATAGGCTGCCTGTTCAACCCAGAACAGGTGGTCTACACAGACACAGCAGTGTAAAGACTGTCGGAGTAGGGTTCTATGAATTTCATAATGTAGAATTTGGGTAGCTGGTTGGAGCTGGTAATACTTATGAATAGGGAAAAACAACCCTTCTATAAGTTCTGACAGCTCAAGGGCAGCAGTAACATGAGAACTAAACACAAAAACACTGACAGTAATGTAGTTCAGTGGACATGTCTGGGACAGAGTTAAAGAGTAGCTCAACCCCTAACAGAGTATAACACTGCCCAGATTTCTTTTTGAAAAACGTCTGAAAAGCAGCCTGGCGCACAAGGAAACAGGCATGGGGATGAAGGCCTGTGCGTGGTCTGGGCTGTGACTGACATGTCGCAGCAGCGCAGAGTCAAAGACGGCCAGAAAGATGGAGAGAACCATAATAAGGTCAACTCCATTACCTCAGAGGAAAATAATCTGGATTTTACATTTTTTTCTCCACTTCGTTCTCCAGATAGAGTACAGGGAGATGGGTTCTGTGGACGAGGCGAGTAGCCGTGAGCCATTTCGGTTCCAGCTGTTGTCTCGTTTTCTCATCAGCAGCAGATGCCGAACCTATAGCGACATCGTAGCAAAGAATGAGCACCTTCTCTAAGTGGTACATTGTTGTTACCAAATCTAATGCTAAATATAGATTAGCTCGAATAATTACGTGTGACCCTGCCTTGACAGGTGCACCTGCGGACACTGTACGTCATTGTCCATAAACAGAAAATGTGTGTCGCAGAGAGATGGCCCAGGTATTAATAAAATAAACAAAAAAAAAACTTTTCACACCATCACAATTATTGCATTAAAAATGAACTCTTAGCCCAGATTTTATTTTCCATTTACTGATATCAGTTATTCCCTTTGTCATAGGTAACGAGTAAATGTCAGCAAGTAAGGGATCACCCAGGTTTTGAGTTAATTGTGCTGCAGGCAGTTTATGGCACCTCTCTACTGAGGTGTGGCCGAGACAGCACATGTTATATACCCCACCATGGCCGGACTGCTGTCGTCACTGATCAAAGCCTACATCAGAAATCTGAGCTGAGCCATTTGCAATGCAGGATTCCAGTTCTAGTGAATTCCAGTGCAGTGTAATGTTAAACCAGTTGGGGCCCTAAACTTTTTTTGGTAAAATTTTTATATTTTCACTAAAATGTGCTAAAATTCATAAAATAATGACCTGACATGTAGATAGTGCTATTATAGACTAATTTATACAGTTTATCAACAAACAAAAAAAGATTTTGGGTTGAGTTGCACTTTAAGGAATTATAAATAAACAAAGCACGAGGATTTAGTGTTTCCATTTCTTGTTATGGGACATATTTTGGTGCAGAGTTCAACTAAAACTTTCTAAAGGGAGATTTCCAGTTATTAAAATGTGAAAAACAATATTTTTTGTTTTGCACGTTTTCATTCTTGACAGAGAAATGCTTCAACCACAGCACTGTTATATTTGTGACAATAATTGTGAACTACAATAAATGTCAGTCTCATTGGCTATTAATTTGTTAAATCTATTTTCATTTACTTCATAATTACACACTTTTGGGTTAATAAATATGATCATAAAGGGAAAAAGAAGAAAAAACAATTGAAAAATCTGAATTTTGGAAATTAAGCAGAATTTGGAAAATTATTAAACAGATTTAACGAGGCACAAGAAAAGTTTGTGACAGTGAAAAGAAAACGGTGGTGGTGACGGAGGAAAATAAGTTATGTTAATTTTTGAAAATGAATAAGCTGGCAAAATTGAAAAGTAACAAATATTTACAGTTTAAAGCATTTTGAATGTTACTGTTTAGTCTAAAAATTCAAATCCTAATGAATCATCTGCATCTTGTTTTTCTGAAAATCCCAGTCTAAGCAGTCTTGATTAGATGTTAACCATTGAATTAATAAACTGAACTTGGAAGTAGTATTAAGACTTTAAACTGTCAACCACTTAAGACTGAGGGTGTTACAAACTTATTTTATTAATCTGTTTCAATAATCAGGAGATTACATGCATAATGCTGGTGCCGGTGATTTGTACAGATAAATTATCAAATATTATGTTTCTCAATAGTATTTAAATTCAGAGGTGTGTGAAAGTATTTATGTTCCCTCGGGGATGGATGAACGAAAACAACTGAGAACCACTGGATGAAGGCAATTCCGTTTTCTCTTTCTGCATATAGACCCACTGAATTCCTAAATTCCTAAATTAAACAGTGTATTGTAATAATTATTCTTGTAAAGTGCCTTGAGGTGACATCTGTTGTGAAATGGCGCTATATAAATAAACTGAATTGAAATTGAATTGAATAATCCATCACCATTGTCTACACCATCTTTATTTGCAGGGGCACAGCAGTGATAGTGCCTATCTCCTGCAGTCAGTAAAAGTCAGGGTACAACCCGGGCAGGCTCCTAGACCATCACAGGGTAGCATGGAGACAGGACAAAACAGTCATCCAGATACTCTCACACCTAAGTGTAATTTAGACAAACCAAGTAGTAGAGAGACTTAAGCAGGAAGCCGGAGAGAACTACTAAATACAAAGGGAGAATTGGAAGAAAAAATTTAGAATTTTAGAATTGCGCTGCTCTGGGTGGCTACATGTTTGAGAGGCTTTGTTGAATAACAAACAATTAAAAGCCTGGATCACCAGTGACCTGAAAGAACTGCTAAACAAGAAAAAGGAGCCTTCAGAGAGGGAGGCAGGGAACTATTGAGGAGTGAACAGAAGCAACTTAAATTCAAGATCAGGAGAGCAAGGAGTCATACAGGAAGAAGCTGGAGAGCAAACTGTAGAGGAACAATATCAGAGATGTGTGGTCAGAAATGAAAAAAGATCACAGACTTTAAGCAGAAGAAGGGTTGGACTGATGGAAAACTGGACAGAGCCATTGAACTGTCCCAACCCAAACAGATATCCAAATTCCTCGGACCCGCCGCTTTTTTGTCACACGTCTGATGCTTTATCCTTCAGCTCAGTCATGGACTCTTCCACCTCCACAATTTTGTATTCAAACAAGTCAGCAGATGCTGCTGCTCCCTGCCTAATTATTAGTTATTCACTGCACCTGTGTGATCAGATGCACCCGTCAGTTGAGGGAGCTCTACTGGCTCCCAGAGCCAGCAGAGCTCCTTCAGTCTCTGCTCCCAGAGCCGCCAGAGCTGCTGGATTTGCCGCTGCCTCCGCCAGAGCTGCTTGATTTGCCGCACCCGGAACCAGGCGAAGTGGCAGAGCCGGACATCATTGTTGCGGCAGCCCTCCTGGCCATCACAGCAGCAGCCCTTCGCCACCCGCCGTCTCCTTATGGGAAGCCGGAGCTTCCTGTGACGACCAGGAGGGACCAGATGCCAGCTGGAAAGCCTCCTCTCTCAGGTACACCGCCGACGACCAGCCAAGCTTACCCGCCGCTGCCTCGTCCGCAAAAGAAGACTGCCGGGCCGTCCGCCCGTCTTCCGTCCTGCCAAGGGACGTCAGTTCAGCTTCCCGCTGGAACTCCAGATCCCCAAGAGAGGACCGCCGGGCCGTGCGCCTGTCCACCAAGGGACGTCCGTCCAGCTTCCCGCTGGACCTCCTTCTGGGCCATTCATCAGATCTCAAGGGGCATTCACAGAAAGACTCAGGCCCACCTTCCTGTTGTCGACTCCGCCCACCCTGGAGGAAGAACTATTTCGGTTTTCGGTCGTCTGGAATCCGACCTAGAAAGGGGGCCGTCCTGTCAGAGCCTGCAAGGCCCTGCATAATTATTAGTTATTCACTCCACCTGTGTGATCAGATGGACCTGTCAATTGTGTTTCTGCCATTATTTAAGATCCGGCCCAGAATTCTGAACGCCTGTGCAGAGCAGCTCTGTGTGATTCTGGAGGACCTCTTCAACATTAGTCTTAGACCCAGGAGAAGGTTCCAGTGTTGTGGAAGAGATCAGGCCTTGTTACAGTACCAAAGAAAAATCAGGTGAGACGTGCAAGGAGAGGAACTTTGGGTTGGGATAATGTCATTTAGATCCCTGGTCTGAACAGTGTTGGTTACCATCTTGCTCCCTGTTTTTTTTTCATGTATTGTAACATGTACAGGAATGCAATAAGCTGCATCATTGACGTAATTTACTGCCACAGAACCCTATCGTGGCTTAAACGATAGAGATTCATATAAAACGATAGACATTTTCTATACTGATGATATATTTCGTTACATCGCAAAGCCCTACACAGTGGCACCACAGGGGACTGTACTCTCACAATTCCTTTTCACTCTGTACACCTCAGACTTCCAGTACAAGTCAGAGACCTGTACTCTGCAGAAATAGTCAGATGACTCTGCAAATGTCACATGAATCACAGATTGACAAGAAGCTGTATACAGAGAGCTGGTGAACCACTTTGCGGTATGGTGTGGAAATAATCATCTATACTTTAATTTGAACAAAATAAAGGATATTATTGTCGATTTCTAAAGAAACATGGATAAGTTAAACACTGTTCCCATCATGGGAGAAGAAGTGGAATATGCTTAGGCGTATATATACCTTGGAGTTCACCTGGAAAACAAACTTGACTGAAGAGTGAACAGCGAAGTCGTCTACAAGAAGGGACAAAGCAGGAAGCTTAGGTCCTTTCACCTTTGCAGCAGGAGGCTGCAAATATTCTACAAGTTTGTTGTGGAGAGTGTTATCTCTTCAGCCATCATTCATTGGGTAGCATCATCAGAGCCAGGGACTTAAAAAGGCTTAACAAACTAATAAAAAAGGCTGGTCCTGTTCTTGGCACTACTATGGAACCTTCTGGAGATTGAGATGAACAACAATTTTTCATAAGATCAAAAAAATTATCGATAACCCTGAGTATCCTCTTCATGACACTATCCTAAAACAAAAGAGTGTCTTCAGTTGGAGGCTAAGTCAGTTTGGCTACAACACAGCAACCTATCCCCCGTCTTCTCTTGGGTCCAATAGTGTGTACTATGTTTCTTGTAATAAACCTGATGGGTTACACATTCTGAACAGAAAGACGGTGCCAAAAAGTCATACCCTGGGAGGAAACTGCATAGCAATTAAATGAAACTTTTCAGGCAATCTATATTTTAGCATTTATTTTGACTAGGTGTCAGTGTCTGGCATTTTCCTCTAAACTAAAAAACAACAAACACACAGATACACTATTACACAGAAAAAACAAAAGCATTACCTGACACTTTTCACCAACACTGACAGCCAACAACCTGCAGTAATAAACAAACGTGAAATAGAATTCAAAACAAACCATGGGCCTGTTTTTCATGTTTTATTCATAGATAGAAACGAACCTTTCACAGCCTCACATTTGGTCCGTTTCCCAGCCTTTTATAATTGGTTGTCTCATGTGTCAATCACCCAGCATGTGCCAGTTGGATGTTAGTGATACAATTGATGAGGTACACTAAAAACAACAGCATGTGAGTCTATGCATGTACCTACTTTGCATGCTAAAGGAAACTTTAAAAATAAAATCTGCTTTTTACAATGTAACTTTTGACCAGAATTGTATATACAATGTGCACAAGAGCAAATATTTAACTGGATGTAAGGATATCACTAATGAACTCTAATATTGATTAAATTGACAAACCTTGTCAAACTAGTGTCAAAATACCATCAAAGTATTCTCTCTACAGTTAACATATAACCACTCATTGAAAAATCTGCCCACAGAGCAAAAGTAAGACTGAAATGATTGCTCTGACTGTAAATATTGGCAGGTTTTGTTTAGTTGATATTTTGATAGCCATTTCCAGTATTATAAAGATCAATACAGATCTTACTTGTATGTGAATGTCAAATTGCTTGTTCTCTTATCTTTTCTCTGTTGAAGACATGGTATAAAATATTTTTTTACACATTTTTAGCAACATAGAAAGAAAAAGTTACGGATTATTAAATAAACATTTGTAGACAATGATTATTCTAAAATCATTTACATAGAAAAAACACTTTAAAGATATTTATTTTATAGTAACAAAAAAAACTGTAATTCTAGATTGGACATGTTTAAGTAATGTTTTTGTGTAATAGTATGTTTCTGAATAGAATGTTTTAGATGATTCTATTTCACATTTTTTAGCAAGGGGAACAATTAAATGATGAGAATGTGTCAACAAAAATAAAAATAAAAATGGCAGGAATTTGCAAAAAGATAAAGTGTTAAAATACACAACAAAGAAAAAAAAAAACAACGCCAACATTATAACACACCTTAACTACATAATTTAAAAAATATCGATTTACATTGAAACAGTTACAGTTTCATAGGAGCTAAAATTCTTTAGAAAGTAGAGTGGGTGTATTTTTTTCACATGGTGGATGTCTCACTTAGCCAAAATAAAGAAAGGAAAAATAAAATCTCCTTCTGTCACAGTGTGGGGGTGAGAGAAAGGATGGAATGTGAGATGACAGAAAAGGAAAAAGTCGAAAAGACAATAAGGGAAGATAATAACACGAGAAAATACCAATGTAAAAAAATGCCATAAAGAAAGAGCCACACTAATTGCTTCTGCACTGTCACCACATTTGAATGCTAACCACTCTCACTTCATAGTCTGTCGCACACAGGCGTACACATGCCAGAAAAGCATGGGCAAGTTCTCCCACAGCAGTGACGAGTTCTGACAAAGAGGGCAGTTAATATTTCATACTAGAAATTCATCAGAAAGATTTAAGGTTTTCAGGAGACAAAACTAATGAAACCGTAGAAGTGTTTCAAGTTACAGATAGAAGAGGATCATAAAAGGACCAGGAGTGGGTGTTGGCTGGAATTTCTGTAATACTGAAAGAAGAACACTCACAGCCACTTGTTAGTACCAAATTGGAAGCCATTTTGCCATTGGAACTGTGTTAATTCCTTATTTCTATTGAGATTTTGATCAATATAAATTACTTGCAATGATGGTACAAAAAAAACTCCAAATACCACCTTTGAAAAAAAACAAACAACTAGGCTAACCATGGCAACAAAACCAAATATCAAAAAACTGTTCCTGAAGGAACAAAGGGTGGTTTTCAAAGACATTATTTAATTTATTAGATATCCTGGTCTTGAACAACACATGACAAAAGACAAATGTAGTCAGAATTATGTGATTTACAATTGCTTAGGCTTTCAGTGACCTACATAAAGGAAAACACAGCTGTTATTGCAATCAAAGTATTGTTTTAAATATTTTTGTAATTATTGGCCAGTCGTTTTTAACTTGCAAACCTACTCATCCTCTATAATACACACTGCAGTAATCCAAAATCTGCCATTTACTCAGTCTGCCTAAAATGAGAATATTGATAGTTGCTGTGTAGATTTTTTTCTTGTGCAAATTTATGTGAATTGACAATGACATTATGTTCAACCAGTTTAAAATTAAAAAAAGATCCCCGGCTAACTTTTGTATAAACTGTTATTGGTTGCCTTAAACCTCAAAAAATCTTGAGCTTGGCAATATCCAAAAAAAATAAAATAAATCACCAATGTGTTGGTAAGATTAACAAACATAAGTTGACATAAGATAATACGAGCAGGTGAGGACATGGTGTAGCTTTAAAGCACATAAATCATCTCCTTTTTATGACACATAGATGATCTATGTAGATGCTTAAAAGCATTCAGTTGCTCCCATGTGATTGGCTGAATCACCATTCATGTTAACATGATTAATAAAGTCACCAATAAAAGTATGTGGGCAAAGAATAAAGAGCATGATTCACAATCTCACTGAAAATGTACTTTGATTTTATATTTTGGAATTTAAAGGGTAAAGAATACAGTCACATAAAATTGGTTCAGATTCTGCATGTCAGTGTTACTGCTGCTTTCTACCAGATGCCTAAGTTGCGTGTAATATCGGCAAAGCATTATAAACCACTGATAGTTGCCATTATCAGCGCAAATCGGACAAGTCTCAGAACTGTTCTGTTGCGGCCCTCTCCTAAATTTACCCGGCGGGTCTATCTTTTACGCGCTAAGCTTCTGAAACTCTTCAATCTCAGCATTTTAGATAGGACCAGGGAGGAAATCAGACAAGGAAGCCGTTTAAAGCATCCAGAAATTTTCTAAATTAAAGACACGTGCATGTTTCCGATTGCTTAATTAAGACAAAACAAAGCAAAACATCACTACCCGTGACACCAGGATTTGAAGTCAGTTGGCCTGTAGGTCTACTTTGTTGGTTTTTATCATTTATAAACTGGATTTTTTTTCTTTCTTTGGCAAGTAAATTGGAATAGTTTAAAAGCCACAATTACAATTTGAACAGAGGAACATTGTTCTATTTCTGCCAGTGAATTATGGGGGGCAGCAATGTGATTGAACTGCTGCCTGAATGCCGTAAATGTCTGTTTTAGCATGAAGAACTGTACTGTAATGTGGCATTACTGTCTTGGTTTAAATGGTTTGTCAGAATCCACCAAAACCTTCTAAAGAAGATCCAATGGAAATACCTAAAGTTAAACTGTCTCTAAGGAGAAATGAAAAAAAAAGAGAAAAAAAGAAAATGGTGAGTTATGTGACTGGTTACTTTTTATGAGAACAGTCAGTAAATATACTGCTCCTAATGGAACGGCAAATTTTGGTCTGCTCAAGAATCCTTATGTCAAGTCTTTTTTCACACTTGACTTTTCCATAAATTTCCTATCCACTGTGACAGTCAGTGCTTCAAAGCATTTTTTTACAACTTAATCATGCCTACGGATTTTAAACAAAGGCACATTTTCTACAAAAATCAGTATGAAACATTTTAGATTTTTCCTTTTGATCCCTGTGCCTGCAGACAACACAAGAAAATATGCTGAAACAAACACTTTAAGAAGCAAAAAAACAACTATGACACCATTTGTATGTATTTTGTCTTTTAACAATGTAATTTCCAAATGTATCTTTATTTATGTTTTTGTTATTTAAGGGGTTTAAAGGCTTTACAGCTATCTACCAACATCCACATTACAGTTATAATATATGGCCTTTTGGGCTTCCATGAACAAAAGAGTAACAAATTAATGTACAGAATAAGCATGAGTATAAAAAAAGTCAAAGTAATGTAAAAAAAAGAATGTGATTTTAATAAAAATCTTATAAAATAAAAATTTTATGAACAACTATATGTTTTCAGGCTTAAGAACCGTGACCAGCATGCACCCCGGCTCCCCCACCCCCATATACACACACACTCACACAACTAAAATCTAAAATCTAAAGAAAAAAAAAAGATTTCAATAAAATAATTACATTTTTATGGGTTTGCCAAGTTATGTGTACTACAAAAATATTTCAAAATGGTCTTTCAATTCTGTTACACTATTGTCTTTTTTCTACACATTAGTGCCAGAAGTTGACCTTGTGAAAAACATTCTACATGGCACAAACCAATGGGGAAAAAGATAAGGAAAAGAATAGAAGAATGGAAAAAGTTGGCTTGTAAACATGCAATGTGGCATTAATTAGTGTTGACTCAGTAGCAAGTTACCACCCAGCCTCAGTGTTTATGTGTGTGGGTGTACACCACTCTGCTCTCTCAGCTTCCACAGTAGCCAAAAGAAGAACAAAGAAAACATGTGTTTTAAATAGCCAACTCCGGCACTCAAGCCTTGGAAATACATTTGTAATCACTACCGCATGGCAGCAGCTACAGAATCTCACACAATACATGAAAAAAACTAAACTGGTACTTTTTGCTGAAACACAAAGCAGAAACACAAACAAGAAATGAGATCTCGATGCTGACATTATACATTTTCCAATATGTTCACAAAACAGCTTAAGGTGTTTATTTCAACCACAGTGTATTAAACAAATGTCTTCAAACTAAATGGCTTGAAGAATGGGTTTTAGGTGAATAATTTGCAATCGGCAATTTCTAAGGCAAAAATCTACTTATTTTCCTCCTCCCGACTTCCTTTATGCTATCCCAGGGCAAACATTAAATCGGGCTAATAGTTCCCTTTATCCTATATGCATTAAGATTATAGGGACAACACTTGTGTTGTGATCTTCTCTTTAATTTCTGCATACATCACCCTGTTTGCTACCTTATACTAACCTCAATAACTGTATATCATTCAATAAAAGTGTGCTAGCAAAGCTAAGGTTCCCTTTAAACATTGAAAATAACTGTTAAAACTAAGCTTTGGGGGGTTGCAGTGCTGCAGCTCATGTGAGACTTACTTATCCAAGGGATATCTTATTACCTTCATTCATTCTGGAGCTAGAGCAGTGTAACCTTTTGACTGGGGAGCTAAATCATGGCCATTATCCACCGGCAGTGCTCGTTATTCTGCACTCCCTCTGTGGGATGGAGTGGTCCGATTGACTAACTGTTGCCAAAACTGTTTCCTTTACATGGAACAAAGCACAGAGGGGAAAATGGTCAAGGGGGACAGAATTGAGAAAAGGGAAAGACAAAGATGACTGAAACACCTACTCAAAAGATTGACTGTTTTATTAAATTGTTTTAAGTTTCAAGGACCATAAGAAGTAAAAATGTGAGAGAAAATATGGCTATAAAGGGAGCGAAGGATGAATATTGCCAACATTTTTCTTCCTCTTGATATGGTGTAATTTTTCTAGAACAATGCATTTTAGACAGAAATGTATAGGACCTTTTATTCTGGGTGGAAAATGAATTACAAGTAGATTATGATTAAAACTAGATACTTATAATGTAGGCTCACATGGGGCAATTTATTTCTAAACCCCACAAGTCTACTAGTTATTGAACTGAAAGTAACAATATATGTATGGGAGTGTTAAAGCAAGTGAGAATGAATCTCCTGTAAACTGATACTTATATACCACTGAAAGCAGTAAAGAAACAATAAATGAGATAGGCTTTAAAACTCTGTTAAAATGGTATTGTGTGTCTAAAGTTACACTGTATTTGTCTTCCTGTTAAATGTTTAAATGTCTACTTTTTTAATGATTTATTGTTATATATTTTTTTTTTTACTGGGATCACCAATAAGGTTCATTTATCAAATAACTGAAAAACAGAACATTGTCCAGGCTTCTAACAGTGAAAATTATGATATATTAAATTGTGTGGAATGTGCACGGTGTGTGTATGTGTGTACCAGAGGGAAGGTGATATATTTTGGAGCACTGAAGCCCAGCCAGCTGTAAGTCAAATTTCTTCCATCCAAGCAGCCTCCACTCTGTGAACCATTTGCCTGCTAACTGCTGGGTTGGTATTTCTGCTGCTGACTGACATACAGCCCAATTTCTGCTAATGGTTTCTAGTTTTATGATAACTTCCTCTTCAAGTTAAAATACAGAATTAATCATTCAGCAGATAGAAAGATATAGACAAGAGATAGAAAAAGATATAGCATATGTCTGTTTGTTTCATACATTAAATCGCTCTGATTTTTTAGCCATTAAGGGTAATAAGCACTAACATCAGGACAACAGGGGAAAAGTTACAAATATCCTGGGACAGGTATAACACATAGAAATCTCGAGTAAAAAATGACACAGGTTGCCTGCATATTTTCAACTTTAAATTTACAGAATTATAATCCAACATTCTTTAACCCGTATTTTAATCACTCTTTGATTTTAATGTTTTCATTTTTATTCAAATTTTTTAACTGATTCTGTTTTTTGTCTGTTTTTAATCTATATTCTTTTGCATACATTTGTTCTTTATACCTAGTCTTTTATTAATGGATTGTTGTTTTTTATTTGTTGTTTTATTCTTGTTTTTACATTTCATAATCTCACACAAATTTTATTTTATGCTTCAGTTACTAAATGCATTTCTTTTGGTGATGATCTGTTTTGATTTTCATATATTTGTCGTGTATTTGGTTTCGTTGACACTGAATCATGTACAGCACCTTTAATTGCCTTGTGTTGAAGGTGTGCTATCTAAATAAAATTGCCTTGCGAAAGAAGTATCTAGTTACACATCAAATAGGTCCAACAATTAAAAACGAAACAATATAGTTTGGAATCAATTTTAATCAGGTTTCAATAGCATATTTTTACATTGGCAATTTTGTGACACAAAAATCAAGTAATTTTCATTAATTTATATTTTTGGAAAAACTCTCCCATGCAAGTAGTCACTTTTACAAAATAAAAATAAAATATTTGGAAACTCTGCAAAAGTGTTGTGATTGTTTTATGTTTGTTTTGTTTTTTTCCTCTTTTGAAAGCAAGCAATATTTTGCTCCCCTGACCAGTCTCTGAATAGTCCCTTCTATGTAACATTATTGCTACCTTGTTTTTAAGAGCTGATTTAAGGTACTAATAATACTTCAGATAAAACAAGTGCAGTACTTTTTAAAAAGACTTCAGAAGCCTGACTTGTTGTAAATGGGATGTTATGCTATTGTTACCTTGCTTTCACTCTGTTTTGATAAAGCCTGTTGATATAACACATCAATACCCATTTAAGAACACAGATCTTTAAAGCCCATTTAGATTTTGATTTTTATGGCACCAGAAATGTAAAAAAAGTGCAATGAGTAACTGCTCTTGTCCCTTTCTAAGATAACTTACATTAAGGCTGGGCGATTATGGAAATGAAATAATCATGAATATTTTCACTATATTGAATATATCACGACTTTCGAAACAACAATAATAAAAAAACTATTATATACAGCCTTCAGTATTAATGTTGCATAAAGAGTATGCGTCCAGCCACTGTTGTATTGCTAATAACATCACATCACTTCAACACTGTGTATGTCTCTTTGTACTCAGAGGGATATTAGGACTTCAGGTGATTAAATACATTGGTTGTATTACCTAGCTTTGTTAAAACGGTCCGTCAACAGATTTTACAAAACGGTTTATAGTCTGGCTGCTGTCCTTTCTGAAATATCTAAACCATTTCCAGACTATTGAGCTCACATTGCCACTTCTCTCTACAATTCCATTTCCATGTTCTCTTCTGTGCTCAGTGTCAACAATTTGGTCATCTTTATCATCTGCCCTGTTCTCCATTTTTCTTAAAAAATCTTCACCAGCCATATACTTTTGAAACTGCACTTTCGTTTCACCTACCAGCCTGGGCCTGCTGCTTCTAGGTACCACATTTTTTTCTGTGACTTGATCGGCCAGTTAGCTTGACAACAAGGTAGTGCTTCGGCTGGATTAGTTATATTGCATAACGATTACAACACATCCCATGAATCATTGCAATCAAGCTTTTTAATATCACGATTTTGATTAATATTTGATTAATCGCTCAGCCCTAACTTACAGTTAGTCATTATTCCAAGTACAGCTTGCATATACTACTACATGGATGCAAGAGACTTGTACTGTGTTTTGACAGTGAAGTAAACAGATCAAAATGTAAAATGAAAAGAAAAAATGCCAAATTGAGCTTATCAATCAGTACATTTGCAGACACATCTTAATCAACTATTGGAAAAATAGAGCTACTAGCTTAACAAGAATAGCTTTTATTCCAGTTTACATGTCACTCAGAAAATCAAATTTGTGAATGAAGTGTGTTCGTCACTACTAAGTGGGCCATTTTTTGGCACACAGTGTTACACAGATAGTAAAAAAATCATTGCAGCAATGAAGCAGATAGAGTAAAAGCAGAATATGCACAATGAGGGAAGAAATTAATAAAACCAGCGCTGCAGCACAGAAGACTACAAATTTATAAGTACTGTGATGTGTGTACTGTAATGTGTGTACTGTAAAGTACCTAGGTTGCTAATAGCTCAGCTAAACTGTGTTGACGTTTATATTCCGAGTAATTATCTGGTTGATCACCAGTTTGTTTCAACTTCAGATGGACTAAGGTGTATACATGTCTTTCAAATCCCGAATTCAGTCGGACTAAGGCAATAATTTGGTTTTCTCTTACTGCATGTAAACGCACTCAGTGATATGTTTTGTTTATCCTTGAAGATACAGTACAGTAATGGTGTGTGCACAAAACTTACAGAGAAATATGTTATCCTGCTTCTTAGTTTAAGCTTTGCCTTGAACATGGTTCTGAACTCATGTTCGACCGACCAAAAAAGATGTGGACAGGGTCTTACTTGACTAACCATTTGATTCCAATCTGGAGCTGAGTTTAAACTTTGGAATCTTGAAAAGTTTAAAAACTTTTTTTGTTACTTTTACCTACCTATTTTGGAGATCATCAAATTCTTACTACTATTATCAAATTTCTCCATAGGCAGGAATCCCTTAAAGCAAAGTAACAATATACTACAGAGACATGAGAGCCAGTATCAATATTTTAAAAAATGAACTGTCGAAAACATCAATAACCTGTGTTGGGACTGTCATTTCCCAGCTTTTTTTTTTTTTTTGCAATCCACACAAACCAAATATGGTGAAACTGTGACATGGTAATACAATTTTACAGCTTTAATAACACTAAACATTATATCTCGTATACGTAGTATTACAATTTTCAAGTGTGGACAGACATATTTTTAGCGTGTCTGTAATTATTAATACCAGGCTTATTCCCAGGCAAAAAAATGAGTTTCTCATAAAATCATAAAGCTGTTAGCAAACTCTAAAACCTAGTCTTTCTTAGTTTTCATTTATTTATTAATACTCCCTACCAGATACATCCAGGACAGGGTTAATGGGAGCTTGAGTCTTTCCAAGATGTCATAGGGCGAGAGGCTTGGTACACCCAGGATGGCTTTCCAGTCCCTTAACAGACTTCTCTGTCTGCCTTCTTAACAGCCAATTATTTTAAAGCACTTGTAATTCTAAAAGTGTCTCCGAGCCTGTTCTTCTGTATCCAGCTGGGTTCAACTATCCATCATGAGCTAATAATAATTTGCTCAAGAAATTTCCTCACTACCGGTTGCCAGACCTGTCCTTAAGATAAAAAACAGCAAGTTTAAATGTTTAAATTAGGCAAATGTCTCTGAGATTTGGGGCAGTGCACAGTCCTGCTGTGCTGGTCTCCTCTGTGAAGTGCATCTCTCCTCACCCTTCGCTTCCCTTTTACCCCGTTTCCTAGAGCTATGCTTCTCCCTTCAACCCCCGCTCTACCCAAGGAAGAAGCACACACACACATACACACACAATGGGACTTTCTTGCCTCCTAATTTTAAGCTTTTTAGTTGTCATTTTTAAAATATTTTCTACGAAGAACAGCTTTAAGGAACCCATGGCAATTAAAATTTAGGTAGACCCAAAACAGGCATCTGTTCGTTCACTAGTATAAATGCAAACATACGAAAAGAGTACATGTCTCCTCTCTGCACATGCAGAGCGCAGCTCTCTCCCTGCTGGTGCTTTAAGCCTGATGATTCCCAGTGCTGTCACTGCGGGCAATGGAATGCTCTGTCACCGAGGGAAACGGAGTACCCTGCCACCGGAGGTAACGGAATGCCTTGTCACCCATGGTAACAGAATGAAGACATAAACCTCTCTGACAGTCCAGACATCGAGGTATGACACATCCTCAGGACATGAGGTACATATGGGGAGCAGGGGAGAAAGAAAGTGACAGAGAGGGATGGTGGGGGGAAATAGAGGGGTAGATCAGAGCGGGAGTACCAGTTGGCTAATGGGTCAGAAATAATAGGCCCCACTGACTGTCAGAAGGTCAGAGAAGCTTTTTAAACTCAGCCTGACTTTAATTTTATTTACAGTTTGTAGAAGTAACATGATTAACCCAGATGTTTTATATGGTTCAAGTACTTCAGAAGTAAATATTTCCTTTCATTTTTTGCTCTTACAGTGATCCGATTTTTTTTTTTACTGACCTTAAATGAGGACTGCTTTGGACAAAGTAGGCTGGGGTTTGCTCCAACAATATACATGTATAGCTGAGATCTAAATTGTTAAGCTGAGTTGATGTTGGTAACCAGACTCTGTGAAATATTTCTGAAAATATTCTTTAACATTTACTTTAATTGTGAAGACTTAAATTGCTGAATTTAATATTTGCTACAGTCTTTGCACAGATGAGACTAGGTTTAAAGGCCTCTTAAGAAGAATAAGCATTTAGAAATAGATACTGTGTGGATGAAAACTCGATATGGGTGGAGGTTGGGGGTTAAATAAAATTAACTTTGAAAAACACACTTTTATATTTATCATTAACCTAGCTGCTCTTTGATCTCAGTCATAATTACAACTAAAACTAGGAATACATTCAGAGTGCAGACTTCCACCAAGGTAGCTTAGTCCATTACATCCCTCTTAAGTAATGTCCTTAAATTTGTATGCAATGGTGAAACTGTCCATTCTTTGTATAAAATACCATTGAGATCATCACATCCCATCCTGTCGCATACAGAGAGAAACATTTGTCTTTTGTGATCACTTCTCACCCATCTAAGAAATATTTAATCTACACAATTAAAAAATTGATTTCAACTGGAAGAAGCTTTAGTTCTGTGTAGACTACTATATTGCTATACATTGCTGCATCTTTTTTAAAAGTTCTTAAGGTAATATCATGCTTAAAACCAAGGCCTCGCTACTAATAAACTTCAATGAATGTACCAATGAAAACCTTTATCTTCATCTGTTCTTTTCGAATGGAATCTACAGTTAAGCATAACGTTATACATACCCCTGATAGACTTAGGTTTACTAATCTGTACAAATCTTGGGAGTTCATCATTAAAGATGAATACTCCAAATACCAGTGACATTTTCTGTAAAATCAGCAGAGTTGATCAGCAGTTAGCTTTAATGCCAGAAAATAATTTTGTCATAATCATTAAGAAGGGTTCAATTAATTTGACTTAACCATCTGTCAGAAAAAAAAACGTTCTATTTCAAAACATTGGAAAAAGGAAGACATGTATAGGCTATTTTTTATCAAAATCAAAAAATCAAAATTTCTTTAGATAATACATTATTTGGTTGCGGTTTTAGCTAGGGGAACATTATCCACAAAAATAATCTGATAACCTTGTGTAATTTAAATCAACAAACTGATAGTGATATCAGTTTTTTTTTTAATTACACTGACAAAGTACTTGGACTTAATGTGAATCAGTCACATTATTACAGTCAATAAACAATTTAGATTATAAAGTGAGCATTAGCATTGCTACTGGTCCAGCATTGATGCCATAGCCACATCAGATAAAACTTCAATATCAGGAGGTAATGACCTAAATACCCACCAAAGTTATTTCATTTCTTTAAAAGTGTTCTTGAGTCTTTCAGTACCAACAACACGAGAAGCTACATACTCAATACAAAAATGCAAAAGGAGTAAAGAAATAATTCTTATATCAATGCAGTTACAATAAAACTCTCATTACCTCCTTAGTCCAACCTTAAACTGAGAACACTTAGGTGCAAACAGAGTCTAAACAGCTGAAGAGAGTCAGAAAGCTGTGAAAACACAGGTAAAAAAGACCCAGACAGATGGAGAGAGGAACACAAAGCGACCAAAAGACTCAGCAGTGATCACAGCAAGGTACCTTAATTGAAAACGTTGAAAGGAGAAAATCATTAAACAAGCCCCACTGGTGGCTCCGTTGTTAGATTTCCCTGCTGGTGTCATGCTGATTAAATTGTCCCTTGTTTCCCCAACCACGATCCAAACTGTCAGACGGACTGAGCTTGTATGTATGCAACAAAAAACCCCCCAAAAAAAATTTCTGCAAGGCAGTTTTTATTGTTGTCACAACAACTGCAAGCTGCAATTTTAGGAGACGAATTGTGTATTTATAGGGACATTTCACAAATGTTCTAAACGTTTTTATGCTTTTAGGATCATTTTGCTTGTGTATTTAAAATCTGTGATGAAGGTCATCATAAAAAGTCTATAGTACAACTAACTTATGTTTTCAGTGTTTATAACAATAACTAATTCCAGCACATGGTTTGACAGTGAATGAAAGATTTAATGTGTAAAATGTCTACTCAGAAAGATTTAGTCTAAAGATTTTTAAGCATTTTCTCTTAGCATTCAACTGACTCATTCTGTTGTTGCCTTCGTCACCGTTTCCCCTCTCCCTCATCATCAGCATCATAATATTTTCCATCTGCTTTGAGAAATGGAGACACAACCTGAGCCCGAGCCAGCAGTAACAGCTGCAGTCATCCATTCCCATATATTACAGTACGTCTAACCCCCACATCTCCCCTTTATGTCAACTCTATCAAAGAGCAGACCAGACCCCATTACTCTCATTAGCTTTTACAGCATTCGGCTGTAATATCATTTGCATTTTGCAGAGAGAAAAGAGGAGTGACAAGCTGATATAGTTTCTGAAACTGCGACTGGGAGGTATCTCTGTATTAAACCATTTTACATGTTGGTTGTGATATCTATGTTCAATGGACTCTTCTTCTAAAATCATACATGTGAATGTGCTGTGCACTGGTAGATCAGATCTGAGTCAAAAAAGTGTGGTGTGTCATGGCAGTAATTATCTTATTTAATACAAATGAGGCTGGTGTCCCTAGGCGTTTTCTTGTATTTATTAAGCACATCAGCCGGAATCAATATACAGGGCCCCAGAGCTGGGCCAAGCTCAAACTCTTCCACACCCTCTCATGGCTATAACCTTTCTGTAAAAGTATAAAAATATTATCCTCCTAAATCTCCCCAACGCCATCTTGAGGTCTCGTCCCACAAGATTAGCAAAACTCTTCAGACTGCACAGCCAAAGGGAATTAGGTTGGAGGGCCATCTAATCCAATCTGCTCCTAACTGACAACTGTCTACATAACATATTCAGTGGATGCGTTTACCAAAATGTTAGTTATTCAATTGATTAATTAATTCCCATTGACTTGAAATATTTCCGTCACAGCTATAATGCTGAATGGGTTTTCAGTCCCAGCAGCATTGCAGTTGAAATTATTTCAGTTGGATAGATTCAGCTGCACTTGGCTACTCCGCTTGAAAATGTTAAAGGTCAGTCAGCATATGTTTGCAAAGATTTCATAACACATTTACAAGTTGCTGTGAGTTGATTACTGCAAAGTTCTTAGAATAACGTCTTTCCAGAAATAGTGGTCAGATTTCAAGCTGGGCTCCATTCAGCCTGAATCCACCCTGGAAGCAGTTGTTGTATATGTGCAGCTACACAATGAGCCTAAACTCTATTCACTCCAAGAATATTAATAATCTGAAACCTCTTCTGAGCTGTTGTTCATCTCCATCACCACCCCCTCATCATCAGTGAAAGCTATATGTGGACTTCTATCTATCAGATTGACAGATACATCCTGCATGTAACTGCTACAAAATCTAGATACCTCCTATATGCTGAAAATTTTCACCCAGCAAATGATGGCAAACTAGACGCAAGTCATTTGTTTGCATCATCCTTCGTTCTCACAGCCTGTGGTGCTGGAGATTTTAGAGAAAATAAAATCCACCTTAATGAAACAACAAAACCTTTATAACACTCAATATAAGAATTTAAAAAATGACACCCTACTTTGAGTCAAAATGGAGGTGTTTGAGACCAGTGTTTAACAGATATTTTTGATTGTTTTTGTGCACTCCAATTATCTTGTTTTTTCTTTAGCGTTTAAAGATTAGGACTAAAGTCCTATACACACTGATCAGGATATTTAGCAAAACAGATTTATTCTGCCATTTCTCCTTTTCTTCTGTTCAAATAATTTTTTTTAATGACCTGGATTTTTAAGAAATACCTTTAATCTCTCTCTCTCTCTCTCTCTCTATATATATATATATATATATATATATATATATATATATATATTTATATGCTGTACACATGTGGACCACATTTCTGAAGCTTGATTAAAACATGGCATTAAATCCCAGGAATTCAAAGTAATTAGGATGTTTTTTGTTTTTTTTCTCACTAAAATAGTTTGAACAGAATCCAGTGTTGTTAGAACCTTCTTTTGTTTGCAAACACAACCCATTGAACTCCACTGCCGAGGCCATGTACACACATGTGTAAACCAGAGGTTTTAGAAATAAGGATTGTTGGTGCCATAAAAAGGAGCCTACATCTTCCATTTCGCTGTGCAAATTTTAGTATGAGGTGATTAAATATCCCCCTTTAGACAGATTTGTGAAGTACAAATTTAGACAAAGTTCAGAACATTAAAGGTTGAAAATGGAACATGGGCACCAAAGCGACATCTAGTGTGTTGAGGTTGTAGCTGCAATAACAAAACGCAAAACGCCATCTGGATGCCAGTTCTGTCGCCTGTGTAACACTTTAACCAGCCAGGATCATTTCCAGCAATAAATTTTACAGGGTAAGGACTATTTTGTACTAATAAATTTAAAATACTAAACGAAAAATAATCATAACAAAATATGCGTCAAAAGCAACAGTACGTTTTTGTACCTGTCCTCTGCATCTTATTTCGGTAGTTGAGTGGTATTCTCCACTCCTCTTGGTGATGTCCTCTATGAAAGTGATAATTTATACTTTAGAATTTAAAAAAAAGATCCGACAGATTTCACAGCAGGCGTATTTGACTAAGATGTATGTTCAGAGACCTATGTCAATACAGAAAGCTAGCTAGAACAGTCTTTATAATAGACACTCACCGCAGCACTAAAAGCAACCCTCCTATACTGGAGGATTTTACTTGGTGTGGAGGTTGGAGGTGGAAGTCATATCTAGGAACAACGTCATATACACGAGTATTGCAAAGCTGTTTTACTGACAGCAAACTTTAGCCGTTAGCAAGCTTTTTTACAATTCTCCATGAGAAACGTACCTTTTGATGCTGTGAAAGTTTTTCATTTGTGTCCACCTATTGTAGGCTTCACCTAAACTAACAGTGGTTTTAGATCTTGTAAGGTCACTCCTCTTCCGTGAAGATAAAATCTATGGGGCTTAGACACAGAAGCTAAACTTACCAAGTGCTCCATTTACTACACTACATGCCTCGTTGCTCCAGGCTGTTGTTAACAGAAGTATTTGGCAACCGACAATGGCGTGCCGCTATTGGCCGGTAAGCGTAAAAGTACTGGGTTCACAGCACTGGGTTCGGAATTTTTTTCATTTTTATTTTAAATAAAATATAACGTTAAAAGGAAAGAGTGCACTTTCATTCTGCACACCTCTAAACTCGTCATTGAAGTATTACATTTTTAAAGAGATAGCTTTTAAGAAAAATGTTCCATATTCAACTTTTTAAACTGTTTTTATCATTTGAGAAACAATGCTAAATTGAGATAAATTTTATCCAACACTGACCTCATATTGGTGATTCATGCTCTTATTGAGTATCATTTAGATCACTGTAATTCCCTTTTTACCTGTTTAACAAAACTGCTCTGAACCAACTTCAAATGGGTCAGAATGCTGCAGCAAGGCTTTTAACAGGATCTGCCAGGCATTGTTCCATTACACCAATTTTATCTTCCTTGCACTGGCTCCCAGTCAAATACAGAGTTGATTTTAACATTTTAGTTATAACTTTTAAAGCTTTGCATGGACAGGTCCCTAACTATATGTCTGATCTGCTATGCCCCTACCAGCCTGTTGGACAGCTTTGGTCCTCGGACATAAACTTCCTCCCTCGGACATAAACTTCCTCCCGAAGGAGGTGGACATACGTCCACCTCCTTCGGGAGGAAGGGGAGGAGATATGTCTTTTCAGGCTTTGGCTCCAAAGCTTTGCATGCGGCCGATTCTGTTGAATCTTTTGAAAAGCAGTTGAAGACATTTCTTTTTAGACAAGCTTTTAGTTGATTGGTCTTTGTAAGTATGTTTTTGTTTTTACCTGTTTTAATTCTCATAAAGCACTTTGTCATTTTATCTGTGAAAGGTGCTATATAAATAAATGTTCTTCTTCTTTAATGCACTGTTTAGTTCACAGAAATTCTATATGCTTAGATGAATGCCCTTCACTACCTTTTGGCAAAATAAACATAAAATAATACATTTCAGTTAATTTGTGGCTATCAGCTTGTATAAGCACACATATAATCAAAGAAAGTGGAACTTCTTAGTTTTACTGTTCAATATCAAAATGTCCAGTGCAGATATTTTTGAGTGAGTTGAAATCTTTCAAAAATGTCTATCACTTAACTAGCAAAAATAAGAGCTATGAACAAGTGTGTATGAGTTTTGAAGACTGTCAAGGCTATGTGGAGGGAAAAAAATTGTAGACAGTACAGTACAAAATGTCTATGTTCTTTATTTAAAGTATTATGAACAAAATATATGTTTTATACGTAGTGTTGAGTTCAAAGAACAAAGGTAGCAGTAGAACAAATGTTTTTTGATTTACACGTTTCAAAGGCATTAAGGTATAGATGAGCAGCTTATGATTCCATCTATGATTAATTGGGTGTAGCAGTACCAATATTTATCGGTGTACCACAAACACCCAATACCACCCCCAACCCCGTCTTTTAACTAGTAACATGTCTGGGAAAATTTCTAGGGGAAACACTGTACTGCCAACAGCTAAGATAGTGATATACAAGTCGTTTTGATAACTTTGATGACTAATGGAGAAATTATTCATTTAAAAAAATTATCCAAGCTAGAGCCTAAATTATAAAATTATTGTTTTAATTCTTGTGGTGATTATCCATGTTAGTTTAGGGTAGGAAATTAGGCTGACCGTATTCCAGATTTAAAGGCAAGACATTAACTGGCATTAACAAATTTATCTTGTAACTAGGCCTGTGCAGTTTACCAGTTCCTACCTAAAGCTGGTGTTTATTTTCGTTATATACATTTTTAATACACTGGTATACCAATGAATAGCCCAAGCAACGTCTGGAATGTTTGAAATGGGAAAGTGTTACAGCTGGGATACACTGCTACACACAAACACAACGTCTGGTGCGTTTAGTATCTTCAAGAAAAGCACCAGAAGTTATACAGTTTATTAATTCAACAATATGTGGCAAGGTAGACAACGAGGGCCAAGGTGGGATTCGATCCCACAACTCCCAGGTGAAGGTCGTGTGTGCTAACCAGTCAGCCAAAGGGATATCCCTGTGGCCAAGTAGCCAGGGCACATCATCTATCGGAGCTATAGTGACAGGACCTCCACAGTGTCACAAATAGTATCGGATCTGTATCGGGTATCGACAGATACACAAAATCCAGCCATCGGTATCGGTATCGGGACTGAAAAAGTCGGATCGGTGCATCCCTAGTTAAAAAGCAAGTAAGAATGTATATTCTATTCAATTTTGACTAGAATCATAACCATTTTAATTCTTTGAATAGCATATACCATGAAAGCCAACCTAGGGCATTGATTATTTTCTTAAAGGATAATTCAATTCACCTTTATTTATATATTGCCAATTCACAAAAAATGTAATCTCACTGCACTTTACAACAAATGTCATTTAAATACAATTATACAAACATTCCAATCAGTTAAAAGTTTTCTATGTAAGGAATCCTTGCAGACTGCATGAAGTCGTTGACATGGGGTTGATGATAATAGAACAGTCTTGTATGGAAAAAAAATACTGTCAAATACCATAAATCCAAATGCTTTAAAAAAAAAAAAACGTGATATGAAAACTTTGCCATATCGCCCAGCCCTTTCTGTAACTATTTGTTAAGCTGTCAAAGTGATAAAAAATGCAGAAACATACTCACTAAACAAGAAACACGGGAGTGATGTAATTCAAATTTGTTGAACAGCATGTCAAGTTTTTTTCCAGCTCTTTTTATCACACTTTGAAAAACTAGTTTCTCTTTTGTGAGACACAGAGAGCTTACTCTGCTATTATGTTATTATAGAACACTTCAAAAACACAGAGCTGAGTTGTAAGGCTCTCTTCAAATAAAATGATTTTTCTCTTGTCCCTCAATGTGTCTGAAACCTGCTGTGCTAATAGAATGATCTCAGAGCTTTTACTCTGCAGTTACAACTCCAATTAATCAAAGCAAGCCACTATTTCCCTTCATCACCAAATGCACGTCTTGACAAGATAAATATTTTTGCAACTTTTTACATGAAAAAGGATGTTTAATCAGCAGTGTAGCATGATGTTTCTCATCTTGTGTCTTTCTGCCTCATCATCTTACTGCAGGTTTAATCAAACTACTGTGGCTGAAGTGCTAACAATTTTTCGCCAATATATATGGATGTACTGTGCCCATCTATTAAAACTATAGCACTTAATTTTGGTTTGTCTTTGTTTTGTCTTTGATTTTTATGTATAACACATTTTGCTCTTAGCTAACTGAAATAGATTTATTGCAGAAAGTGAACTGTAACTACTCCAAAGGTCTGGCTTTATGACAATAATGAGCAGAGTTTGGGCTACTCGTTTATGTACATGAGTGTTTTCTACTAAGCATTCTCTGAACCGCCCTCTGACTATCTGTGTGTCAGGGGCTTTTTTTTTGCATGCATGCATGCTCTGCAGGCTAAAGTCCCTGAATGGCTCAACAAGCCTAATACCATTATCAAGATTTACAGCGACGCTCATGTGGGACTTACATCAAAATGGTTGGTGCGAAAAGCAGACAGAACCCATGTCCCAATTAGAGAGCCTGAGAAACGACAGAATATACAAAAACACACACATACACAAAGAATACGCACAATCCCCCTTCTCAATGTCTCATATCTTTCTCCCTCAGACACTTCAGCATATTAACAATCTCTCTCTCTCTCTCTCTCTCTCTCTCTCTCTCTCTCTCTCTCTCTCTCTCTCTCTCTCTCTCTCTCTCTCTCTCTCTCTCTCTCTCTCTCTCTCTCTCTCTCTCTCTCTCTCTCTCTCTCTCTCTCTCTCTCTCTCTCTCTCTCTCTCTCATTCATAACCTTACAGAAACACACCGATGCCCCACAGGGACATTGCCTCTGGCCTTTACGGTGAGAGGAGGGGGAAAAAAGCTGAAATGGTGAAAATATAGAAGGAAAGTTAGAACAAGACAGATCATGAGTCAGACAGAAAGAGGATGCTGCATCCATGGAATCACAAACACCTTCAAATGATGAAGCTTAAAACAACACATACAGCTTTAGCCCAAAATGTTTGTATGTGTTTTAAAAAGTGTAAAAATATCTAGGGAAATGACAATGCAAGTTGCTATTAAGAGTATTTTGAAGAATCATTAGATTTTTCTTTAAAAGCACTAAGGTAGTTCTTTCCATTTACAAAAGCCATTTTTTTGCAAATATGCAGAAAATGCTAACAGAGCATCTCCCTTTGGGTCTCCCAGATACCAATTCAGCAGTTGAGGCTTGGATGTGAAGAGTGCTGAAACATCTGAAGTGCCTTAGAGTTTCTGGTCATAAAAAAAATACTGGATGCACTCACTGTCAAATGAAAACATCTCGACAATTCATTACTGAGCGTCAAAGTATTCTTTAATTCTTCTTTCACAGGGCCTTGGCATGGAAACAAATGACCAATTTCAATATTGAGCTAAAATGAATTATTCATACATGCTTGTAGGGCTTTAGGCCCAGTAATTCTTCGACAGTGCAACCTTGTGTTGTATCAAAGCAACTTGTGATGAATGAAAATGCAAAGACCTCAATAAATTATTTCGAGACCTTGAGGATAGCACTTCAAAAGGTAATAACAACACCCAAGTATATTCTTATTTTAAGTGTACGTACAGTCTTCAATTATGTCTGCCCTCACCCAGTGCATTCTTGTGCATGTTTGTTTTCAAATGAATGATAAAATAAAAGGCCAAATTGATAGGTAAAAACATAAAAGCTGTCTCTGGTAAGCTAAAATCACAATCTGTTTTCTTCGTTTCCGAACTAAAGAAACAAGCAATCTACATGTGGCGAGCGAGCTGAGATCACCACATTCCATCGTAGAGATTGTTAAAGATTAGTCTGGGGTTTTTTTCAACCTGGACCTTTTTTTTAGCATTTATTATGTTTATTTACTCACCCAGGCAACTTTGGAGCCACTTGGAGTCCTTCCGGAGAGGTTTAAATCCAGTTGCAATCAGCGTATATCCATGTAATAATAGTCAATGGGGGTAGGAGATTTGCCGCCTGTAATAGGGCATTATCTGCCCCCAAATACCTCAATTTAACCAATGCTTGAATAGTTGGTGATATTCCCCTGTGAGTTTTGAACATCCCGGCGGTGCTGCGGTATTAGCTTCTCTGGTTTTTAGGCTTTTAATGCAACCAATTCCAAGTTACACTAACCGGCCATTTCAATGACGTTGCAGCCGCCCGCCACTGCAGCTGTATCTGTGTAGGTTGAAAGAGAGCCTGTGGAAGCTGAACTTAGTCCACTTGGTCATTCAGTTAGTCCAATCTGGAAACATGTAAACACAAACCATGTTGATGTCTGCAGTAGTAGTGGCAGTGACATAGTTGAAATCATGTGTTAGTGTAGTTGGATTGTAAGCCTCTAAATCACCCCAAAACAAAACAAAGAAGCACTTCAGAGGCATTTTGTACTCCGAGGAGAGTAGTGTTAACGATTAATAACTAAACATTGGTTAAATAAAGAAGTTTTGAGGTAGGTAATTATACTGAATACTCTAAAAACATATATAACCAAACAGTGATCTGTTTCGTTGTTCTCTACACATCCTTGTGTTCAAAATAAACAAAAAAACATATTAGATAAACTGTCTTTTCAAGATAAAGCATCTGGCACCCAAAAGCTGCATTGACTACTAATTACATCAACTATAGAGCACCATTCTGGTGAAATGATGTAGCCACTCCCTGATGCCACAATATGCAATTTAGACCAGTGAATTTGCTTGATCTTTGACATTTACAATATCTCTAAGCATGTTCAAGTTACAATATTTTGAAATAGTGATATCAAAATGTAGTTTTTAATTGACAAAACTGTGGCTTTATTTTTTGATGTTTTGCAAGCTGAAGCAAACACCAGTACAACACCTGCTTGTGAGATGGATAGCAAGAGAAACAACAAGGGAGGGAGTGCTGCGTACACATTGCCTAGCATATGTTTGCTTAGTTTGGAAAAGTTTGGTAGATGGGATAAAAAATCACGAGATTCAACCGTAAAACACTTTATACTGTCTAAATTAATGTAATTGCTACAGCACTACACATGATTTATTTACATACATAAGTTATGTCCCACCTTCCTTTTTAGGCTAACACTGAAAAGGGTGGATTAGCTGAAGAAGCTTAGGTAGAAAAACGTTCCTTAAAGTAACTCATCAGAGCAGAGACATTGACACTAGCAACTACCCATGTCACAAAGTCACAGTCACATATGTACACACAGACAGACACAAATATATTCCCAAAGCTGAAGACAGCAATCAATTTGGCCAGTCACAGTTCAATAAGCAGTCTAAACAATGTTGCTCCATTATTACTGTCTTGTTTAACTAACAGCAAAAGAACAACACTCAGAATCAATACCGTGCTACACAAACGGAGTGTGTTTGTGTCTGACCTACTCAGTTGAACAGCCCAAAGGAAAAGGTCCTTGATTATTTAACGTCCACTTAAGAAGACCTGAAAGACATGTGTGCTCGCATGTGGGAGTTTTCCCCCTATTTATGTAGTAATTGTTGGAGAAATGGTGGCCTCACTTGGATTGATTTCTGCAGACAAGCTGGCTGCAACAGTCAAAAAACCATAATTTTGTATTTTTACAGTTTAGAGAATATTGACTTGTTATTGTCTGTGTACAAAATAGGAGAACATTAAGCTGCAAAAAATCTTTGTTGCATTTGGTTTTTCCAATTCCCTTTGACACCAATCAAACAATGACTTAGATGCGTGCGATATGACAATTTCAGACCGTGAAATGATCTACACGTGTGACGATCTGTCATTTTTGAGAGATCGGTTTATCCCCATTCACAGTTCTGCTGCTGTATTTCTCCTTCTGTATGCAAAGGGAAGCCTCCACTCCCTCCTGCTCTAAGCAAATTATCCCCCGCCCCTCTCCTCCCTCCCCCTTTGCGTGTGTACAACCTGTAAACAAGCATGGCATTGCGGCGACTGAGAGCGTAAATTAGGGTTTTGTTTCGAAGTGAAAGTCCTTTGAAGACGACAAAGAGCAAACAAACATATTTTGCAAAGCTTGAATGAACAGCGTCAAGGCAAGTGATCGCAACACCATAAACGTTAATCACTTGAAGAGAAAGTATCACAAACAATACTCTGATCAATACTCACTATGCGATATGTCTTTTGGGGGGAAAACGGGTAAATATTTACATAGCTGTCAGGTTTATGGCCATTAGAGTGTTTATTACTCTTAGTTTATATTGAGTGTGAATTACATTTTCGTTTGTCAATAATAAACTTATGTTGAACGTGATATGGCAAAATTAAGACATGCTTTTCAGAAGTGCTAAAATAGCTGGCGCAAACATTGTTACGTTCAGTAAATCACACTACTCCTGGAACGCCTACTTCTTTGCCTATTCTCCTCCCAATATTTTGCATCTTCTAACAGAAACACCCAGATTAAATATTCATCAAGGACAAAAGCGCTAAATGGATTCCGTGCATCTTGCTGAAGGTTTAATAGGCGCAATGCTCTCTGTGCCATGTTGATAGATCAGCCTCATCCTGTTTCACCGATGCTGTGCGGTTAGCTCGGGTTTTAACAAGCGCAAACCATTGATAAATCAGGCCCTTAATGTATAGAAATATTCTGGTAGTTTAATATAATTTTAAAAAGTAATTGTTTGGCCTAAAATATTTTTAAAGCTGAAATTCATATTGTATTTGTGAATGCCTAACATTCCACTGTGATTTTATTTTTCCACTTCATAAGAAATAGTTAATGATACAAGGATTTTTCCTAACCTATCGCTCAGGTGAGCATGTAGTCTGCATACCTTTGATGGCACCAGCCAGTCTGAAACTCTGAAGCATTTTGTTATCTTAACTCTTTGCTCTGTAAATAATTCATTAGACACCCCCCCAATCCCCCCCTCCCCACCAACACACACACACACACACACACCTTTTGCTTTGCAGAGCCAGAACAGTGGAACTAAAAGCTTTAAGGAATTAAACCAAGGTCTTCAACACACTGAGAAAGAAACAATTTTGCGAAGGAGGAATGCCTTTTTCCCCTGAAAGCTACAAAATAGAGGATTTAATGGCGACATAATGTTCTTTTGAATTGTTGTGGAAAGGGAACCTTAATAGAGACGTCTGAGACAGTTCTTAACAATCCTGACTTTATTTCTTGCTAGCAAGGGGTCTCACATCAAACTGCCTTTTCTAGGGAGCTCTGAGAGCTCAAAACTGTCAGTTTATAAACACAACTACAAATGTCACACAACTGATCTTTTCCAACACACATCTGTTTGGAATATAACAAACCTCCTTCCCATCACACAGCTTGTCTGTGAGTCTGAGCCCAATTTAATCAGATCTACTTCACAAGCAAGTTCCAAGACTTCTTACAAAGCATTTGGGATTTAATAATTTTCTCCGTCTCATGCAATATTTCAACAAAGCAGTTAGTTATTTACCATTAAACAACCTCTCATAATTATTACTACTGTATGTACACCAGATACTAAGCATGTCCAAATTGTATAACGTTTGAGTACAATGTCACAAGACGTATTTGGATATAGTTAAATGGAACCTGTTGAGCAGGTGTGAACTCTGAGGCGTCAGAGCTGAACTAAAACAGCGAAACGTGCAGTGCAAAACATAGGACAAGGCAAAAACAAATGAAAATTGCAACACATGCACTCAGAAATGTTGTTAGTAACATAAAGTTCAAAATTTATTTTCACACCAAAAACAAACTTTCAAGTGTTGTAAGTTGACCTGAGGCCAAAACGGCAGCCCTGCTCTTATTTTTCGACAGGACCTCAGTACTGAGCAGAGATAAACTAAAAACCCTGGAGGGCTCAATAGGAAGAAGCAACACAAATAACCACAGCAACAATACAAGGATTTGTGAGAGCTAGAGGGAGCCATGGGCATTGTCTGGCTTTAGTTAGCTACTTTCTGTTTCTTTTGAAACTGTTCTTTGGGTGTGGATGACATTTCTTAGAACAGAGATGGGGGAATACGTTTCAGAAAAGTTTTACGTCTTCTTTCTTTTTGTTCAAAGTTAAATCTCCCCTATCCCCCAGGAAGAAAGGACTGATGGAAAAAACGGAGGAGACTTTAACCAAAGTGGAGAAAGATGAGAGGGGGTACGAAAGAGAAAGGGAGCTGTCGTCAGAGAAAAACAGAGATGGACACAGAGAATTGAGAAAGCACGGGTGGCTCAAAAGCTCTTACATGCTCTTTGATGTGGTAAAATAACCCTGTTATGACACTATGATGTAAGTCATGTGCTTATTCGTCTGCTCTCATAAAAGTAACCCCATACACATGATGTCACTGCCCAAAATGCTAAATATATGACTTCCAGATGGACACTTGCCACACAGTGCAATACGACATAATACAGTAACTGGGTACCAATACTGTTGTTTTATGCTGCGATGTCTGATTTTTAAGTAGTGCCATTCTTTCTAAAAAAAAAGTTCTGTTAACAAACTTTTTTTTTTTTTAAAGCAGGCAATGTGCTGAAATTATGATATAGATTACCCAAATCATGTAATTATTTACATTATTTTTTTCATATTGAGCTCATGGACTTTTGATAAGCATCTTTATTATGTTGAAGAATGTTTAAGGCAAACAATATCTAATGTATATCACAATGTTCTATTTGAAAATAATTCTAAATGTCATTACTACAAAACTATTTTATACATGCCTTTATTTCCCTACAAAAGTATCGAACATAATATTTTCATGTTAAGGCCAGAAACTTTATTGGGCTTAATTTGATGGACAAACACAACATATGAGGAAGCATATTGTGAAATGGTTTATGACATGTTTATACAAAAAAAGAACATCTGAAAAGTGTGGCATGCAAATGTATTAACTCCTCACTTTCCTGCTCCTAAATAAAATACAACATACGCCACAAATAAAAATTTCTTTTGGCATGGCTTTGCAACAATTACTTCTGCGCATGAATGTATCTTAGGAACTATATACATAAGCATTTTTTTAACAAGTTCTTATTTGTGCAATAGCATACATTTAGTCAGAATAAATGATGAGCATCTGTTTGACTTGGCCAATTCTAATGCAAAATTATCCTCTAATCTTAATCACTCTACTGTAGCTCTGCCTATATGTTTAGGGTTGCTGTCCTGTAGAAGGTGAGCCTCAGGCATAGTTTGAGGTAGAGCTGTAATCGGGCCTTAAAAGTTGGGCCCTGCCCGGCCCGACCCGAGACTGAGAGCGTTCCG
Source organism: Apricaphanius iberus (assembly GCA_028564705.1). NCBI lineage: Eukaryota > Metazoa > Chordata > Actinopteri > Cyprinodontiformes > Aphaniidae > Apricaphanius > Apricaphanius iberus. Next base: position 139,677 of record JAPXFQ010000335.1, read on the forward strand.
CCCGAGCCCGAAGACTATATTTTAATTGACAGATTATTAAAGCCTGAGCCCAGTTAAGCACAGCATTTTTTAAATAGAAAAAAATGGCACAATTGAGAATGTGACCAGCATGATTTCAATTTGATGGACAAATGTTTGAAACTCCGGTCAAATAGGCCTGTTTTCTGACTCGTAAAATGATAAATGAATAAGAATAATTTTTACGGCATGTTAATTTATAATCATTTCTTTTTTTGCCTGTAGCAACATGAAGCTTTAACCGCTTGTTTCTGTTGCCTAAAAGTCTGTCTCGGCTGCATGTGTTTCTGTGTGCGCTCTTGACCGCTTCCAATAGATTCCAGGAGAAGTTACCTGAGTTGTGGGCATCAGGGAGCTGCTATATAAAAGCAGGTGACTTCTGCAACTTGAAACTTGGGATAATAGTGCATTTACACTTCACCTTTTTCTGCGAGAGCGCAGCAGTCAGAGCATGTTTTCTGTTTTGATTTGAGGGGAATGGGTCTGTCACATCATGACGCCTGCAGTGCATGCAACATCTTGACAAGCAGATTCAGAATAATGTTAGTGGCCCACTGCAGCGCTTTATTATAAATAATCACGCTAATTAGATGATCAGGTGACCGCTAAAGCCTCAGCCCGAACCAAGACCGTGGACAATGATAGGTTGGGTTCGGGCAAAGATCTTCAGCTCTAGTTTGAAGCTTTTTGCAGTCTCTAACAAGTTTTCATACTTCATTGAACAATAATTAACTTAATCCTTTTCTAATTAACTCCGACAGGCTTGCCCTTAATTGCTGAAGAAAAGCACTCCCACGGCATAACTTTGCCACCACTATGTTTCAGTGGGAATGGTATGGTCAGGGTGATATCCAGTTTAGCATGTAGGTTAACTTTTTGAAAATTAAACTTGGTATAATATTTGCACATTACAAATATATACAACTTTGAGTTGCTTCATTACATCAAACTAGAAAACATTTTAAACAGTTTTAATATTAAACTGAACTTTATAGTATTGTTTGATACCTAAGATCAGTTCGGAATGTGGGTAAATGACTTGGAATCTGTTTGAAATTATGGAATTGACTGAACTGGAAATGTCAATGAATTGCAATTGGTTTCTTGCTGTAAAATGACAACAGATTGAAAGGTTTACGGAATGTGTCAAATTCTAGGCCCATTTAATGCCCCTTTTCCACTAGAGTCGGCACGGTCTGGAACAAGTCAGCTCAGCCCTTATTTGGCACATTTCCTTTACAGTTCTTGGGGATGAGCTAAGCCCATTTTTTGGACTACCTCTGCCTTCGTCCAAAGCGACCCAAACAGACAACTCTGGACTGATTGGTCTGCTAAAGGGATGTCCCTTTCACTCCTACCCAGCAAGGGTAGCCACAGACTGTTTGTTTGAACTGATGTCACAGAGCACGTAGCATGGCCTCCGAGGAAACTAAAGAAATGAAAGTGCGAATAACAGACCACAATGGCCCGACTGGGGCAGGCTCCAAGCACTGGAAGTGCTTTTTTAGAAATGGATAGCATCTACAATGAAAACCAAGCAAGCAACTAAAGAGAAAATGGCCTAGATATGCTGGTAGCCGGTCGTTGCAGAGAACCAGTAGTTCTCTGCGATGATCAGAGAGCAGGAGCAAAAGTGGCCTGGATCAGGTTGGAAGACTGCAGCTGGAGTCTCAACAGACTGCATGATCGCTGGTTAGATCAGCACTTATGTGAAGAATCTGAAGGATCAGGAGCTCTAGGCATGAACAGATAGATGTCTGAGTGATGTGAGGTGAGTGAAAGGTGAGCACCTTGAATTGCCCTGTGCTGAAAGTGTGCTATACAAATAAAATTGCCATGCCTTGCCTTGAAAGAGTATTTTATCTTGTGAGGGGATCGGCATTGGGCATGATGATGTCCTGATTGATTTTTGCTGGAGCTTTTGTTAAGCTAAGCCTGCCCATGTCCTCACCCACTACCGTGCTCCTGAGATGGTAATGGAAACACAACCAGAAAGTTCTGTACTGAGCTGACCTGAAATGGTCTAGGCCGAAATGACCCATGTGGAAAAGGGGAATAAGGGGCACCTCTAGAGTCTAAAGGTCACTTAAATAGAAACTTCAAGATAAGTTGTGTATTTAAATATTATTTTATCAATCTAGTTTATTACAAATTTTTATTTGTATAGTGCCATATTACGTACATGTGAATGTACTCATGGAATGGAAAGACTGCTATATAATTATATTTTAACAATTTGTTAATGGATGGTTTTATCCATTTAGATTCTGCCACAACAGGCTTTTCTTAGGACATCTCTGATAGTGATGTACTTCAAACATAAATAAGTTTGAAACCCCTGGTTTAAGGCATATGAATATGTTTCTGAAAATGTAAATACAGTTTTAAATAAAATTAAACATAGACCTTTTGTGTAGATAGCAAATGAGTAGGGTTGTCTATGGGCTTTTTTACCCTTTTCGGCAACCAAAAAAGTGATGAGAGACTGAGGAAGTAGCAGGATTTTTTTTTTTAAACTGCAACAACACAACTACTCCTTTTGGAAATGCAGTGTTTATTCACATTTATACTAACTACCAAACAGACCAAGCCATCCCACTGTAGCTCTATGAGTGTGTTAGCTCCTTTTCCTGAAAACACCGTTGTATGCTTGTATTGACCAGGACCAGGACAGAAACACTTATTCCTTAGTGAGCTGTATGTAATGTGCATTTGTGTGATTTCCCAGTATTGGCTCACTAACTCAGCCACATGTCATTAAACACTGAGCCAGTTTGTTTTCCAAAAAAAAAACTGTTTGTGCACCACCACAACAGCTGTGCTTTGGGGAGAAGATGATGAAGATGGTGATGATGTCAGCTGAATAAAATAAGGAATAAAGCTGATACATATGTGGTGGTGGTTAAACATTATTCCAAAACCCTGAACTGTGCTGGAGTGCAGGCTTTGATATAAACCAAGGGGACCCTATTATTTTTTTCTTTTTGGTGAACTTCATTAAAAACAGGTCTGTTTGCTTGTAGAAAATGTTATTTACTTTGTGGGTCACTTCTTGAGATTTCTACGAAATAAAAGCTAATCTCTGGGTTTTTGCTGTAACATAAGTGAGAAAGAAAGTTAAAAAAATGAAAGGCAGCAGTAAAATAAAATACTGAAAACTGTTACATCTGTTTTACTGAAATCGGTCACTGTAAAACAGCCTTATGCTAAATGATTCCCTTGTATCTGAATCATATGGGAGTTGCCTTTTTATTCAACTTTCTACCATTGAAGTATATTATTTTTAATAACAGCTGGAATGTCATCAGTTTTAATATATCATATGTTTTGTGTCTATAATGGTGTATCCTATTGTTGTTTTCCCCAAATCATTTAACCACCATGAATTGCCTTGTTATTGAAAGTGTGCGACATAAATACATTTGCCTTGCCTTGTCATATCCAGTTTTTACTATTATGTTCTTTTTAGCTGCATCTAGTATGAGGACTTTTAATTTGATACATTATTTGTGGAGATATGACAAAAAACTGAGAAGACTCAGCAGCTACAACGCCATTATCAGATGGTTTTACAGTACCACAGCCAGTATATCATATTTTTTTCTCCCATTATCAAACTGCACAAACTTATACTCATAGCAGGATGTATAATAGTGGCTAGAGCTCACAGCACAAAACAATACAAAATATAACATCCACAAGAACAAAATATAAGCAAAATATTTGGCAAAACTAATAGTTCCAAATTATAAATATTTGAAAATTAAGTTACCCAAACGTATTTTGACAGTCAGGCAGAAGAAGTAAAAGCAGGATATGCACAATAAACGAAGAAAGGGAGGAGAGAAAAGCTTCAGCATATTGGATGTTTGGGAGTACTGCACTGTTTATTTCTGTTACATGTGTTGTTTCTCATGTGTTGTAGTCAAACGGTTTTTGTTATTCCCTCTGCCATGGTCTTGTAACTTTTAGAGTGTCCAGGCTACTAATAGTTGCTTCTGCTCTTTACATGCAGAGAAATATGTATTTCTAATCGCATTATATGTGTGGGTTAGTCAGATTAAGAGAAGTACGTACATTTCGGTTCGACTCAAGCCAAACCTAGGTGTATACATGTATTTCAAAAGTCCAGATTCAGTTCAACTGAGGCAATAGTTCTGTTTTCAATTACTGCATGTCAACACACTGAGTGTGATTTCAAAGACAACTTTGAAATACAGAGAGTGGTAAGGGGTTGTAAGGCATTGAAGGTAAATGAAAAGAAAGAGGAATACGACCTGAAAGAGGGCTGATGAGTAAGGGTGAACATTCTTTTTGATTTAAGATTAAATTCTTGTAACACCAGAGTAGATTCTCGATTCGTTATCTTGAAGTAAAAAATTGGAACTAAATTGCAACATAAACAATGCGGTCTTATAAATGAGTAAAACTGCAACATATTAAGATGCTTACAGTGACACAGAAATTGAAACTGACATGAGGGAGCCTTATAAAACAAACAAAAAAACTGCAATGTGGATCTAAAACGTTGCCATCGAAACTCCAGCAGCAATCTCTGAGAGAATATCCCAGCATGTGGCAAATTACTGTCATTACACAATTAAATATGCTCATTAACAGCTCTTTTAGCCTATACTTACAAACATACTGTTTGTACAAACACCAATGATGATGGTAATAAAAAAACTATCAAACTATATATCACCACAGGCTTTGCAATTTTACCAGTAGCGCTCCAGCAGATTGCTATTTCTGCTGCAGTCTTTTGAATCACTGACTCTTCAAAATCTTATAATGCCTCTTCTATAGCATTCCCTTCACTGTTAACCTTGCTAATAGACAATTGCATGCTAGGCCTCTTTGTAATGAAGGCAGGGAAAAGGTTTCAAACAGATTAATTAAAATATAGTTTCTTCACATCATTAGCAGTGTAGCATGTACAAAGTGTCAAGGTACATATGTTACTCACAGACATTTGTTTTATGGTAGGCTTTAACACAAATGAGCAGATGTGGATATTTTCTAAAGATCTCAACAATCACAGTAATGCAAAAATGGTCTGTAAGGATGGTACTGATGGTAATGAATGTACTTGTTTAATCAGCATTGTGCAAAAGCTTCAGACTTCCAATGATATGGGAAATAGCAGTGGAAATGATTGGTGATGATATGGCGTGTAATTGCAACATATATTTTTGTGAGTGGCAATGCCTGAAAGAACTACATAAAGCAGTCAAATAATTATATATTGCAACTAGACAGAACATGACTAGATCAGATAATGACATAACACTTTGATATTCTTGGAAAGATTATTAAGTTCTGTTCTATGTCAAGCCCAAATTAGGTGAAACAAACAAAGAGCATATGGCCTATACGGTATGTTGAAAAGTTTTTGGTTTAAGGTTAAGTTTCCTGCAGACAAATTCTACCTTTTGCATGCAAAGTCTACTCTGGGCTATAAGTGTTCTTATTGATATACATTTGTGTACAAATTAAAAACCAAAAAGTGGCTTTACCACCACACACCAAGTACATGTAACTATAGTTATTTTCACAAAAGTTAAAGTGCAGATTTTTGTGTGTCAGAAATTCTGACTTATGAGTAAACATGATGAACATGATGAGCTCTCACAATAAAAACTGACTTTCACTTTAATGCACAAAACCAAAATAATTACATATTTACCTTAATACGGGTAACTTCCATCGTCTCCAGAAAGGTTCTAACAAAAAACTGGAAGAGTTTCCTAGTTCTGAGTTTCCTAATTCTCAAGCAGCTTAATGCGTTGCTTGTTTTTATACTGGTTATTACAACCTGTAATTAGATTCAATAAAAGCTATGATTATAATCTAAGCAACCTCTGGAGTTGTGAGTAGGACTGCATTAAAAGTGTTACAATGACATCTAAAACTTGGATATCAAGTATTTGTATATTTTAAGAGTGTAAGAATTCCTGGTTAATCTGTCATACTTATCTAAAATCCACCTTTAAATTCCACCAAATAAATGCATAGACAATATAAAAAAAAATTAAAAGGTTAAAGTATAACATTTAAGATAACAAATTCCAGTCCTTCACAGTAGTCTAAATAGACAACAAGTGATGGATAAACTCACTTTATCTGTCCTTGCGGAAACCTCCCAAGACAAAGGTAAACACACTCACAGACATCTGGCTGATACATTTTTGATCAAACAAAGACATCTCCCTAAAGAAGGGATAGGTTTGACTGAGTGCAAGCGGACCAGCTGCCAACAATAAGCTATAGGATTAAGTAGGGAAGAAAACCAACATGTCCAAATAACTTCACTTTGCTATCACCTCATTTTAATCACATAAATTATGGTAACATATTACACATAGACACTATGTGAAGAAGTTACAACTCTATTACTGTATTACCAGTGGTTCCTATTCATTTTGAAAATAAGAACTGATTTTTGAGAAACAGAAACATTTTTAGTGTAGTTACAAAAAGCTTTGTGTACTTGGTTCTTTGCAAGGAAACTTTGTTGGTAATCATGAAATGACATGAATAGATGTGGTTTCCACTGAATCACATCCTTTGGCAATCTTATTTTGTGCCTACTTAGCACCAGTTCTTTCTGTTTCAAGCAAAAGAAAAGTTCCAATAAGCTACATAAATGTGAATTCACCAAGATAAACTAATTAATCTTATAGACATGTTCTAACCACATCAACAACGTTTTTACACTATCTTGCATTTACCCACCAACAGTCCCATACAATATGGATAGGCAACTTTTGGTCCAATGTATGTCCTTACAACGGCCTAGGTCTCATCCCCATGATATTTGTATTTTGCCAATTACAGAAAAAAAAATAATAGGTCAAGGGGACCACATAAAGTTGTGGTGATACTTTAAGTGCATATTTAAAGCTCTCATTCACTGAGAAGCCATGTTATACTTGTTCTTTTTGAAATACAATAAATCTCTTTGATTTGCATATGCTGCATGTGGATATTTTTTCTCCAACCCTTATTGCCTGTATTAGCCACAGAAAGGAAGACAGCAAAACCAAGCAAGTAAGAAAAAGCAAGTCTGTTACATGTTACAGGGAAACTTAGCATTCATGGTCTTGCCTACCTTGGCTTGCAACCACCCAAGACACATTTGGAATTTGTCTTGGAGCGGCAGCAGCAAAGTAAGTTATGTTAGTTATTTGTTCAAAGGCGTACTTCGGATATCACAGATATTACTGAGTAAGACTTGTAATCCTGGCATTAACCTCCACACAATCATCTGACGAACTGCACCCTCCTGAAACAGGAGCAGGAGAGCATTTTTTCCACAGAAAAAGACAATTAAAAGCATTAATTCAAACAACAGAAAAATGTATTGAAAAACAAAAAAATGAGTGAATTAGATCTTTAACAGTGACTATTTTTATCAGAATCCAAGAAAAGGCCATTTGCTAATCAGGATTGCAAAGACTGACAGTAACATATAAACACAGCTTTTTGTAAGGATACAGACAAACACAATGATCTCAGTAGTTAAGCTGCTTTCCTGCTCTGTATACCTTCACAGAAATTCTGAATGCAAGGAAAGAAAGATCAAAGATTAACCGAAAGAGACACTCTAAGTAACATGTGGCACAATTTTTTCACAATGTGGTACATAGCTGGTTCCATGACTGTGGAAAATCAAAGTGTTCAGTGCAATGTATTTATAAAATCATCTTTAGCACTGCTTCTGGTTTAGGATAGAAACACCCGTTTAAGGGTTTTAATTCACCAATATAATACAAAAACAGCACAGAATCCGTATAAATCACTGGTTTAGTTCCATTCCTTTGACATCTTGTTATAATAATGCAAATTTTTATTAACCCAGAATCAAGCAGTCAGGGGCACTGGACTTTAGGGACTTTAAGAACAGCGTCCCTCATAATTCATAAATAAGTCAAATGTAAGAAATGTCCCAGTTTCTATAGAACTGTATAGTAAACTCCAAGTCCAGTCTATATTCAGGCTTTTTTTACTCTAACAGATTACTTCCATCCCTCTATGGACTGTGATTAATTACTATCCCTGCAGTCTTTCCTGCTCTCAGAGCTCCAATATCCAAGTCACTATATCTTCCTGCTTCCATGTGTTTAACGCTGCTCCACCTCGTTCCTCTGATCCCAATGCCTCTTTTCACTCCTCTATGTTCTGCATTTTACTGAAAAACAAAAGATTTCACAAAGCCATGATTTTAACAGTGGAAAGTCATTATGCTCTTTCCTTTGTCTCCAATCTCAACCTTTGGCACCGTCCTACCTGTATTCCTTTGAGGGATGGAAAAAATGCTGCATGCACAGATAATTCTGGAAACTAACAATGTGACATTTTATCCACACATACACACAGCTCCAAATGTATGAAACATGCCTTTTCAGCAAAGTGCTGCCCATATTTATTAGCCACTTAGAATGCTGTGTTGAAGTGAATCAAAGTAAACTGCATACATGTAATCTTGTCACCTGCAGAGTAAAATACTGTAGGTTTATATACACCGTTACAAGCAGACTAGCAAGTAGCTGTTTGTGTGCTTTGCATGTACTTTTGTTCAATTTATACACAACATCTTTACATTAGCTAGCTTCTGAGTAGCACAGTGGCCCAGTTGGTAGCATTGCTAATTTGCAGCAAGAAGGTCCTGGGTTTGAATCCCAGCTTGGGGTCTTTATACATGGTTTGTTCTTCCCTTCATCCAAAAACATGACTGCTTGGTCTTTTGCTCTATCTAAATTATTCCTAGGTGAGAGTGTATGGTCAAGGTTGTTTGTCCTCCCTGTCTCTATGTTGCATGGTGATGGATTGTCGACCTGTCCAGGGAGTACCCGGGCTCTTGCCCATTGACTGTTGGAGACAGGCACTGGTTACACAGTTTCTGTAGTGTTTTTGTATTCTATGAGTGTGAGTTGTGCCCATGTTTTCACTAAACCAGCAAAGAGAATTGTACAGTTAATTACATAATTTATACGCGAGGAAAACAGGCAAGCAGAAACATTCTTTACAAAACAGACTAAATCCCCTTTTTCATTACATCCAACAAAATTACAATGTACTCTTTTAGGAGCAAGCATACCTCCTGCGGGTATGTGCACACGCCCGTGTGCAAACCAAGACCTAAGCTGAGGAGGTAAAAAGTTACAGTGGTGATTACAGTAATTATGGTTTCAGGTTTTTGCATATTCCCTCAGATGGATCATTGGATTAACAGACAGCTTTGGCAAAGACAAAGAGGGTCAGGAGAAGAAGGGGGGGGGATTACTGTACAGAGAATGGTTAGGAGTTGGAGGGGGTTGAACCTTGAATGAAAAAAAGAGGAATATGATCTGAAAGAGGGCTGGTGAATAAGGGTGAACAAGACAGGGAAAGAAGCAAAAGAATGAAGTGAAGAAAGATATGAAGAAGAGAAAGACTAATCCTTCAGGCTGCCATGAAACACTGCTCAGCTTGCTTGCTTGCTCCCTCCTTTTCTACCCCCTCCTCTTCCTCTCACCATTATCAACCCAGAGTTCAATGGGCTTTTACAGTGAGGTAGTGTTTAATATGAAAGAGAGGCTGAATCTCAGATTGTCCCTTTTCTGTCTTTTAAAAGGAAGTCGATAAAAGCATCTACATTTAGATGTAATTTTTTTGTTTTTTGTTTAGCCTAATTCATAGCCCACTATTTTTTCAGCACCCTATACAGCTGTCTTTTTGAAGCTTGGCCCTCAATTTACCCCTCTTTTATTCTTCCTCCCCCATGCTATGAAAACAGTTAAATATACATAACAAGTTTCGGTGGAAACAAAAAAAAAACCTGGGCCCCAGCATTGTGGACCTCATGTAGTGGCATATTGTCTTTCTCAATGGTAACCTAATCACATATTCATGGGAACAAAAATAATACCCTTTTGCCCCAAACACACAAACAGAGCAGAACACTATGCCAACACAGCCAAGTACCATCTGCTGGTCGGGTGTCCCTCCTCGGGGAAAGCTGCTTGCAAAGCCACAGAGTGCTGGATTTATTTCTGGCCTTCATGAGTGATACTCGTAGAATGAACCAAAACATAATGTTTTTATCTTTTTCTTATAACTTTTTCCCTTCCCTGGCCTTCCCTTTTCATTTTCCGTCAAACCACGAATTTGACTATCACAAGTTTTCCCCTGGATATGTAAAAAAAATAATGATGCTTGCCAACCTTAAAGCAACTATGAAAAGTTTGCGAGCGCCCCTCAGGCCAAAGGCGTAACTGCAGACTGAATGGTAAGCTCGTGCATGAGGCCAACATGCTTTGTTAGAGCTCACTTCTGAACGCACAAAAACAGCAGCTGAGTCAGTCTCGTCCTGGGCAATTTACTGATTTGCACCCATGACTTCAACTGAGGTAAGAAATGTTACTGTAGTGTAAGTTTAGTTTAGGACTGGGCTAGAGTTTTGCTACTGCTAAAAGTTGCTCTCTGCTCTGCTGAAATCATCCTTCAGTTACCTCTTGCGGTTGTTTATGAGCACATTGCACCTCAATGTGAATGTGCACGACGTGTTTATGCAGGCACCTGCTTTTTCGACCCAAACACTTGATATGTAAGTGAATTTACAGGCATATAGAGGTAAACACGGTGAAAAGGCCAGGGCTCATACTACTGTCCAGGGCATTGCTGGAGCATGTATGAGGAAGAAATTAAATGTTTATATTGTTATTTGTGGTTAAACTTATCTATAGTCCCTTTAAGCTGTTCAATCAACTTTATTTTAAAGAGAGAAATCTAATGTTATTCTGAACCAATATAGTGTGTAGTTACAACTATTTGTGTTCTTTTTTAATGATATTTCTTAGATATTTTAATTTAGGTCTGTTTTATTTGGACCCATCTATTAGTGATAGCAATATATATTATTGCATTAATTTTAAATGTGACATTTTTAATACAATCTTTAGTAAACTATTAGTAAAAACTCTCCTCTTCTTCTTTATAAAGTGCAGATGTAATTACTTGGCACAATCAAAAATGTATATTTTGTTGAAATTAAATTAATTGATAAGCTATGAAACTTACTTGATTTTTACCAATAAAATTCGTTAGAGTATCAACAATCTGTTACAGAACTTGATAGTTGTTAAAGACCAATTAAGTAAAGTATACTGAATAAGATTTCTGTTAGGAAAAAAAGAAAGAAAAAAAAAAGACCCACGCCAGGCACAATCTTTGGCTTGAATCCAAACAAAAAGTGTCAGAAACAGACACAGGAGGGATACAGGATTAAGCTGAAGAGGCAGAAGTTGCTGTTTTCACACACAGGGAATGAAAAAAAAGCTGCCTCTTCTGATCACATGATTCCCCTCAGTGCAGCTTGCTGCCTGTTGTTTTTGAAGCAAATAAACCAACTCAAGCTATTTACTGCAGGTTTTACAAGATCAAATAAAAAGAATATATAGACCATGAAAACCCTAAGCAGCCAGCAGTGAACGGAGGCAAGGTCTCACAGCAAAGATACATGGTGAGATTTAAATGGTGAACAGCTGGCACGACATGCAGCTCCATTTTTCTACCTGTCCCCGATCCCCATTTCCTTTCCTTTTAGTTCAGTCTCTTGGTTTTCAACTTGTGTTTTTGTAGGCAAGTTCCCTCTTTCTGGCTTACCGATGAGTTTCAATGACCAAACGAATACGTGCAAAAAACAAAATGTCCCACTGTTTGCAGGAGTAGTTTAGACGCACAACAATATGTCCACTGTTCTGGCCACATTCTGAGTTAACAGTATCGATCTGCATTAAAAAAGGGAGACAGGGTTGAAGGAAATAATTTTTAAAAACGAGCAGAAGGTTAAAAAGTATGAAGAATGTCAGAGAAAGCAGATGGGAAATGCGTAAGCAGGCCAGAGAATATGAGGAAACTGAGCCAGACAGAGAAATGAGGACAAGTGACACAAGTAGAGTAGTAAGCTCATGGACACCAGTAAGAGAATCTGTAGCCTGGCACTTGGTGACGATAACTTACCAAGTCCAACTTATTTCTTGAGGGATTTGATACACTTATTTTATTATTTATTCCGGCATGTTGCAAATGTGGCATCAGGAGAACATGGTGATTATTCTGTGTACTTCAGTATATAAAAAATATAAAACAGTGGTAATTTTATAAAGATATCTGATCAAAGAATATATTTTACTCTGTCATGTAAAAAAACGTATAGCAAAGGTTTAACCTACCTAAATAGACTCATATGTTTTTCATTGCAGAACCACAAGGGACCAGTGGAAACTATGTAGAAGGCCATCGATTGGAAACAAATGGCATTTTCTTACTGCTACCACCACACATGCACAGAGATGCACATAGCTTAACTGCGACAAAAAGCCTGGAAATGAGAGCATCAAACAAGGCCTTTGGTTACACAGGCCATGAAAAATTCATAATTCCAGATCTTTACATGAAACTCTAGAAGGGATTATGCCCAACAGAAGGAGAAGCAGGGAGTCAGTTTTAGGACATTTATCTCTTTCTTTTTTCATCTGTTTTTCTTTTCTTATCTCTAGAAAAACAAGTGCACTCAGACAAACGCACACAGGGAGGCATTCTTATGTTCGATCCTGGGTTTACCCCCAGAGGAGAATGAGACATGTGGTGAAGTGTAAGGAAAGTGCCTCAGATTCTCAATGTAGTACTTTGAAAAGCAAGTTTTTAAAGTGGGGGTATTTAATCTTTTCAAACAAAAAAATAAATGCCTTTTTTGCCACAGCACAGAAGATATAATTATGACTCTTGATAACCTATGTGTTAAAATCTTGATAACCTATGTGTTAAAATCTTGCATTTTCAATAATTTTATTCTTAATCCCAAAAACCTCCCCTCTGGACAGGTACCATCAGAGAAAAATAGAAGAAAGAAGTGAAAACACGAGAGGAAAAAACATATCCCGTTACTAGTCACCCTTAAAGTCTAAGTCTATGAAAAGCATGAATAATCAGGAAATAGCATTTTTTTTAAAGGGCAGGAATGGTAAGGAAGATCTGCCATCGCTAAGCTGCTGCTCGCAGCAGGAGGGTCCACTGCAAAAAAAGAGCCTCAGACACAGTCAAAGACTTCCTTTGACACACTCTTGTGAACGCTTGTCCATGCACACACACCATACACGCAGAGCACACTCACACACAACACAGAAAATCCGGACAAAATGCATCATTGTTTCACTGCAGAAATATCTTGCTTTGCACGAGAGAACGTGTGTGTGCGCATGTGTGTGTGTTGGAGGCAGTCAGCTTTGTCAAGTCCTAGTGGAGTGATCAAAGGCCGTACGAGCCACCCAGAGAGATCTCCCTTCCTCACTCAGTGAGCTCTCCCTCCTGATAGAGAGCCGCCATTAAATTTACTACATAAAACCTGCTCGACCAATTGCACTTTGTTGGCTGGGGCAGCACAACCAATCAAAGTGTCCTATTTAGTTCCAATAATTCCCAGCTGTCCCCTCTACAAACGCTGAACCCTGCATGGATAAACTACACCATGGGACAGGATAAGAGCATAATGGGAGACAGCACGGTAGCCCTGGCAGCATCGACATGCCAAATGTGTGCGCATGCATACAAACCAATGCTACAAACACCCTGCAAGCTCTGCTGGAGCGCAGAGATAGTGCCAAGTTCATAGACATGCATACATAAAAACACACATGCAAGCACACACACCACAGGAGTTCTCTGAGACAGTCCCAAAACTCCCAAGTTCAAATATCAACCTCAAACACTTTACGAATCATCACACTTGTTCTGAACTCAACAAGCTCTGACGTATCCTTAAAAAGATACGTTTATTTAGATACATATTAAATATTTAATATCATTCTCTTTTGGTTGAAGCAATCTATCAATATTTGATTAATCAGTCTGTTCAAGTGATGATCTGCAGTTTTTCAGATGCTAACATAAAAATTCAGGCATCCCTGTAAACGTGGAAGAAACATTCACTGAGGATGTTAGGAAATTTGCCATGTATTGATCACTGAGCACTAAACCCAGAGAGGTCCCTACGGTTATCACCTCTAATTCATATATATATGGGAAGCTATGCACCAAAGTGGTTGAAAATTCCCGTATTCCTGTATAACAAAAGCTTTTCATTTAAAGTTAAACTAGATAAACATATATTTTTAAACCCAAAATTGTGGGCAAGTTTACGCAACTGTCATATTCAGTGAACACATAAACATTTCATTTTCTCATAGTGAGTCAACCAGGTAATATTGACACATTTATAAATCAATAATATAAAACAAAATTAATTATGCCATCATATCCTTAAAACTTATTTCACTGTATGTAGTCTAGCGTGTCAAATGTATTACTTCAATTGTCTTGTGTTTTGGGTTTAAAACTGTAACCTGGTAACCTGTAACCTGGAAATCTGGTTGTTTTAGTCAAAATTAAGCTAAAATATGTTATCCAAAACTACACTTATAATCTCTGTAAACAGCCAAATTTATTGTTTTACTGCCAGGTTTATAAATCTTTATTCCTTTAATTTTTGTATTTGTTGTAAGTAAGATAAGGTAAAGCAAGGGCTGTGTTGAGTTACACAATATTTTAACTATACCATAACATTTTAAATAGTTGATACTAGTATCCAGCCTATACAAAGTGGCAAAAAACTAAATATAAAAGGAAATAGGAACAACAGATTGTTTTACTTTGCTCCATAATATTTTGCCTACCACTGCTTTAGCAAAGCTTCGAGTCTCTTTGTTTACAATTTTCATGCTATCACTGTTTATGTTATCACACCCTACCAGTACAGCTTAGATATTACAGTGTTTTTTCCTTGAAAAATATACGTTTACATCTATTTTTTAAGTACTGAAACTAGAACCCAAGTAAGATTAGTCTTAAGATCCCCCTGATTAAAATGTTCTTTGCATATACGTATAAAATGGGTAAAGTTACATTTTAACATAGCAAAAATAGTGCTTGAGAGAAAAAGGTGAAAATGGATCTACACACTGATATTTTTATGTAGATGTTTTATTGTTGGGAAAAGGCTATTGAGGTTGATCATGAGGGTCACATAAAACATCACTTCCAATACCTTTGTATAGTTTAAATTGGAATCAGAATTAAGGTTTAGAAAAGTCTAATTAGCAACATGTTTTTGGTGCAATATAACGATCAGTGCTGCCTGACCTTAAATAGTCAGAAAATATATTTATAGAAGCTCACAGCTTGAAAAGAAATGTTAATGAAGGCCAGAGGGGACACTTTCCACATCAGAAAAAAAAATACTCAGCAAGTGTGGCATGAGCTTTGGCTGAACAGTAAGGTTGTAACTCTGTAGTTTGACTATGTGTGGATATCTTCGTAGAGCATTTTTAAAACACACCAAATAAAGCAGCTTGGGAAGCTGAAATACCTAGGGGCAATGCTATGGACATACTATGGGTTAAGGTTTCCAAATAAGTCAAACCAGGTATGTCATTCATTTTCCTTGGTGGTGATTGGTTGTTCCCCCACGAGCAGTGATAAGTAAAACTGTAGATGTTAGCTTCTGGTGTAGTGTCAAGATGGCATTTCCACTGTGCATATTGATATATATATATGTCTTTGAACTATTCAAATAGATAGTTATAAACATTTTACAGGGGGTCTCAAATATTTGGGACTTTAACTTTTTGCATTCAGCTGTGGTCCCCTAACCCCTGTGAAAACCAGGGGTCCTGTAATTGGTTTGGTACAAAAGAGAAAAGGTGTAGCAACTTCCTAAGCTTATTTTTTTATTTTTTATGGCAAGGTTTACACTCACCCTGTTTATTTCAAGAGAAAACTAAATATCTCTTATTAAAAAACTGGATTTCTACAAAAAAAAAAAGAAAAAAAAAAAAGCACACCATGTTACAGTCTGGAACATAATTGGATATGTAAAGCCACAACACACCAACTGATTTCCCTAATTAAACCTGTATTAAAATGTGGCAACTCTACATTTCAGTCATTATAATAAACAAGAGGGACTTATAAGTGTGAGTACAGCGACACCCATTCACCCTCGATGAAATATAAAGGCGCTCAGCTAATGGCTTTATAATTGCTCAACTGCTTGAGGGAGGGGCTTAGTTAGAAAGCAGTCACATGTACCCTAGCTGCCCTGAGTGGATCTAAACTAACACTCCTCCTCCCATTGTGTGTTTAAAGGAGAGCAGGAGTCAGGGACATGTCCACAATGCAATACAATCATAGCATTTGTAAAGGCCTGGAATGAAACAAACGTGTCTAATGAAGGTGCACTGATTATGTATTTGAAAAAAATAAAATAAATGAAAAAATAAAATACATCTCAGCACTCAGATTGAGGGTCCTCTCCCTTCATCACTGGACTTTCAATCTAAATCAGTGGCAGAACAGCTTTCACAAAGACTGTCCTCCTAATGATAAGTTACCAGTCCGGAAAAGATTTCAGCTAATAAACTTGCCAGAGCACATATTCCAAAGATGAGTAAAAACGGGAGACAGAAGCCAGACATAAGATGATGCATGAGAAGAAATAATTTGGCAGGCTCAAACATTTGTTTCTAATTCAACATGTGAAGTCTATACCTGCATTGGTTGAGAGCAGAGCTTTAAAATGATGAAGAAGAAAAGCCATCTACACAAAACAACCCCCTCCCAAGAGTTAGGTTGCATTTGTGAGTAGAACAACTAACGAGTGCTCTCAAAGAAAATAACTTCAGAGACACAGGGCGAGCTGCTTGGAACAGACACACAAATGTAACTGGCAAGCTAGACACAGAGCGGGGAGACGGAAAAAAAACAACCCTTTATAGATGGCGGAAGAATGACAGAAAATCTGCTCAACAAAGGAATAGTTCCAACTTATCAACTTTAAGCCGCACATTGGTGCTAAGATGGCATACATCCCACCTGCTCAAATTGTTTCCCTTATTTGCAATCTATTGATCTAGCTGCAAACCATTGAAAAATTGTTCTAATGAATACTGGAGTTAGTTGCTGAAATGTTGCTCCCTCGGGCAACGGGAGAAAGGTAGCGGCAACATCATGTCCAATTACTTCACAAATGCAGCAAAAAAGCCCTTGGCCAATTTGTAATGTCAATACCAATTTATGGACTGCATCCTGGAGTGTGGACAGGGCAAGTTACTGTGTTTTTTTGTTTTTACAGCTTTTCAAGTGGAATATTATAGTCATATCAAAGCAGGGGATTAGTTCAGCAGTGGCAAAGGGAAGCATTTTACCATGCAAATATGATGAATAAGGCAGCTTGTTTAAACAGTATAAGTAAAAACACAAGTTTCCAGTTTTTTACAAAACAAGAAATGGAATACCTAAAGAGAAAGTTAATGAGCTTTTCTTCAGTCAGACTAAATTCCCACTACCAGTAGCCGTGCTGGGTGAAATATCACTTCAATATCCCGTTTATGCTTCACTTGGGGGGGGGGGGGGGGTATATAGTGAACACAGCCGTAATATACCAAAACCAAATCATTTCCCCATCTTGACATTTTACCATCATATACACTCAGCTCTTTTTGGAGTATATCATCTAATATGTTCATGTAATGGCGGTAAACTGCTCTGATCTTGGAGCATTATGTTTGATCTTCCAGCAGTAAGCTATCCAGCGGAGGTGATGTGAGATCTGTGATTGCCTAGAAGCTTTTTGACGGGTGTCCTGTAGCCTACAGCCCACTTTGGATCAGTTTTCCAATCGGGGCAATGGAGCGTCGCCTGTATATTTTTTGCAAAGTGCTTCTAAATTACATCAGTGGCTTGAGCGTGAAATCGGAACGCTGCCTTTCAGAGTTTGTCTCTGAGATTCAAACTCTGAGTGGGGTTGACTGTTTATTACTGAAAACAATTGCGGTGAGTAAGAGGAACAATTAGCATCGTTCAAAGAAATAATTTTATGACTTCGTCATGTTTCCGATATTTTTACAGGGTTATAGAGAATAATTCTAACAGAGTAACATTAAAGGAACAATACTGCTCCTTGACTGTGCATACATGTAGTCAAGACCGACTCATCAATATCAACTCAAATGAAACAGAACTATCACATGGATTCAGTTACTGTGGCATGCGTGAACGGATGAGATTGTTCATCACTTTTTAAACGTGAATCGGCGTAATTATACAAGGTGCTCTCCTAGTCTTACCTTGAGCGACTCCTGCGTGTGCAAGCACCAAGAGAACCAGGATCCCCGGCGTGGCGCACATTCTCATCAGACTCGAACCCTCTGGCGCTACTCCACTCCTCAGTCCACTTTTGCCCATTATAGAGTAGACACGGCGTAACACGCACAAACACACACAACTCCTCCGTCCACGGTGGTGTTGGTGTGGGGGGAATGCGAATTCCCCACCGCTACTCCAGCAAAGATCTGCAGATGAAGTCCAAAGCCAGTCGTGTGGGTGTAAAGCCACTATAGTTCCAGAGTCTGTGAGAAAGCTGCAGCCGGTCGAAGCTGTGATAGAAGTGGTGGAGATCACTGCTCGGTCCCGCCACTTGTGTTAGCGGCGCTGCTGTCTCGCCACTGTTCTCCGCTCTGCTCTCCTTCTCCGTGCGCTCTCTCCGCTCCGCCACAGTCTCCGTTTACGCAGAGAGAGAGAAATGCCACCGCCCTCTGGCTACCACCGTGAGCCTCTTACTTTCAACCTCCCCACCTTAAACTGCAGTTCACTTTACCTTCGGAGATACTTAAATAAAAAAAGAAAAGAAAATAGACAACACATATTTATATTCAAGAACGTGTTCATGAGCACTCAGTGCGTCGATAGCGGTTAAACATTTCCTGTATGAGTCAATGGAGCTCTGCATGTAGAAGCTCCTCCAGAAAGTTTTATTTTATATTTTTTTAAGTCATATTCTAGTCCAGTCAGCCCAGGGATTATGTTAATAAGACACGTGTGTGTTTGCTTGGTTTCCATAAACAATGTAAATGAATGGTAAGAGACATCGTTTCGTGTCCAAAAGTGATTGAAAAGATTCTGTGATTACGCGAATTATTCCTTGTGATCTTAATAACTTTATCCATTATGAATGAATATAATAAGTAGAAGCAAAGGAATTACAGTATCTGATTTGGACTTGGGACTACATCACTACAAAACCCTGCTGGAAGCCAATGCTGGAAGGGGCAAGGACATGACACTGCCCCTAGTAACCTATAAATTATTTACTCGACAAAATTGGCATTTACAGTCATTAGGGTAAAATATTGTAGTAAACCTGGAGGTGACGATGTCATCCGAACGTCAGAATAATAGTAATTCAGCAACACCCAAGGAATTAGAATGAATAGACTATTACTTACAGCAATTGGTGATGCACTTCATTCAGTTAAATGGACGGGACTACCGTACTTTACAGACGTACAGACTACCATGAACCAATAGGCAACTAAAAATGTGAAAACTCTGCAATAATTTCACAGAACATTTTTATTTTTCTCTTGAAACCTTAGTTTTGTGGTCATTTTTATTAATAATTTATTTTTATCTAATTCACCATTATTTGTTGTAACAAGAAGAGAAGAACATAAAACCTGTCTTCCTATTTATTGCATAGTTTTGTGTTGGAAAGGTATCGACATTGGTACTTGGTATTGGCAAGTACTTAGATCCAAGTATTGGTATCAAATTGGTTTGAAAAAAAATTGTATTGTTGCATCCCTAGGTGGAGGAATTCACAGGGTAGCAAGCCATTGTTTTCTTCATTCAGAATCAGAAAGGGTTCATTGACAAGTATTTAGCAGATTTACAACATTAGGAAAGTGCTGCAGTACTTTGTGCAAGGATACAATGAAACAAACACTTCTAAGCATGCTATAAATTTAAAAAAAAATGTAATAAACAGATTATATATACATGAGTGCAGGTGGTGATCAGTGCAAAAAAAACAGACAGGTGCAGAGAACACAACACTTTATCATGTGATCGCAACACAGCGGTAGTGAGAACAGTCTTATGGTGAGTTCAGGTCTCATGCTTTGTCAGCGTCAGCAGTGTCAAGAATACATGTTAACTCTCTAGGCGCCAGGGTTTTTTCTATAAAATATTCCATTTTGATATCACTAGTTCAAAATGTTGTAGCTTTGGTTATAGATAAAGGTACACTGTAAATTAGATAAATCTTCAGTATGATCCAAAGTTTGTGTAACTACCAAAATCATACATCTAATTTGCATATTATGACTTCATCAGGCGTTGGCACTATTGGATTGCATGACTTTTACAATTTTTTGCTTTTTTACACTGTTTAAAACTTTTTTTTCATCAATCATTTTTTTTTATTATTTAGCTTTTTCTATATATGTATTTTCTACATCTATATTTTCATTTTTTTGGCTTTTTTTCAAGAACAGGTGGATATATCTGTTTATGTCCTTTCTTATGTGGCTCCGTTACTCTATTCACTATATAAAATCAACAGAAAGAAAACATTGGCCACAGAATTTTACAGATCCGTCCCAAAAATAACTAACAGGCTCATCAAATTTTCTGATCCAGTGGTGATTCTACTCTTCCTCATCTGTCAAGCAAAACTCGCCCAAATCATCATCATTATCCTCACTTGCAGCGGGACAGAGAACTTTACTGCTGTTTACTCGCTTATAAGCGGTCTTTTTTCTCTCCTGTTTTCGATCGCATCTGCTATTATTTCGACTGATTTTTACATCCCTCCCACCTCGGTCACAATTAGCGTCGTGATGACCACCTTGCTACCCGAACACATACCTTTCTCTCACCGGGAGAACGTGATGCAGAGCTGGAATGTTGCTGCTTTTGGAGCGTCATGGCGAAACAGGACTGGCTGTTGCTGCGGGACATTTTAGTTTCACTTTCTCCCGGGACAAGTGAACAGATCAGAGGTAAATATTTCTGTTCAGAATCTGAATAAGCCAATACTTTCTGGCGGGGAACTCCGACGTCTCGACCTCATAAGTTTTATCTTTCTAAAAGTCGCTTTCTCTATACTGTGACCGCAGCAGCTGCACCTCGTGTCCCCCGCTCGCGGGGCTGACTTAAATGCCGATTTACTCCAAAAGTTTCCATGGTAACACCCCCAAAAAGGTGTCCAAGATTAAAGGTACACATGTCCGCCATCTCCTGGTGTAAAGTAGTAATTACATTAGTGGCCCTATCTCCAGCTGTGGCTCGTTAAAGTCAGCAATGTTGCTTGTCGCAATATTGCGACTTTGGCGCCTAGAGGGTTAAGTCTATGGTTGAGGCCGTTGGAGGAGTGTTGCAATCTCTTCGGCGCTTTGTGAGCATTGGCTCCGTCAACTTTTCAAGCTTTTCCTGCGTTTCAAGCTTCAAAGCGCATAATGCTAGCAACGCAGAAGTTTAGCCAGTTGAACTTTTGATGGTCCGAACGTTCCTGATGCATCACGGCAACCAATCAGAGCGTCTCACTGTAGTGACGTTGCCCGATGTCGGCACTGCCTAAGCAACCACGATCCACGAGTGTTTAAAACATCTAACAGAGAAAGGCCCGCCAACGAGCTTTGCAAGCTTCATCTTAAAAATGTATCTTCTCTGTATATGCGTCGAACTAGTTGATTTATGAGCGTTGCTTGACGCTGACAAAGCTTGCGGTCTGAATACACCATTAGGGTTATTGCTCATGAGTTCAACAGCAGTGGGGAAGAAACTGTTCCTATGGCGACAGGTCCGAATGGAATCCTGCCTGAAGGGAGTTTGTGTCCAGGGTGAGAAGGATCAGCTGATCTGACCTGCACACCCCAATGTTCTGGCTGTGCACCTTTTCAGCAGAGCACACAACACAATGCAGTCTATGTATGCCCCTGATGGTGACTCCAGCATACCACACAGTGATGGAGGAGGTGAGGGTGAACTTGATGATTGCAGCTGGGCATTCTTTATAACCAAGGAGATGTTGGGCTCCTACTTGATGCCCTGGGTGATGGTGATACCCAGGAGGCGGAATGAGTCCACAGTGGCAGACTCCTCCCCGTCCAAGATGAGTCAGATAACTGGGGTGTTATCTGCAAACCTAATTAGCTTGACAGGCTGTTGGTCAGAGGTTTCTGCAGTTGGTGTACAGGGAGAAGAGCAGAGGAGAAATAACACAGCCCTGAGGGGAAGCCGCTGCTGATCGTCCAGGAGTCCGAGACATTCTTTGCCAGCCCCACATGCTTCTTCCTGTCCTTCAAATGGAATCAGGCTTTGTCATCTAAAAAAAAAAGTTGCCTTGGAGGAGGTCTGGAAGAAAAGTGTTGAAGGCAAAGCTGAAGTCCGCAAACAAGATCCTGGCATAGGTTGTTGGGGAGTCCAAATGCTGCAGGATGAAACATAGAGGTATCTTGATAGCATCATCTACACACCTGTTGGCTCTGTAGGTGAACTGCAGGGGGTCACGGAGGGGGGCTGTGAGGGTCCTGTGGCATGAGAGAATCGGGCACTCAAATGACTTCATGACCACAGAAGACAGAGCCACAGGTCTAAAGTCATTTATGGGTGAAAGTGACAATGCATTTACACAAAAGGGTGCGCAATTTGATCCCGTTAAAAATGATGTAGTATTGTACATATGCCTGGGCTTTAGATGGCAGTGTACTCCGTGTATTGGTTTCTTGGGGATAGGAACTATGGTGGAGGTGTTGAAGTAGGCAGGCACGTGACATGCCTCCAGTGAGGAGATGGAAATGCCAGGAAACACCGTGGCCCGTTCATTTGCACAGTGTCTGAGAGTCGCAGGAGACATATCGCCTGTGACAGGATATTATCGAGTATTTAGGTTCTTAAACTGCTTCCTCACATCTGCTGAATATGAATAATTGTAGTGGGAGATGGTGATGTGAGATCCTCAAACGTGCTGTTTTCAAACGGATGGGTTCAGGAGCAAACTCTGCGTACATAGTAATCTAGACAAAGATAAGATAATCTGCACTCTGTTATAACCTGTAGCGGGAGGTGTGGCCAAGGTGTAAAAAATTATGGGTCTCTCATATCGTCTGTCACATCTCTGTGGCCTTTTAATCTCAGTGTGGCTCAAGGGTAGGGATGGTGCCGTAAACATATACATTTCATTTGCTGGTTTTCCTAGTAGCAATCAAAATTGTCATCCAATAGAAGAAGTGTATCAGAAGTTGTATTGTTTCAGTCCGCCCACATTAGCCTACTGGTGGCAGCCTAAGTATGTTTTAGTGTGCATGTCGCAGCTGAAGGAAATAAATTAATAAAAAAAAAACAGAATAAAAATGCCAAAAGCACACTCTAATCGACACCAGGATATTTTGGAAGATTATGTTTGGCCACCTTACAGCTGAGATCCAAGCAAGCCGACAAAACTTTGTTATTTCAGTTAGACCGGGGTAATGTCTTCAAGCAGGAAAATGGTAAAAGTTAGCTGTTTTCCATCTTTTTCCCTGGCGATCATGAGTTGCGCTGTTGTACCCCAAGAACACATGGCTGAGTAATGATTGAACATGTGGTTAAGTAATAATAATAATAGTAGACCTAATGAATAAGAGATTAAGTTACACACTGTTTTAACTTGGCTTTTCAACAGCCTTAACATAGTCTAATTTATTACTGCTAGTTAGCAATGGATGTTATTTATAACTCGTGGTGCATTAAATTACCTTTAGCAATTTTTTTTTTCTCTTTTATTATTGGTTGTATGATTTTATTTTATTTTTTATTATTCATATGATCTCTTTTATCTTTTCCTTCCTTTTTTATTCTTGTTATTTATCTGTATGTACGTGTAGGTATTTTATATTTACTTATATATCTACATTTACTGTACAGCACTTTCCCTGACTTGTCATATTAAAAGTGTTCTATAAATAAAATGGTATGGTATGGTGGTATGGTATGGTAAATTAAGACGCAAGACAGAGATTAGGTCTGTAAAAGGCAAGCTATTTTTGTAAGGACGCTACCAAAATGGCATCTGCATCAGGTGATGACATGATCCTAAGCCCTATTGGTGGGACTGATGGAGGTTTGAGGGTTGCTTGATGGCTCTTCAAAAATGCAGTAAAAGTCATTGAGGGTGTCAGCCAAGAGCAAGTCGTCAGTAGAGTGTGGGGGTTTTAGGCTTGTAGTTGGTGGTCTTCCTAACACCCTTTCCATACACCACCGCATCTTTGAGATGAAATCTGCTGCTGCATATTTTCAGAGTGCAGGTGTTTAACAATGACCGTTTCATTTCTGAATCTGTACTTGACCTCTCTGTAGCTGTCCCTGTGTCCCCTTGTGAACACTTTTCTCCTTTCTAGCCACAGCTGTTTGAGTTTAGGAGTAAACCAGGGTTTTTCATTGTAGTAACTCACCCTGTTGCGTGATGGGACAATGCTGTCCTGGCAGAAGTTGATATATAGGGTGACCACGTCCATAAATGGACTGATGGTAAATGGACTGAACTTATATAGCGCTTTTCTTGTCTTACTGAACACTCAAAGCGCTTTACATTGAAGCCACATTCACCCAATCACACTCGCATTCATACACCGACACCCAACATGGCTCGGTAGGACAATGTAGAATTAATTAATAATTAATAAACTTTTCCAAGCTGTTAAAAGCAGCCCTCATTGTTTCCCAGTCTGTAGAATACATGTATGAAACTCCTCCAACGCCTCATTGCTCCTCATGACAGGTTTGGAGAGTTTTAGCCTCTGTTTATATGTGTGGATCGTGTGGATTATCAGGTAATTAG
The DNA here is from genome assembly GCA_028564705.1 of Apricaphanius iberus. Lineage (NCBI taxonomy): Eukaryota > Metazoa > Chordata > Actinopteri > Cyprinodontiformes > Aphaniidae > Apricaphanius > Apricaphanius iberus. The sequence goes on from JAPXFQ010000335.1 coordinate 164,395, forward strand.
AGAGTCCAAGTGCAGCACAGGGTGCTTTGTGATAGGCCCCGCTTATCTTGCTGTAACAGTGATCCACTGTTCGCTCGTCCCTGGTCAGGTATTTCTCTGGATTCCACATCAGATGGAATTCTGTGAAACACTTTGTTGCTGTACATCTTTGGATTGTTATGGAAACCCTTTGCTACGTAAGCAAGAATAATTTTCTAGCATTAAACTTCCAATGTACTCAAACTATGGGAGTAAAAACTCAGTGCAACTCCCTCATTTGTGTTTATGGAAGTAGAGATCTTTTGTGGGCGCTGCCTCATGTCCTTGGGCCTTGCAGAAGCAGTTTACAGCAGTTCTTTGTCGCTATGTAGTCCCAAGTCTAAATCAGCTCCTGTAATTCTTCTGTGTTACTTATTATTTTCATTTCAAATCAATATATTTATTGAGGTCACCAGGAATAGTTATGATCGTTGTTGAGTAATTTTTCAAGACTTTTGCACTCAAAATGGTTGCTGAATACCCAAAGATTATAGTTGTGTTCCCTGCAGGCAAAGTTTATTCCACTGCACATAAGCAAAGGAAAAATAGAATGCAATATGGTCTGCAACAGACGAATATGTTATGGCTTATTTTTTATTGTTGAGGTTCTACCGAACACACTTTTAGAACCATAAAATTGTATAATTTATCAAGCCACAGTCTAAATGACCATAAAGTAGGTTACTTGCAAAAGCTGTCTCATAAAATACTGTAGAGAGGAATGCAACAAATGTAATTTGTTTTTAATTGGTGAGTAACCAGACAATCAGACAATGCGATTTTAAAATAATTTCTTAAAATGTGATTTGATATCACTTTCCAGAAGTAACTAAATCTTATTTCCATCTAAATAAATAACTACACCAAGGAAATTTGCCATCTTCAATTTTTTATATCTTACAACTAGAGCCAGACTTTCACAAAAGCTTTCAGGGTCAGAAGCTCAGTGCCCAAAAGTTTTGGTTGCCCCAGAATATTTGATATTGTTAAAAATGTATTTACCTATTACATTTTTTTACCATCTTTTTCTTTCTTCACTCTTTAAGGTTTCTAATAACCTAATTTGAACACCACACAAAGGTAACTTGAGTAAAACAAAATGCACTTATGGAATTATTTTGTTTATAAAATAAGACAAATATATCGAAACCAACGTGACCCAAAGTGAATAATTACCCTATAAGTTGTGCCACTCATGTTTTTTTTTTTATAAGTAGTTATTAGTCTTTTCTATCTCAATGGAGGAATGTGGGTCTCTTTGGTTATTGACTGATTAAATTGTTTTCATTCACTACAAAATTACACACTTTTGGGTTAGTAAATATGGTGAGAATGGAATAAAGTGGTAATTAAGAAAAAATAATGAATACGTGTAATTCTGGAAAAAATAAAACTGGATTTGGAAAATAACTAAATGGATTTGTTTGGGCAAAACAGAAGTTTATGACAGTGAAAAGAAAACCATAAAGGTGACAGAGGCAAAGAAGATGTATAATTACTTGATCAGGAATGAAGCTAATAAGTAATCAATGTTTAAAGTTGAACCTTTTTTTTCTTAATGTTACTGTTTAGTCTAAAACTTTGCTTCCTAGTAAATCATTTGTCTTTTTCTCTTCTGAGAATCAGAGACAGAGCACTCTTATGACGTCTGCTTGTGTTCGTGAGTGAGGCATCTTTACAGAAGATCATTGGGGGTCTGTACACAGAACGGCTCAGGAGTTGTGGTTAAGTCACGCTGATTGAGAGGGAAATGAGCAGACATGGCCAAACAACCAGCTTTTTAAAAATAAGAGTTGCTCATAAAGCACTTTATAACAAAAGCAAACAGAAAACACAGCAACAAGTCCTCTTTCTTTTTTGTTGATCTCTTGTATTTTTTGCTACTCTGATCAGTGACGCTACTCACTGCAGAAACAGTCATGATATTCAGGTGTCTTTAGCTGATTGTGATAGAGCCAATTGTGTATAAAGACATGCTGAGAATAGCAGGCCAACAGATTATTCGATTAGAAAAAAGATCTCGTTAAATTACCCTGAAATTCCAATAGTGTAATCATGCCTTTTGTAAGCACTACTTGTGCAGCTGCACAAGTCTCACAGCTGTGCCCGATTCTGTTGTTAATTATTCTGATAGTTTTTGCTAGCTGTCACCAGATATAAGTAGCTCTTTTCTGCTTTAAAAGGAAGCCAGCCTAACCTTACAGGGCTTCACCTAAGAGGTAAAATGTTTGAGACATTCAAGGGAAAAACAATCTTATACAAAACCCACCTGAGGTAAAGAAACTATCAAGCTCTCAAGCTAAATTTCAGCACCATCCTACCCCTGCTTTTTATTAATGATATCAATGATACAAATCTAGCAGTTCACACAATACACGCTTTTGTCAAACAACTCACCACACAAAGTTAAGAAAAGACAACTTACCATTTGAAGGGAAATTTCAAGCCCCAGGATCCTCTGCTCAAAACCTTGATAATTCCCTTCCTTGTCTGTATCTGTCACACAGTTTTTATCAGAACTGCCATTAGCATGCAAGTTAGCCTAGCAATACACTTCTTCCTCTTTGTGTTTATGAATGGTCTGCAAAAAAAACAATTGCCGCATTACTGCCACCGACTGGTATGGAGTGTGTACCAGAGTCAATACAATGCATGGTTAGAACTAACGGTGTTTCAATCTGTCTTGGACAGCACAATACCAAGGTGATTAGCCAGATAAAATGATGTAGCATTATCAAAGCTCTGAGCCTGCTGGTCTGGCATGCTGCTTAGCTTTAATGTCTTGCTGGACGGGATGCAAAGACTGGTATGAAGTTCCCAGTAACTGTCCTTTGTGTCGTGTTATCAACTTTTTACTATCATTAGCATATAACTTAATTTTACATCAGTCCTTGTTGTTCTTTCTATGTCTCTGTTCTGTCTTCTCAAATCCCCAGATGGTCGTGGCAGATGGCCACTTGTACAGAGCCAGGTTCTGCTGGAGGTTTCTTCCAGGTAGAGGGGAGATTTTCCTCTCCACTTTTGCTACATGCTTGCTCAGTATGAGAGAGTGCTTTGGGATTTTGGTGTAAGTCTGCATCAATGGGGCAAGTGCCAGTCAATGACTCAATACAATCTGACGGGATTCCTCAAGTAGAAAACGTTTAAAGGTATTGTATCTGTTTATATACTTGCTGGGGGGGAGGAGTATATTTATCTATAGAAAAGTAAAATCCCAAATAGGCGTAAAATCATTTTTTTTGCATTACACTTCTAATTTACTTTATTTTTGATTATCCATTATATTAGTAATGGATATGCAATATTGATTGATTTTTTATATCTAGCAATTAACATGTAACAAGAAATGTCATTGAAAGGAACAATGAGCACAATCCCAATACTTCATCCAAAACAGGCAGAACGTTGCTCTGATGATGATCTAGTGCTTGTTGAGGGACTGGTGCTTGTGTGTGTTTTTGTCGGTTGGGGGGGGGCATATATGAAAATATTTTACTTTTGGTATTTTGTATTGTCCCTAAAATATAACTGATATTTTGGAGTTATTCTTCGACTACAAACTAAGATGCTTGGTTTCAGTAATATCCTGCCTCCCTGAGTTGTCAAAAAGCTAAACGCTTAATTGACTAACTAAATCAGCTCAATAAATATTTGTACAGCAAGTGTGCAGCATAAAAACACACACACATAATCCTACTGCCACCATAACTCTTGACAGTGTTGCAGCACAGTCATTTGAACAGCACAGCCTGGATCATGCATTGTAAATGGCAATAGTAAAATATGTGCTTGGTGCCATTTGTCACCACAGCAGCCCTGCAGCTCAGTGACTACCACTGAAAGTAGCTGCTACACCACAGGGACCTGTAAAAGGCTTTTTATTCTGCCACTTTATTGGGAATAGGAAAGCAATAAGGTTCACAAGAAACATATGGCACACTTGGTCATAGATCAGCACTTACACAAGTTATAGTCAATAGCAATGGGACCCTCGCAGTTGCAAGCTGCAGCACAACATATATATACCTGATATCGACTGCTGGTGACTTAAATGTAATACTTGCGTGATATACTGCAAGGAACTTGTGGAAAAGTATTTGTTATGTTTGTTAAAACTAAGAAAATATACTTCATGCATTGCTACATTGCCCTACACAGTGCATATAACAACATTTTAATTTGTGTTCCCATTACAGGATCACTAAAGTCTCATATTTTAAGCAGGAAGACTTTTTTTCTTTATTCATGCTTAAATGATGATCAAGCCTCCATTTACGAGGTGCAGCAGTGTTCAAACTGATCAAAATACTGCCCGTTCAACCAAACAGAAGAAGCAGTCTACACAGACAACGCTGACAGACGGATGGACCAAACACGGATGTAATTGTAGAATTGAAAAAAACAATATGGAATACACAGTAAAGCAGTGTTCTTGTAGTATTCTGGAAGCTGCGGCTGTTGTACAATAACTGTTGATACGTAACATCAGACCTCTTCTCGCAAAGACAGACAAACATGAATTTGTAAAATAATTAAAGGGATTTCATAGGGCTCTAAAGACGTTTGTGACGGTTGAAAAGAAAAAAAACAGGGGAGATGACATAAGCAAAGAAGTTATAGCCCAACTTTAAAAAAGTGATAAGCTTATAAAACAGATAAGTAACAATTGTTTACTGTTTCAAAAAGTTTTGAATGTTACTGTTTACACTAAAAATGTACATCCCAGTGAATCATTTATTTTCTCTTCAGAACAACACACAGACTAAGCATTAATTAACTGAGCTTAGAAATAGTGTTAAGACCTAAAATAATAAAATGTGATGCAAGCACTTGAAGTTGTCAATATTGCATGCAGAATGCTGATGCCAGTGGTTAGTACAGATAAACAATGAAATACTGTGAGATTCTCAATATTATTAGAGTGTCTGACAAAAAGGGGGATGAAAAACTTTTTGTTACCTCAGGGGAGCATGGCAGAAAATAATTGAGAACCATTTTCATTCATGGACAATGCAGGATTATGAAGATCTGTTTTTTATTTCAAAATCCAGCTTGATTTACGATAAGAAATCCCCAAAAAACAATCTGCTGTTCTTCTGGGTTTGTTTACATCCAGCTGTATTGGAAGTTCTCACGCGGCAGGAGGAAGCACAGCTCTACAACAGCGGCAACACGGGCAGAGAGGTGAAGTTGTTGCTCAAAGCTCTGGACTTTCTAATTTAAAAAAGTTAGTGTGAATGCGAACCGCATTAGCTAAAAACAGCAACAATGTTGCAATGTTGGTCCCCAATCAAACAGAGTCTACCAGACTATCAGGTGTGAATACAGCCTTAGTTCCGTATTTTGTAGAAGTAGTCGGATGACTGCAGCAGGTTTCAGAAATGAAAAGAGACTAAGTGTGCATTCACACCAGCCCTGTTAAGTCAGCTTGAAACAAACTCTTCTTAGTTTGCCCAGAAAGTCTGGTTTGTTTGGGCAGGTGTGAATGGACAATCGAACTCTGATTCGGACCAAACAAACAAACTTTAGTCTGCCTAAAACGGTGGCCTTGGTTCAATTGAAACAAACCCTGCTTCGGTTCGTTTGCATATGTGAATAGGAAATGGAACAGGGCCGCACCAAAAGCAGGAAGCGGACTATTGTACAGGGCAAAAAATTTGTTGCAGTCTCCAGTGCGTGAGCGAAATGCAGATTCTGCCTGCAGATCAACAGTTAAAACATCATGAGGGCTAAGCTGTCCTGTCAGAGGCAAAAATCCAAAACCTTGTGTCAATAACATCTGCAACAATATGCCATGCAGGAACTACATCAGGTAGTCTTATGATAAGCACAAGTGTTTCCTTTTTATGAGTAGTTATCTTGTCAGGTTGCTTTGATTGAATACTAGGGGACTCACGATCTCGATCTTGTGTCAAAATCGATCGAAATTAGGTTAGTATTTTGCACATCGAAATCCAAAAGAGGATTGCGATCAACTCCTCCTCCTATTTACTGTGCGTCCCACTCGGGACTCCGTAGCAACAGTTAGCATGCAACCGTCTATTTACTTAGATTTCCTCATCACAAGGAACCATACATTGCATTTTCCCTAATATGTAACACTCACTAGTTCTCCTACAACTCACAACACCACCTGGTAGCATTTTAACTGCGTGTATCACATCCCCAATGATCAGAGCACACGTCTACAGAACATTTTAGCTAACGCTAGCAAGTAGCTAAAGCTAAGCTACGGCTCGACGCCGGCTAGGATAGATGAAGCAGCGGGACTGGCGCTAAAGCCGCTCCTTCTACTCTCAAATTCTGAGTGAGTAAATGTTTAGTTCTCAACGAGTTACATCCTTGTTCGCATTGTAAACAACAGGATCACTGTTAGCTGCATTTTGCTCGGTCAGTCCTATTGAGAATCAAGTTGTTCTGCAGTAAATAAAAAAAGTCACTAGATGGCAGGCACTTTCTGTTTCTAATAATTTGCTATTAAACAAGACGGTTACACTTTTATTGTTAATAAATTATTTCAATTTGACTATTAATGCCAAATGCGATACATTACACAAGAATATTAAAAAATGTTATCTTTTAAAATAAGACTTACCTTACCAAATGTAATGCATAAAACCGAAAAATGACATACGGCTCGGTACTGTAAAAAATAATAATAAATAAAAATCGAGAATTGAATCGAATTGTGATCCTAAAATCGAAAATAAAATTGAATCGAGGATTTGGAGAATCATGACACCTCTATAGAATACTAATTAATAGAAACTATTACATAGGTATTAAGTTGTCAGAAAATTGCAGGAGACTCTATTTAAAGGTTTGGAGAGGATCCACAATGGCTGTGTGAGACATGTGTGAGAAGTCAGTCCTTCAGGAATCAACATACAGAGACATATAGCAGGAGTTGGTCAACAACTTTGACATTCCTTTTTGAAGGCCATTCTTGAACCAGAGGTATCAGAAGCTTCTTGCCTGGGCTAAGATAAAACAATTGGACTGTTGTTCAGTTGTCAGTTCTTTACATTAAAGTAAATGTATTTTAATTTTAAAAATATGTCAGTGTCACAGACTGATCACCTGTCACTAGCATTGTTGAAGTAATTTATGCAAGTCTTTGAGTGGCCATAGTAGCTATTTATCTGAATCCAGCAGAATATACAAGCAGGCTGACTGCTGACAACTTTTCTTCCAGACCACAAAGTAACCAAATAGTAAGGAAAGTTTGATTTATACAGCACCGTTTAAGACTTGTATCACAAAGCGAAACCTATGTTCAAATACTGTGGCATATCTCTTTTTTAAAACACCAGCTTTTGTTGGTAGTTCAGAGGGATACTGCCATCAGAATGGGAGTATGTTCTTTTAATGGAAATCGTGGATGCAGGATGGTGGACTGAGATTGTTGACCAAGGTTTTAACAGGACTTTGTTAAGCAGGTTTCAAGCAGTGTGGAAGGTGTTGCTCTCCTCCAAAGTGTTATCCGTCTCCATACCTATTCAGAAATAAACATTTTCCCATATATTATATATATATATGTTAAAGAGAAAAGCAGATTTGTATATAGGAAATGACAAAGTAATATTGATCAATGGCAATTTGAAACAAATACTTCTCCAATCTGCAGTCCACAGTAATTTCAGTGAAGACATTTTTCAACACATAAAAATCAACACATGCTCTTTCTCTGACTCTTTGGTGCCTCTGTTGTGCAAGTCTAAAAGATTTAAACTGAAAAACTCATAGGTGTCATTGCCTGTGCCATTTCTATTGCCTCTTACAATAGAGCGCCTGGCCCCAACAGGGTGACTAGGTTTAATCTCTTTAAGCAGTTACATAATGGCCCCCAGTTCATGTTTTAATCAGCAAATAGATGACTGTGCCCAGGGACGAATAATCACATTTATAACTTCTAATCTAATATCCAGCTACATTCAAGTGGATTAGAGAGAGGCTGCGAGGGAGAGGAGGGGCACAGGTGGTACACCTAGCTGTGAGTGATTATAGCATGTATGTTTGTGTGTATGTGTGTGTTTGTGTTTTGAGAAAGAGAAAAATGAGATTTAGAGATTGCCTCTGTTCTGAGATTGTGTGTGTACTTGCTAGCTGTCACTTGCAAAGCACAAACATCCATGGCATCATACCTTTGACATCACGTTTGATTGTAGATGTTCAGCAGGTGGATTGGTGATGAGTACTGACAGTCTCATTCGCTAGATGGCTTTGTGTCATTCACTCTTTGTCCTGCATGGGTGCAACTTCCCGGAGAGAATTTGCAAAGGTGGTTTAAGGAATCCATTCAGAAAGGACTGACGGGGACAGAGACACACAAAGACATTAGTCTAAATTTCTTTGTGAGATACATACACAAAATATTCTTTCTTCAAAAAATTATATGTAAATATGACTTTATCTTAAAAAAAACAGCTTACATTTCTCTAATTACAATTTATGTTTAAAAAAAAAAATAGATAAAAGGAAAATGATGAAAATGAAAGTAAATGCATTAATCCTTTTCTCACTGGAATAACGCTATTGATCTTTAGTATAATTCAATATACATATTATGTACTCAGTGATGCTGGTAACACATTACTTAGTAGCGCGTTACTCCTAATGTGTTCACTTTTTCAGGAAGATTGACGTCGGCTACCGAGGACGGGACCACAGGCGACGTAACGTAACATAAAAATCATGCCTACTACTCGCTCAATTGCTACGCAGTATTTACTGCATCAACGGGCAAGTAGTAGCTACTAGTAGTATGTAGTACATACTATAGGATTCGGATGCAGGGTGAGTTTTGTACTCTGTAACCTTCCCCCACTCTCCAGCAGTACAGGCCCAAGACACATCTTGCTTCATAGTTGCTGGTGTCAAAGTGAGGTTAAAAAGCAAGTATATTTCCAACCTTACTGTTAAAATGCATTTCCAATAAACTGAGTATTGGCAAAACTGGTTATTGTTTCAATGTTTACGCATAGACTGTAAAAAAGAATAGACAGCGCCTCATCACTCCTCCCCGTTTACCAGAATGACACACTTTCATGGGGGAATTCATAGTGGATTCACAGACTCCTCCTCCCCAGCTCTGACGAAGCATGTTCCTAAAAAGGGCATTGGGGCGGGATCTTCACTGTAGACTCTGCCCTCGCAGGACATGTATGGGCTTGTAGTTCGGTCTTAATCACGCCCATTCTGCTCCCGTGTCGTTAGCTCTGATGCTAAACTTGGCTCGGCCCCCTCATTAATTATCCAAGATTTCAAAAAATTATCTTACGAAAACCAGCCTGGTGCCCAGGTTTTTTATGAGCCCAGCGTTATTTCTGCAAGAATATGTAGCCATAGAAAGTTCAAAACAATGGGGCACCAGGCATTAAAGTTGTTTTTAACGTGTCTTAAGTCCAATGCTTTTCAATGGGGACCTAGCGGCCAAATGGAGGTACTACAGCAAGGGAGGAGCAATGGCGGCCTCCATGGTATGCGGTCACAAAGCAGAGCAGTCAGCGGCCATTGTGTTTACGCAGTGGGAAGTGCTAATGGCAGCTGCTGAAAGTAACTAATAAAGTGACTTGTAATCTAACTAAGTAACTTTTAAAATAAAGTAATCAGTAAAGTAACTAAGTTACTTTTGGAAGGAGTAATCAGTAGTCTGTGATCACAATACTTTTCCAAAGTAACTTTGGGCACACTGTATGTACTACACATTCATCATAAGTAACATAAATGACTATAAAAACCGTAACCATAACTTTTCTTTGAAGAATTTTACAGCACTAAAACTTGAGCTTTTGTATGAAGTTTAAATTTAAAACTATGTCCCATTCAATAAATGAGTGACTTTTGTTCAAACTCACTCGCAAGCATGACACTGTATTTGTAAGAATGATGAAAGTACGTGCCATGTGTTAAAGTGGGGGATGGCCCAATGAGGTGGAAGAGGAATTGTTAAAGTGGATATTAAATTATAAAAAACTGAATGAATCTACCGAATCAGAGATAAAATCAATCAATTATAAAATAATAAAGAGGAAAAAAGCATTAGACTATTGTAGATGATCATGTTAAGATATTGCAGATTTTTACTAAGTGGTAAACATTTTTTTAAGCAGCAGAAATAAACATTATAAGACGTTTTCAAATGACATACCATGGCAGCATTTTAGGGTAATATTGTGAGCATAGTGAATCAGTTGAATGTGTGGAATGTTGAGGCGGGAGTATTGGGGCATTCATGCCAGCAAGCTTGATAGTAATTGTATCGCAATATTGCTGCCAATGCTAGACTTACGAATCACATCCTGCCGCAACATATTGGATGATGCCATAATGATGAGTGAAATGTGCACTGAGTCCCGACCGGCAACAGTATTTCAAATGCAGGTGAACCTGGAGAGTTCATTTAGCATCTGTTAGTTAAACTCAAGGGGCAAACTCCGCCCGCAGAATGTGAAGCCAATGCGGAAGTGACAAAAATTGCAGTTCAGCCCTCCGCTGGGGGTTGGCTGCAAAAAGGAGCAACTTCCTATTGACTCCCATGTTAAAAAGGCCAACTTTACAGCAAAAATAAACATTTTTACAGCCTGGTTCAAAAAAACATTTTAGGTTAGATAGTTCAGGTTTACCATCATGACAACTCTGAGGGGTTGAATTTTTTTCTAACTCCTCCGTTTATTTGTAGTTGAATTCTGAAATTATGAATAATTAGAGGCGTGTCCTTTTGATTGGCTTGCTGAGGTTTTGATTACAGTAACAGACCATCCAAGAAGTTTCTGCATCGGGGGGAGGCTTCATACCGGCTATGTTTAACCATCTGTGGGGGGGTTCTGTCAGGTGACAGAGAGGAATGCTGTTCTGGTCGGCGCTTTTATCTCTTTCTACACGCGAGTTGGAGCAGGCGATCGGTCGGGTAGCAGCAGAGCAACAAAGTCGGCAGGACCGGGACGCCGCGGCAGACCCGGTCAGGTAGAGCACCTTGAGACTCAAGAGCGGGAGACGGTTACATCAGGCTCGAAGACTACAGAGTTGGACTCTAGACAGACTGGATTATCACTGGTTAGATCAGTGCTGGTGTGAGGAACACAGCTGGAGGCATAAACTAATGGATGAGATGTGAGGTGTGTCAAAAGCCTTTTATTTTTTTAGGGGATCTGAATTTTCATGATGACTTTGTGACTGTTTTTTGCTGGATGTGTTGAGATAAGCCCAGTAAGTCCTCACCCTCCTCCGATGGTAATGGAAATAACACAATATCAGGCCGTATTGATCCGACCCATTTGGGTCTTATTATATGGATCTCTTTTCTCTACTCGAGATGTTTCTGCCTCTAAAGGGATCGTTGTTGAAAAACGGGGTTAAAGTCTCTCAACCGCGGTCTTCTGGCTGAAACCGGCTGCAGCCTACGTTAGCTTCAGTTAGCTCCCGACTAGCTTCTGACTAGCTTGTAGCTACGTCGGCTCGGAGCATTAACCCTCCGCCCCCAGCCTCACAGCGCTACTCTCAGCTCCTCCTCTTTGCCCATTTTTGGAGTTTCTGAGAGTGACGAGGCGAGTGACGCTGACAAGATGGCGGCGGTGGGAACCACCCAACTGGCCTCATTTTTGCTATTCAGAAACCTATGGGGGACGTACCGGAAGGTTAGTCCATTGTTTTATACAGTCTATGGTTAAACTGTATCAGTTAAGATATCAAACTGGAGTGATGTAGTGCTTCTGGCCTTTACAGCTGCAGACTAGGTCACCGGGCAGTTCAAAAGGACTGTGAAAGAAAGACACTTTTTGGAGTGGCTTCCAAAAAGAATTAAAGAGGGTTGGCTACAATCAGGATAAAACAAAACAAGTTATGTCCAACTATTTTCTCTGTTTACCATGAACTCTTCCATCTCACAGTTTATGTGCGACCCTGCCTGTCAACAGCTTGGTCACCACCATCACACATCCCTTTATCCCACCATTGTTCAATTCTTTGTGAAAAACACTTGATTGCGGCATATTGCATACCTTTGATTTTCAGTTGTCACTATTCTTCCAACACCATGGTGGTTGCATTCCTTATCATATACATTTTTTTCAAAGAAGCATTTTTGTGCTGACCTATACTATTCAGTCCTTAAATGAATGGACAGCACATTTGAATTTGACAACATTACCACTAATGGCAAAAGGATTTAGAGGTAAAAAATAGCTGAGGTCCAAACTATATAAGTGACAAGTTTAGCCATTGTTTTTTTCTTTTTTCTTTTTTTTATGTACTAATGAAAAAAAAGTTCAAACTTTTTCAACTATTGAAAAAAAGTAATCAGGTTACATGTCTATTAATTAATGTACTTTTCTTTTAATTAATATTATAACTAAAACATTTAACTTTGATTATGTGATTGAGGGTATGTTTAAAGTGGTATTTTAATGCTTTTATACTGTAAACCAGTTTAAAAAAAGGGTTTATTACTTTTAAATGTGGCTAACATGTTATTTTTATACTTATCCAAAAGAAGAAAACAGCAAGTTATTTAAGCAGAAGAATAATCATACATTAGCATGTTCTGAAAAACTTTCTTTTCAAACTGCTGTGTAGAGAAGGAATTCTGATAGCCGAGGCACTCCAAAATGTCTTTATCACAAAAATGAAATGTCCCAACTGGAAAACTGGAAAATGCCTATGCATAGCGGCATGGGGTCTTCTTCAGGGCACCTTGGACCGAACAGCACCCAAACCAAACTCAAAAGGAATCAACCATGGCATTCATCTGGAATCTAAACTTTATTTTTACTCATATCAGATGAAAATTCCAATTATCATACAGTGATTTTTGGGGAATGATACTACCAGTTTTGCACACCAAGAGAGATTGATAGTTTTATTCATTGTTTTGTTTTTTTACAAAATGGTTGAAGAGTGGTCAGATTGAAAAGAAAGTGCCTGTAAACAGGAATTTTTGTAGAGTTCTGCCATACCCTTTTCTTTTTCGAATTATTGCTTGAACAGTGATTGGTGAGAAGTTCAGGGCTAGACAGCTTTGTGCCTGACTTTTCTGCTGTGTTTTTTCATCTTCATGATGCTGTTGTTCTCCTGACTTCTCTAACAAATGTGAAATATAAAATTTAATTTCACTCAAATAATTAGATGGATTCTGAAGGTAATTGGTTTATTTGTAACAGAAAAGAAAATCAAGAATATTGAACAGACTAATTAGATACATTAAAACAATTATTTTTAATATTTTCTTCATATTGCATTTTAGTTTATCTGATTATTTACAACCTAACATACTTGGTTCCCAATCTGTTTATAGTAAAGGAATTAGCGTTTCTTGCTTCATAAATACAATTCCTTACATGCATCCCACACTGGTGTTTGTGAGTGAAAACGTCATAAAGACTGTCTAGTATAATATATGTCGAATAAATGAAAACAATGTAACCCAACATCTGTATAAACAGTATATGTTTTTGCATTTACCCAGAAGATCATTTAAATAAATAACCGCAAGGTTTACATCAAAGTAAGCATGCTTTTATTTGTGCTGTACTTCACAAGGTCACTTGTGGGGATAAAATGACATTGGAGAGAGATGTCTCACTATCACTCTCTTTCTTGAAATTTCCCCAGAGAAATTCCTCTCCTTTACAAAAGGCCCTTCAATTTATGTGTACATGTGTGGAGCAGAGAATTTCAGCCCATTGATTCCCATCTTCCTGCTTGTTAATATTGTGTTTTTTTGGATATCAGCCGGAAACAGTTTTCACATTAACTTTCAAGGGGGATATATTACAAATTGTTGGAGTTCAAGTCAAAACAGTAAACCACTGGAGGCTATGACAGATGCAGATGTATTCCATAAGGCAGGGACAGATAATGCTTAATTCCCTTCGTGTTTCTACGTGTTAGTGTCTTGACAATCAAGCCAAGTGCTTTTTGATTAGCTCATTATTAATTCATGCACACTCCCAGAACCTCAAATCTGACTTAATTACAATGGTACTTCCAGCAGTAACTAATATTGATGTGATTAATGAATTAGTAGTTTGCTGCGCCAGCATCCTCTTTATGACTCAAAAGGACAGGGGGGGTATTAATAATTTTTGAATATTAATGAAAAAGCTGAGTTAGCTGATAAAAGACAAGAGGGAGGTAGAGGAAGACTGGGTGAGGGCATTTGCTTATTGTTCAATATGTGCTGGCCCTTAACTCAATACAAAAGGGAAAAAAATGGCTAAAAACATCTACAACTTGCACAATGCAGTGATGAAAAAAGTAAAACTGCTGAGCTTACTAATATTGTACAATACTCTGTTATCTATTCCTTGGCAGTAATTAGATATTTTTTCTGTAGCATTGAAAATCTCAGTGTTCCTTGTTTACACATTTTGAAATTCATGACAGCTTAAAGGTCAGAGCAAAATTTGTTGAAATTCATTACTTCTCTCAGAGTTATTCTATACTTACTAAACAGGCCTGTTTTTGGACATGACACAGACTGAAGATTTATCTTGTATGGAGAATTTAATTACATACATTGCCCAGGTGGGATTTTGATATATTCCTCCATAAACACAATCTTTAAATTTCAATTCTCAATTCAATTTTCAATTTCTCAGGGCATCCACCTTTTTATCCTTAGATTAATTTCTAGAAAGTGTAAATTATTTTCCTAATATCTTTCACTAACTAATATGAAGCCTGTCAGTTCTGTGTTCACAAAAACTGCCATACCATGATGTTCCCACCACCTTTTTTTATAGCTAGCATCTGTTTTGGGAGTGATGTCCTGTGACATTTGCCCTCCAAAGATGAAATTTTTAGGAGTTACATTTTTTCTTGTAAGTAGGCTTTGTTTTTTGTCAAATATTTTGTTACAATGATTTGCAGCAAGCTTTAATGTGTTTTAACTGGTCAACATGCCTTAATCTGCAGCAGTGGGATCTTGCGGTAATAGGGCCTATTATAATTAGGCACATTACTAACTGTTTTCATGGAAATCCAAAATTTGCTATTTTCAGGTCTTTTTAAAAGCCTCTCTTTGAATGGTCTGATTTCTCTTCTGATTATTTTTTTACCTCTTCAGTCTTCAGTCTTGCTTGGAGAAACATTTTGTGGTTAGTTTATCGTTCCAAATAATGCAATCATTCAACAGTGGATCATTCAGAAATTTAGAAAAGCCATCTCTGACCAGTGCCATCAGTATGCTTTGCAACAAAAAGTTTGTAAAGACCTTTAAGACTTATTGCTTTTATCTATCACCACAGGCCTCTTGGTGATGAAGAACTTTTTGATACACTTTCAGCTTGGATTAAACCATTTGAAAATTGCAATGATAATTTGGTTGCTTGCTAAACACTCACAGATATCAGTAAGCCTCTCGGCTTTCCGTGCCTTATTGTATCTCAATTGTATGCATGTGTTCAACACTTGTATTCTTGGTGATTTCCTTTTGTTACACAGTAGTGATAGACATTTTAGGTTTACATTTTTGTGTAAGTGTAGGTTACTTGTTTTGTTATTGACCAGTTGTGTGAATTTTATCTCATCAGCCCAATTAGAAATCCAGTTGGATTTTAATAAATTAAAACACTATTGAAAAGTTAATTTATTTCTGAAACTGAAATCACTGAGGGGCCACAGATTGTATAATTTAATTAGAGAGTGAATGATTTTTTTCCCCAGCTTTTATTTTTGTTAATCATAATAGTTTTCCACTTAGAGCTAATGAAAATAAAACATTTATGATTAGAATATTACTTCAGACAAAAGGTACAACATTTTACATTACAGAAATGTGGGCTTAAAGGTTATTATTTTCCAAAGGAACTTTGGATCTGACAAACGTATGACAATTGGAATGTATATTCAAATTAATAGAATGTGATTGTATCTTTACCTTTTAGACACACATTTTCTGCTGCAAGTAGGTGTTTCTTTTTTACAATGTAAGACCTTTATATTTCTCAAACTGTATATTGCTGCAATTGTTTTTTTTTTTAAATTGTATATGTGGTAACAATGCCACATAAATTACCTTCTAATACATTTTTCATGCCAAACTTTGAAACTGAGACTTAGCGGTCTTTGCTCTGTCTTGATGTCAATGTGTGAAATGTCAAGGCAGAATGAGAAACTGAGATTGGTGTACCGCTAATATACTTTTGATAGTAATGCAATTGAACAACTATTTAACAAAGTGTGTAAGTGTGAAGTAGAGTCTGTGAGCATTGCTGCTGTCTTGCTTTTGGTGCTACTGTTACTCTTGTGGTTCAGTGATGTTGGCTTCATATTTGTAACATGGCACTGAGCCTCATCTATTTGGCATGTGTGAATTACAACAATGTCATCTTTTTGCCGATTGGACAAACCAATGTGTTAAAATTGAATATTAGGGATCATTTCCTGCAATTTTTATCTATGAAGCCCAATTAACATAAGTAGTCAGAGTTTATACATTTTCAACTATTAATTGACTGAACTCCAACTGTCTAAACCAGAAGCAACCAACTCCAGTCCTCGAGACCTACCATCCTGCAACTTAATTTTTTTTTTTTTTTAAATGGCCTGTTTGTTTAAGATGCATCCCTGAATCAATCAGATGTCTCATTGAGTTACAGAAGAGAAGCAAAAGGAAGTACGGTTAAGATACTGAGCTGTACTGATAATTTTTTTTACATCTAAAGTAATTTTTGTTGCTAATTCAAATTTCATGGTCAAAAATAAATACATTTTGGTAAAGAAAACAGGTGGGTTGAAAGTCATGAGACAAGAAGCAACAAATAAAATTCTGTTTTTTTTATAATTAATGCCATCACAAAACGGAACATCAGTTTTCTTGAGGAAAAGACATGGGTGTCATTAGCTCTCTGCACGGTGGCGCAGTAGTTAGCACTGTTGCCTTACATCAAGAATATTGTGGGTTTGTATCACAGTCTTTTTCATGGAGTTTGCATGTTCTCCCCGTGTATGCGTGGTTTCTCTCCGGGTACTCCGGCTTCCTCCAGCAGTCCAAAAACATGACTGTCAGGATAATTGATCAATCTAAATCTAGTTGTGAGTGTGTGCTTGCATGGTTATTTGTCCTGTCTGTCTCTATGTGGCCCTGCGATGGACTGGCGACCTGTCCAGGGTATACCCCACCTCTTGTTAAGCGGTTCAGAAAATGGATGGATGGATATCTCAAAAGAATCGCATGGACATTTTTGAAGTGGACAAAGTCGCTCTTTGTTTTGGTTGGTGACTAATGTGTCAGTTTCTGTCTTTCAAGCTAAATCATGAAGGCTGGAGAATCATTTCACATATGTGACTAAAGGTTTCAGATGTCATCAATATCTATTAAAAAAAGAAAATTCAAAAATTTTAAAGAAATTATTTACAGTTACCCAAACACAAAAAGACACCTCAAGTTGTTTTCTCAAAGTACAGGGCTTAGTATTGATTATGATCCCTAAAAGTTGATGACAATGTAAATACATTTAAAACGATTTACATTTATGATGCTTTAAACCCTAAAATGTTTTAATTCGGAATAGTAAAGTAGCAAAATAAATACAACTGTATACAGTGGACATAAATGCCATTTACAGTTACAGTAATTTGCATTAATATTTAAGAAAAACTATCAATAGGCCTATTCTGTTTGACATTATTTACTCAGCCTACTTGCTTAACAATTAAAATTTAAAGTTTAAGACTTTCAACTTGACTGGTAGCTTGCACATCTTGACTTAAGAATTGACTTGGAACTTGCATTTTCTCATTGGACTTCACTGTCAGTTGAAAACTTACTTTGGCTTGCAAAGAATGACCTGCTTCCACCTCTTCTAATTGCATCAGCATGCATGTTTTTGTACTCTGAGAAGAAATTGGAGTGTTCTTTAAAAATCTGGGGGAAATGAGGACTAAATAAAAAGTACAGCATAATTACCCACTATAACATATCTGTAAATGTTTATTGTTTTGTTTACCTAAAAAAATTTGAATTGTATGTTTTTCTCAAATTAAGAACATGTAAACTAAAGACCAATGTTTTTGATCAGATTGTTTCATTTTTGTCTTGTCTTGGATTATGAGTTAGATCTTTTAAACATTCACTCTGACCATCTGTGGGATGTGAAGATTGGAAACACAGCATTGGATGGTGAGATACCAGATTTTGTTTTTTCAAATGAGCCACAAAGATCCCCACAGTGCTACAACTAAGAGTGAGTAAACTTGAAACAATTAACCCTCTCCTATTCAATCGTTTTAAACCTTCCATCAGTACTTATACAAACCTTGATAAGATCTTGGATTTGAGCAAATTGCACAAGTCATCTTCACCATACTGCAGAATTATATAGCTCCTTGGAATAGAGCATGATTTACTGAAATTCAAACTGTGATCCCTCACACTTGGACCTGAAACACTAATCAATAGTGTAAGTACTTTGCTGCCCAACACTGAACTGATGTTTGGCTTTAGAAGGAGAAGCTAATTCTACAGCAAGACAAACATTTGTTTTATTTGCAGTGAATACTTACAATTTGGCCAGTTCCGAAGCCATAACATGGTTTAATAATGTACTGAGAAAAAATAAACCTTTATCAAGAAAAATGTATATACAATCAAATTTATTAGGAACACAGGCCTAATTTTTTTCATCTTGACTCATCCCTCTTCATCAGTCTTGTAATTTCAAATGCAGTAGTTCATAAAATGTCTGTATTTAATACCAGCTCCTGGCAACACTGGCAAAGAAGAGGGACCAAAACAAACATCAATGTACAATCACAAAAAAAGCTGCAGCTGTTTATCAGGAAACAGGGAACTTACAGAAGAGATAAAAGTGCTCATGCAATGGCAGTCTGACTGTCAGGCTGGCGATTTCCTAAATCCATGTTGTCATATCTCCTCATCTACTCCAGTGAAGATGAAAGAAAACAGTTTGCAGATAAGTACTGGGAGCCTGCTTCACATTAGAGACTACTGCCATAACCTTCAAAGAATATGTGCATGTGTTTGGATGTGTGTGTCTGACAAAAAGAGATGAAGAGAAAAAGCTGGCAATAAAGCTTGTGTTTGTGTCTGTATGTGTTTATACGTAGTGAAAATGTTACCGCGCCCAGTATATTTGCATGGATGTGTGTTTTAACGTGTGCATGTGTGCTGACATTCTAAAGAGGTGTAAGGTCAAGGTTCATGTCAGCCCAACTCAGCTGTCACCTTTTGAGCTCTCTATAAAATCCCTCACAGCTCTTTCAGCTGCTGTTTGAACATCATCAATCTGGCACGGCCTCTGAACCCTCAGGCTGTGGAGCTCTTGCAGAAACACCAGTTTGTCAACAACTAAGAATAAAAAACTATTTAGGTGGTTAATCTCAAATGTGACAAACACATTTAAGGCAAGAAAGTGACCAACCACAGCTTGATTCATTGATTTCAATCGGATCTGTTACAACTCTTAATGAAGATTGTAAAGTTAGTTAACTCACTTATTAAGCTTGGAATGAAAATGGTTATGCGATGCCCAAACAATCATCGCAAATAAATATGAAAAGCAGATTTGAAAATATTATTTAATTTAAAAAAGAAAATGGGTTATCCATAACAACCTAATGATATTTGAAAATATAACTGCCCACTTTTTGTTGTCATGAATAAATTGTGATTAAGCAGATTTTATTGGTTAAATTTTTCTACTCACATTGGCCTGGTTAGTGGCAGACCTCTTGGAATAAAAATAAAAACACTTAATTTGTCTGACAAGATGAAACAGGCTGAAAGATTAATTTATTGGTCAAATCTAGATAAATTCAAGAACAAATGAGAAATAAAGTAACATACATATATCTGTCTGGAAAGTTTAACTAAGCCGTTTTTCAGGCTTTGATTATGTATTTGTGTGTTTAACTGGAGCAGCACTTAGGTTAGAAAAAAATAATGAGACAAAAACTCAACACATCAATTTAAATTGGTAAGAAAAAAAATGGCAGGAACCAAAAGTGGTGAAGTCTTCTATTTAAACTCTGAACATAAATCCAAACAAGGTCCTGTAACATGACCTTAAACAGACTATCATTGATAACCCTCCAGTGTCATTGATGGAGGAAAAAAAGACTAAATTGCTCCACAGCAATGTAAAGTATTCTAATGCGATCCGTTGCCAACAAGGGTCAAATAACCAATTTGGGGGTGATATTACTTTTGTCACATAGGCCTCTGCTGCTTTGGATAACCTTTGTGTAACATTAAGAAATAACATTAACACTTTAAAACTGTTTTGTGTTCACTCTGATTATCTTTGTCTGATATATAAAAAATACTTGATGATTTCGATCTTTTAAGAAGATAAAAGGGAAAAAACAAATACGGAGGAACTCTGTTCGGTAAAAAAATCCTCTTTCACAGTTAGATGAAGTCACTTCAACTACAAAAGCACTGTAATGTGTAAAACTTGTTAAGCAGATCTCACCCTGATCATTAATGTTAGCTTCCCTGAAAGGAAGACAGTAAGGGGCAGTTTGCATGACAACAATGCTATTTTGGTTTGAATTTGCAGGTGAAAACGACACTGTGTTTACACGACAGGGTGAGCGATCTGATCTCGTTGAAAAGGGTGTAGTACATATGCCCGGCCTTTAGATGGCTGTGTGCCCCATATATGCAGTGTTCTATGGTTTCCTCCTTACTCGGAAAAGAGTTGAAGGGTGCCGGAGTGCGCAAGTCTAATATGGCAGTGATGTCAACATTTTCAAGTCCCCGGCCTTTCGTTTGCATGACAACGAATAACCCAGCGTCGTCAGAATTCTCCACTCTGGAACCCTTTTTCAAAAGGTTGTGTTTTCGCCCACTCGTTCTTGTGTAAATGAAACAACTGAATTGCAGAGAAAAAAACTTTGATTTTCTAAAAAACGCTGTGTCAAAAGCCCCTAAGAAAATTGCAAACATCATTTTTTGATTCCAAAAGGCTTATGTGATTTCTAAAAAAAATAGATTACTAACAAAGGAAAATAATATTGCCCTCAAAATGACACAGAAGTGCCCTTCTATTGTGATATGATCTTCTGTCAGGGTAATGTCATATAAGCCAGTGAGTAAAAGTTCAAAAATCTGTTGTACATCAATATAGCAGAAATAAATATATATTTATAGTTTGAAGGTATCTGGAATAATGGCATACCTGGCAGAAAATCAAGTAAGACACCTTGTAATTTGAACTACTCTGCTGAATGTTTTGGTCAGACCACGCGTGCATGTTACAGCTTTTAAGTCCCTGCCAATGAAAGCCTTTACCCTCTTTATGTTTCCAGAAAAGACCGAGAGTTATCTACAGAAACAAATTGGAAAATAGAAGTGGAGCACATTCAGTTGAAGGTTATATTTTATATCGTCCTCAGTCCCAAGGAGAGTGGTTTTAGCAGACTCAAAATGGATTCTCTCTGCTAAAATGGAGAGCCTTGTGTACTACATAGGAAATTCTCTTTAGGTTGAATCTTGCCTGTCATATCCCAAGAATCCCAATTTCCTGATATAAAAAAAGATTTTGCTGGATGTCAGGAGACATTATAGTCCACCATCTCAAGTTGGAAATCACACATTTGTTTTGGAGGTATTTTCTCGGGACAAAAGCTATTCTCTAAGCTATTCTCCGGAAGCTTAACAGTAAAGGAGGAAGAAATTATTTTTAGCATATACGTGAAAGAAAAGAGCTATCTCTCTGCAGTAACTTACAGAAAAACTTAAAAAGAGCAACAACCACAATTCATGATAGCATTGCTCATACTGTACTAGAGAATTTAAGCTCCTGTGTTGCTGCTGGTAACAGGTAGTGTACAGAAAAGAAAATCACCGATGTATGGCAATCCTGTTTATCAAATAATATCTTTTTTTTTCAAAGGAGACATCCCTAAACAGTTCTATCCATAAATACATTTACAGCGGGGAGAACAAGTATTTGATACACTGTGGATTTTTGACATTTTCCCACTTACAAAGCACGTAGAAGTCTGTAATTTATGTATACGTTACTCTTCAATTGTGAGGGACTCAATCTAAAACAAAAATGCAGACCAGAGGCCTGTTAGTTCTTCTTTAAGAAGCCCTCCTGTTCTCCACTCATTACCTGTAGTAACTGCACCTGTTTAAACTCATTACCTGTATAAAAATAGGGCTGGGTATCGATTCAAATTTCAAGAATCGATTCGATTCCGATTCTCAAGATTTGGAATCGATTTGATTCGATTCAATCTGATCCAATTCAATATTGATATCGGTCAGTGGGATTAAAAGCTTTTTTTTTTACTATTATCTTAATTATATGCCAGAAATTCAATGACTTAACACTGGGTAACAGTTCACCATGAACAACTGTATTAACCCTGTCAGACACAAAACTTAAAATGGCTGTCTGGACTGTTCCTTCCCATTTCAACTTTAAAAAGGGCAAACTATTGTAAAAATAGTCGATTTTTGAACATGGGAATCAATTCGATTCGATTTCTATAAGAATCGATTCAGAATCGATTTTTCAATTATTTCAACACAGCTCTATATAAAAGATACCTTTCCGCACACTCAAACAAACTCCAACCTCTCCGCAATGGCCAATACCAGGGTGATGTGCAAGGACATAAGGGATAAAATTGTAGACTTGCACAATCTGGAACAGACTACAGGACAATAGGCAAGCAGGTTGGTGAGAAGGCAATAATTAGAAAATGGAAGAAGTTCAAGATGACGGTCAATGTCCCTCGGTCTGAAGCGCCGTGTAAGATCTTTCCTCGTGGTGCATCAATAATCATGAGGACAGTGAGGGAGAAGCCCAGAATTACACAGCAGGACCTAGTCAATGACCTGAATAGAGCTGGGACCACAGTCTCAAATAAAACCATCAGTAACACCCTCCGCCATCATGGATTAAAATCCTGCAGTGCACACAAGGTCCCCCCACTCAATCCAGCACATTTCAAGGCCCATCTAAATTTTGCGACTGACCATCTGGAGGATGCAGAGGAGGAATGGGAGATGGTCATGTGGTCTGATGAGACAAAAGTGGAGTTTTGGTCTGAACTCCACTTGCCATGTTTGGAGAAAGAAGAAGGATGAGTACAATGTTTTTTTTCTTTACAAAACACAATCCAGAACTTAGAACAAGTGCGTAAAGGGTGCGTTTTATGGCAACCTTGAATATTCTATGGTATTAATTACCAAGAGTTATAACTTCAAAAGTGGCACCATCTGTTAGTATTAGTCCCGTAACAGTACTTGCAGAAACTGCAAATGTCTATGTTAATAGATCTGGTAAATCAACAAATAATATTATTACAATATAAATCAGACAACCATGGCTGTATTTTAGCAGGAAGCAGCAGTAGGATTAATGTAGGTCTTGGATAAATACAGTGTTGGAAAATAATAACAAAGAAAAGAAATAGATGACCAAAGACTTATTTTAGTATTGTGTTCCAGTGTGACTAACTATGACTTTTACAAGTTGATCTGATATAGTTCATTGTAGCAGTCAAATTCATTGTACAAAGCATTACATTTTCAATTTAGCTTCAGAAATATATAACAAATCTAAAACAGCTTTGTGGAGCTTCTGCATTTCTCTAACAGAGAAAAAACATTTTAATGAAGCTGTATTCTTGAGACCTCTGCAATGGAAAAAAATAATAAAATGTTAAGCTTGCAATCCTAAAACATGTTTTCAAGGTTGGCTTCCTGGGCTAGTATACTGATGGCACAAAAACATAAATCTCTCTAGTATGCTTTTGCCACGATAATAATACATGCCACTAATGTGGCACTTAAAGGAAACTCCATTACAACAATGCTGTTTGAGTCTTTGGGCCTGATGAGAATTCAAATCACTGTTTATGTCATGGTGAATCACTTGCATGTAAATGCTGACTGAAACAATGATCAAGAAAGAGAATAATATTATATAAAGTTAAATATGATTAACTGGAATGACATTAACAAATGTGTATTCACTACTGCATGTGTTTTTAGAGAACAGCACACCAAAGTCAAAATTGAAAAGAACTTTATGATATTAATAGTGAACATTTTCATGAACAAGGCATTGATTTGATTTTTGCCTCAGTCTCGTCAACTATTTCTATTTCCACTTCAGGACAATATAAAAATATTTTTTTATATCATCCTGCAGATCTGTAAATATAGAGAAGGAAGGTTTTTAATGAGAGCTTTGAAGTCAAACATGTAATCCAAAAAAGTTTTCATATATACATCACAGAGCAGAAACAAGCCAAATATTGAATATTCTTAATTCACAAATTCATGGTAATGGTATGAATAAATTTACCAGTTAAGTATGTTATAGAGCAGTATTTACACCCTGGTCTCATTCATGTATAAATCAATTACATTTTTTATTTAATTTCTATACGTGCTTGGCCTGCACAGTGGGACAGCTGGTCTCTAAACTGTTGTTAAGTGCAAGTGTGTGCATACATGGTTGTTTGTCCTCACTTTTTCCCTACAGTGGATTAGCAACCTGTCCAAGGTGTACTCTGCCGGTTACATAATGACTGCTAGAGACAGGCACCATCCCCCTGTGAACCTGTAGGGACAAATGGGGGGGGGGGATGAATGGACGGACGGACGGACAAATACATTTTATAATCAAATTGGTTTATAACCAAGTCCTACTTGTCTATATTTGGTGAGTTGAAAACAATGACAGCAACAACCCGATACCACACTTGAGGCTTATTCACGTCTGTTTATAAATTAAGGTGATATTTTTATGACTACTTGAAACATTTATTATTTATCTATACTTTATAATTATACAACATAAGTTTGAACATGTTGAAATACAAAAAAATAGGAAACCACAGACAGTCAGTACAAAGTACAAAAAGTACAAACCTCTTCTGAAAAGTGCATATGAAAAATGCAGCAAGACTATTGCATTCAGAAAAAATGTATCCAGCTGTTTTCTAAAAAAATTAAATGGTAACTAAATAAGTCATTTTGCAAATAAATGCTAAGTAAATTATGCAGGTATTTGTTTTTCAATAGGCTGTGCCTTGACAACACCTCTGGAATCCCCCCATTGTAAGACAAGTTTTTTGTATAGCACAGACCAGGTTCAAGGTCATTCAAACTGTTGACATGATAAAAAGAAACAAGCAGAGTAATATAAAAATTGCATTAAAGGATAAGGGGTATGTTAACAAAATACATTACATACATAGATAGCTATAAAAAAGCAGGAAAATGTCAAATTAAAACAAATAAGTGTTATCATTTATTCAATCTTAACTAAAAGAATCAAGTTTTCTTAACAGTGATGTTTTCAGTCCTGATTTAGATAGTCCAAGAATTGTTGCAAGTCTTGGGCATTCATGGAGTTCATTACAGAGCCGGAGAGCATAGAAACTAAATGCTGCCTCCCCTCGGTTACTTTTGGTTCTATATGAAAACTACAAAGGAGTGGCAACAGATAACTGATTAAGAAATCCAAATTTAATCAAATCCAGTTGAAATATGGCAGCCTTTTAGGTTTGGCTTGCTTTCATTTTTTTATCTCGGAATTATTTAATCAACTAAGGGGACTATCTTGATTTTGTTTTCTGCTATTTTGAGTGTTCTCTCCTCTTGTCCAGTTGCTGTTCATCTCCCACCTAATCCTCCCATGTTGGGTCTTTCTCTCAAGACATTTAGGGGAAAAAGGGATTATCTAGGTGCAAAGAAAAGGCAAACAAATATGGATTATAAATCCTGTTTAACACAAAAGGCAAAGTAAAAAGTTAAATCACTTCAGTAAGAAAAAAATGCATTGAGTCGAAGATTTCTCCCTTTCTTTCTATCTTTTTGTTGTGGGTTTATTTTAAATAGTATGGTATAGTACTGGTAGGAGTACTATGTCTCCTACCAGTTATCGTCCGATTTCTCTTATCAATGTGGATCTGAAAATAATTTGCAAAGCTCTTGCAAGAAGGATAGAGAAAATAACACCTCTAATAATCCACCCTGATCAAACAGGTTTTATAAAAGGTAGGCTCTCTTCCACAAATTCACGTAGATTAATAGATTTAATAGATTATTCCCACTGTAAAAACGTCCAAACCAATATATTATCTTTAGATGCAGAAAAAGCATTTGATAGAGTTAACTGGAAATTTTTATTTGCAGCCTTAAATAAATTCGGATTCAGTAATTCTTTTGTAAACTGGTTAAAAATATTATACAGCTCACCAACAGCATGTATTAGGACCAATAATCAAACATCATCAAGGTTCTTTCTTCAGAGAGGTACCAGGCAGGGATGTCCACTTTCTCCCTCCCTCTTTGCTATTTTTATTGAACCATTAGCAGCAGCAATCAGGCAAAATAATAATGTTAAAGGTATACAATGCAACAAAATAGAACATAAAATCAGTTTATACGCAGATGATGTACTACTTTTTCTACAGCATTCACAAACTTCCTTGTATCAGGTAATTGAGTTAATAAAATCTTACTCAAGAGTTTCAGACTATTCCATAAATTGGTTAAAATCTACAGTCCTTCCTATCAACTGTTCTTACCAGAGTCCTGTTGCTTTACAGCTCCGGTCGGGAAATATTACATATCTAGGTATCCATATCTCACCAAGACTGTCAGACTTATCTAAGCTAAACTACGTCCCACTTTTAAAAAAAGTGGAAGATGATCTGGCAAGATGGAAATCCCTTCCAATATCACTTATTGGAAGGGTAGCTACAATAAAAATGATGGTTTTGCCTAGAATCAATTATTTATTCTCAATGATCCCAAGCAAACCATCACCTGATTGGTTTAGATCTCTGGACTCTTCTGTTTCTAAATTTCTTTGGAAAGATAAACCCCCACGTATCAGCTTAAAAACACTACAGAAGTCCAAAGATAAAGGAGGTCTAGACCTACCAAACTTTCGTCATTATTTCTTAGCCAACAGACTCCAATACACATCAAGATGGGTAAAACACAGTTATATTGATGAGTGCTGGGTAGATGTAGAACAGACACTATGCAATAAGATAAAGCTTTCAGATCTACCTTTTGTTAGCTCAAATATAAAACAAAAGGAATGTTTCAAAAGTATAAATATCAGCTCCTCTCTGACAGCTTGGTGGGAATTTCTTAAAATGACAAAGACCTCACTAGTCCCATGCAGGCGTACACCCATCGGGAATAACCTGGATATCTTACAAAAAAAATGCATGATTAACTTTCCAGGCTGGAGTTGTAAAGGAATTGAATACCTGGAGCATATATTTGATGGAACAGACTTTATCCCCTTTAATACTTTGGTTACACAATTCGGAATTAACAAGAATAAATTCTTAGAATACCAACAAATTAAATCAATTATAAAAAATAAATTTAGGCTCAATACAGTTGATTTACAAATTCCAGGAAAAGTTTTAGACTTCCTTAATCTTAACCCTCCCAAACTGCTATCTAAAATATACAAAACATTAAATAGAATAAATGAATCAATAGCCCCTTCCCTATTTCAAATTTGGAGATGGAATTGTCCAATGCTCAATAGACCAAAACCTCTGTTCTCAAATTTCATTAAAGAACCTTTGAAAAGTTCTTAAGATCCTAATCTACGATTAATACAATATAACATCCTTCATAGATGTTGCCTTATATAAAACAGGTGCAACGGAGTTAAGATGTGGTTATACGCCGTACTGATACCTGTTTTACAGTGGACAAGCAATCTACCAGACAATTAAATTTCATGCACTTTGGTTATCTCTGGCCCACCTGTGAAGAAATATTGGTACCTAGATATTGGAAGATCTATCAAAGTGTCGGAAAGTAATATCACACCTGTCTCCCCCACAGTTTGCTGCTGGGAAATATAATGAAGTTACCATTTGATACAAAGTCTATGCAATTATTTACATCGCCTTAACATGCATCGCTAAGAAAAAAGATCCTCTTGAACTGGAAAAATAAAAAAATAAAACCTCCCCACCGAGATTATTAATCAATATAGAGATCTCCTTCTGGATTACATTGGTCTAGAAATGGCAATCTGCCTCCACATCGTGATCAATCATTCTGGCCACCCTGATCAGTTCCATCACGTATGGGTCGGGCCTTGATTCCGTTCTGTGTACACGGTTGCCGATGTGGAGTTTAAGGGTTGGTGGTGACCTGCGGGGAGGTACTTGGGGGTGGGTTCCGCTTGCGGTCCCCGGCGGATATGGTGAGACGATAACCCTCCGCCAGGGGTTGGACTTTGGGGGCTTAGTGTGGTGACTACCATAGTGGCTTGCATGCGGCACCTTAGAGGGGTCGTGCTGGCGGAAGCCGGTTTACTGGCCTGGTGCTGTGCTGCTCTGGGGGGGGTCTGGGCTGGGTTTGGGGCGCGGGTTCTGTGGAGCACCGCGCCCCCCGGCTGGGGCCCTGGAGGGGGC
Source organism: Apricaphanius iberus (assembly GCA_028564705.1). Taxonomy (NCBI): domain Eukaryota; kingdom Metazoa; phylum Chordata; class Actinopteri; order Cyprinodontiformes; family Aphaniidae; genus Apricaphanius; species Apricaphanius iberus. The sequence goes on from JAPXFQ010000335.1 coordinate 192,808, forward strand.
TTGCCGGGGGGGGGCCTGCCAGACCGGTGCGGCTTGGGTGGGGCTGTGGTCACCCTGGTTGGCGGGCGCTGCGTGCCCTTTCCATCTCCCCGGGCTGGTTCCTGTCGCTTGCTCTCCCTGTTGGCCCAACTTTTCCTTTTGCTCACGCGTCCGGGGCGTCGGCGAGAGGCCGTGAGCGGTTGGCCAGGCGTCCTCCGTGCGCCCGATCGGCTATATTACACAGGAACATGGAGCTCCTGGGTCTGTCTTAGCCCTCGCGTTGGTGCTGTGAGGGTGTGGGTCACAGGCCGTGTATGGTCGGCCTCCACGGTGACTGACCTGTTTGGTGGGGTGTGGGCTAGTGTTTGGACGTGCTGGGTTCTGTTGCCACCCGCGCCATCGTGCGTAGTAGCAAACCTGTAGGATGTCGGCGCTGGGGATTGGCCGCCCAGGACTTCGGTCTGCTCCGAGGGGCCTGTGGCCGGCATTGTCCGGGTACACAGAGTCGGTGGTTTGCGCCGGGTTCTGGCCTCGGCCCCGGGAGGCTTGGACGCTGGCGGTGCCGTGTGGGCGGTCTCTTATTGGCGGGTATGAGGCTTTTACCAATCTAGCGACAGGCGCTCTTTTTAAACGTGGTACGCTTGGGACGGGAGGGGGGAGGGCGTTGAGGGAGGGGGGGCTAAACTCAACCTGGGTGTCTAGTGACATGTGTTTTGTTACAGTGTGAATGTTGGATTGATTATGGAAGCCCCTGGCATGGGGGCTGTTGGATTGCCGGGGCCCCCATGTGGCTCGGCTGTAACCGCTGCCGGTGGGCCCCGACTGGACTTCTGGGGCCCCCACCCCTGGTGGAATCGGGCCGAACGGGGGCCAATTGGAGTCCAGCAGGGGAGCTGTCTTCCCTGGGTTTGCAATGGTTCACCCCAGTTATTTTCTCCCCGCATCCCCATGCCTCAGTCCACATACTGCACCTTCATTCTAGCCATTCACAGGCCTTGGGACGTGGCACGTCACTGGGTGCGGGATAGAGCTTCCGTCTTCCTACCCGGTGGCGGCCTGGTCCCGATTTTTATTGAGCAACTTAGACACTACACTTGCAACATTTTAACTGGGTACGCACATGTAGGGACCTGGCGGTGTGCTCTCACCAGCGAGGTCCCCCCGTTGGGGGGGCCTCGCCTGTGGTGCGGCACCCACTGTAAACGCATCTAGACCACTGAGGCCCGGGGGTTAGATGGGGGTACCCGGCAGTATTCCCAATTCACCCCCCCCTCTGTTTTAGTTGCACATTAGTAACAACAACGCAACAACACCATCATTGAGCTGGTGGGAGAGAGGCTGGGGGTCTTTCCACACCCCTGTTCGTTAGGGACCCACAGGGTCGGAGCCCGAATGAACATCACGCCAGTCTGGTCGGGGCAGTCCTGGTCTGGTGGGCTGCTCTTGCCGGAGTGGGGGCCTTGGCGGTCTACTTGTCCCCGTCCTGGTGGTTATAAATGGGTCCTGTCTCCTGGGTGCAGGGGCAGGTTTCTCTAAATGAGGGCGTCTGTCCCCTGGGCCGGAGTATGAGTGAATAGTGTACGTATGGGGGGTATGAAAGAGTGTATACGTCCTTTTTTCGTATGTCCTGTATTTGTAATAATGTGTACCGCATGAGAGGAAGGGTACTAATGAGTGTCCCTCGTCTGTCTAGTGTCTACCTGTCATGTTGGGTGTTTGGCCTGCTCTCTGGCCTGGATGCATTCTTCTTCCCTCCCGTCACTCTCCCGTGGCGGTGATTGTTGCTCCTGCCGCGCTGGTTGATGATGACTCCTCGATGCATGGGCTGGGGGTCCCCGGTTGCGGCCCGGGCACGGTCCTGGTGCATGTCGGGCGGGGTCCTGGAGGTCCGGTGGTCGGGCGGGATTACCGCTGTTTCGTGCCGATATCCTCCTTGGATTGACTGGGGCACCTCTAATGGGGGTGCCGGTTGTAGAAATAGGTTGGTGCCTGTCCGTGGAGTCGGTGGGGACCGTGCCTGCGCCGCAGGTCCTCCTGCCGTTCCAGGACATTCTGCCTGGCTGGTCTGTTCGCCTGGTGGGGCTGTCCGGCATTGGCTGGGCCCCTGATCTTGGCGCCCCACGTGGGGCGGGATCTGGACCCTGGAGCTGGAAGATCTGGATGTCCAGGTGCCGGCTGGGCGCGGCCTGGGGAGGGCGTACATCCGCTGTGGCTCTTGCTGTGGCTCCCTGGCGTGTGGATGTGTGGAGGCGGGCCGGGTTGTTGGCGGTGGGTATTGGTCCGGGGTGGCGGCGGCGTGTGTTGTCCGTCGGTTGGCTGCGGGTCCTCCTTGCCTGCGGCGGCGGCGGGGGGCCCTTATCGGCTGGTCCCTGGTTGGGCCCCGCTGGGGGGCGGGGTGCCCCTGGTCCCCGTGGCCTCCGGTTCCTGATCCGGGCCCGCCCTGGCGTAGCCGGTTACCGGCGGAGCCCGTGGGCTCGTCACTGCGATCTCTCGGGCCCCAGCATTGCGGCTGGTGGGTGCTCCCCTGGGACTTCCATCTGTTCCTCTCTTGGTGGGTGATCGACCCTGCGCTGATCCGCCTGTGGACTCTGTACTCTGTGGGACCCTGGATGCATACATCTCTTGCCTCCTCCATGTCTGTGCCGATTCCTGTAGGACGGATTGACGGTTCCTTACACCAGCTATCAATCACTTGCATGGGGAAACCTTATTCAGACCTGCATGCTCGCACACACATAGGTGTGGGGACATAGGTGAGGACGGACATATCTTAAGCTGAGGTTATCATCATTAGTTAGTTGTTCACAGGAGCTTACCAGAAACATTTGTATTATGTTCATTAATCAATGCTTGTGTGTAGTGAATGTATAATTCTTTGTTTATTCTACTAGATCCGAACTATTGGTTTGGTTCTGTACAGTTTGTTGTTTTTGTTTTGTATTACTGTTTCCCTGCCATCCGGCAGAGGTGGAGGACTGGGATGTTTTCTTGTGTTCTTTGTTTTCCTCCCTGTCTTGTGTCGTCGGTTCGCCCCTCTGTTGGTCCCGTTTCTTTTCTTCACCTTCTTCCTTTCTCCCTTCTTGTCTCAGTTTAATGTCCATGACGTCAGGAAATTGAACCCACAGTAATCACTAATAAAGAATTTTTTTTTTTAAAGGGAAAGTAGAAACAGAAAATAGAAGAAAGGAAGGGGAATAAAAAAGTACAAGAAAAAACCCTACTAGTCTGCTTCTAAACCTGATGGACAGCAGAAAGAGGAAAAAAGACATAACAAACCAAGAAAACAAGGGGAACTGAGAATCACACAGCAACAAACCCAGAGTAGATACCTATACAACTGCGCCACTGAAAAGCATATGGTACAGATTAGTATAAGATTTATTAGTGGCTACCTCAGGCCAGAAGTGGATCTGTACACACCTGAAACCAAATACCTGTTCTTGAGTGTGCTGGTGACTATGAGGGCTCTACATATGTGTTCAATAGCCGGTGTGAGATGCCATTGATCTGCCCCACAGGGCTTGATGCAAGCACACTTAAAAAAATGCCTTAGAAAATGCTGGGGCTGCAGTGATGAGTCCACCAGCGCCACCAGCAGCCGGCTACATTAGGGCAGATCCAGCCATGGACTCAAAGACTCAAAAGGCACACTAGCCCCCAGCAGAGACCCAACAAGAAATCAACCGACACAGACCTCACTGTCTCCAGCAAGCTGCAGAGGCCACGGCCACATGTGCTACCCACGCCAGTGCCAGTACACTAAACACAAATGCTCTGTGCTTCCCCTCGAAAAATGACTAATCACACAGTATGAGTCGTTGCATCTCTCTTTATTTCCAAAACAACTTCTTTATTTTGATTTTGAGTTGCACTAAAATGATTAATAGAAATCCTAAAGGTTGATTATGGAACATGGGCACCAAAGGGACATCTCGTGTGTTAAGGTTGTAGTTGCAATAACTAAACTTAATTTTGAACTGTCTGGATGACAGTTCTATCGCCGTAAGCAGCCAGCATCATGTCAAGCGACAAATCTTACAGGGGTTAGGACTCTTTTGTACTAATACATTTAAAATACTAAACAAAAAATAATTATAACAAAATATGGGTCAAAGGCAACAAAAAGTTTTTGTACCTGTCCTCTAGGCATCTTATTTCGGTAGCTGAGTGGTATTCTCCACTCCTCTTGGTGATGTCCTTTATAAAAGTCATCATTTATACTTTCGAATTTATATAAACATCTGACAGATTTAACAGCGTGTGTCCTTGACTGAGTTGTATGGTCGGAGACCTATGTCAATACAGAAAAATAGCTAGAAAAGTACTTTTAATAGCCACTCACCGCAGCTGTTAAAGTGAGCCTGCTATACTGAGGAGTGCAGGAGGAAACCACTTCCTTTTCTTTCGTTTACTCGGTGTGGAGGTTGATGAACAAGGAACAAGGTCACTTACACAAGTATTGAAAGCTGTTTTACCGACAGCTAACTTGTGCTGTTAGCAAGCTTTCTTACCATTCTCCATGAGAAAATTCGCCATTTCCGCGTACGTTTTGATCCTGTGAAAGTTTTTCATTTGTGTCCATCTATTGTAGGCTTCACCTAAACTAAGTCTGGTGTTAGATCTTGTAAGGTCGCTCCTCTACTGAGAAAGATAATGAAATCTCTGGGGCTTAGATACAGCAGCTAAACTAACCAAGTGCTCCATTTTCTACAGTATGCCTCGTTACTCTGTGCAGTTGTTTACAATAGTATTTGGCAACTTGCGATGCAGGGCCGTTGTTGGCTCGAAGACGTAAATATAAACAGTGCGGTGGTCGGAAAAGTTATCTTTTTTAATGATGATAAGTTAAATATAACTTTTGAAGGAAGGGGTGCACTTTCATTCTGCACACCTCTAAACTCCCCGTTGAAGTATTACTTCTTTAAAGAGATAGCTTTTAAGAAAGATTTTCCATATTCAACCTTTAATAAACACTTCAACAACAGCACTAAACCATTAAATAAATAAATAAAATAATTTAAAATAATATCATCACTATTATTAACAAAAGATCTGAAATGATTGTAGAGGAATTGAAAAATATCAATAAGCAAAAGTATTTAAATATTAGGTTTAGCCTAATATTATTAATAATGTATACATATCTTCAATAAATAACCATAAATAATTACAAAAATGCATGATATAAATTACTCAACACAGGAATGTTACTATGTCATTCTTTGGAACTATGTAACAACGTGATCCCCAATCATTGTCCTCATGGCCACTGTCCTACATGTTTTTTCCCCAATCCCACACACCTGACTCAACTGATTGCATTACCCATTAGCCTGTCTGTAGCATGCCTTTAACTGTTGCAGAATCCTGTTAACCACCCACTCATTTAAGGCATAAGTGCAGCAGCAGACACCAAAAAGATGCAGGATAGTGGGCCCTGAGCTGAATCAAATTACTGAATCACATCTTCAGCTACCATCAAGTTTGGCAAAGGCCTGGTAATGAGTCATTCATTTGATTCAGATATGCTGGAGCAAGGATGCACCTAAACCTTGCAGGGTAGTAGCTCTCAAGGACTGGAGTTGAGGACCCCTGCCCTAGAGAGACACCCGTCTGCATTTCGTAGCTAATTCAAATACACTATTGCCAGCAGATGTTTCCCTTGGCATGTGAACCTCTTAAAAATATCAACATAGAACAAATACTTAATGTAATAAAGGTCAGTCTAATTTAGTATATCAACTCACAGTTACAAATGGGCCAAATACTTATGTATGATCAATCACATGACAGTCCATAGCTAACTCACGGTTTAACACAGACGCTTTTTTTTTTTTTTCAAAGTTCTTACTTTACCTAACAAAATAATTTTTGTATTTATAATATTTATTTGGGTGGACAAATAAATATAGATCAGTTCTTGACAAGGCAAATGTGTCCTAATTTTGGCAGGTGACTCAGTTGAGATATGTTCTTCAAACTGTGTTGTTGACAGCACCAATCCAGCCAGCAACAAGTTTTAACCCTGGTTAGGTCAGGGCTATGCGTTGATGAAAAGTGCATGCTGCAGACCACATGCTGTCAGCAAGGCCACCTCAGGCATGGCTCCATGCTGTCTCCAGCTGTGGCTGCAGCTGGAGACAACAAGAGACCAACCCAAGCATGGCACTTCACAGCAATCGCAAAGGTGGCTTGATTTGCACTTGTTTTTGTGCCCCTTGGGCTCCTATATGTCAGTGTCAACCAGCTATTGCATGATACATGCAGGCTAACTGTGATCTATTACTCAGGTGTACTAAAGATCCTGGCATTCACTCTTACTTTTTTTGCATACAAAGGCTAAAATGGAAGACCTCACAAACCCTTCTTTTTAAATGCTTTAAATTACATAATTAGATTAATAACATCTCTGTTAAAGCAAAAAAGGTACACAATCCTTGTATGTTTTCTGCTGCCTAGTTTTAAAACCATTGAGATGAATGTAACACCTAAACTCACAGTTGAGTCTTCCTTTCCTCTCTAGCCTCATACAGACCCACTACTTTGCTGCATGACAGTATTAGGTACAGGTTTTTGTCATCAAATGTTCTAGAATTTTAAAAACAGGAGCTTTCAATATATGTTTATAGGCAGGTTGAATCATGCTATACATAAGTAACAGAGCTAACAGCTGAGCTAATTTACTCATCAGAGTATCAATTTGTTTTACACTGGTAAAATTACAATGTCAAGAACAGCGACGCTTTGTCTGGTAGACACTTTTTTATACTTCATTTATTCTTGTTCCCATGGTAAAGCAAAGCCAGTTCATCACAGGAAAGACTTGCCTCCTGAAGTTGCGGAGTAGCCCTGAAACCTTTGGTTCAGTAGTACGTTAGTATAGATTCTTATTTATGTAAGATTATGGTGAGTACTTGCAGGGAAGATGACTGGGATTATTGTCTTTATTTTATGAAGTGATTTTTCCCTCGTATCCGACAGGAAGGATTCATGCATTTAGGATCACCTTCTTAGCAAAATGGTGTTTTAGTCAAAAAAAAAAAAAACAACTTATGTTATGTGACATACATTTTAATAGTACTACAGGAAACTGTCTCTGCTTGTTTACAAAAAGGTATAACCACAGTAAAACATAAAGTAAGATTTTCTGTCATTTTTGTATCGTGACCCAGACTTATCTCAGCCATATTTTCAATGTTACTAACATGAAACCTTGGCATGTGAATCACGTGTACAGTGCAAAAAAAAGGCATACAACTTAAATGGAGTATGTTGTAAGATCATTCCTGTTCTTCTTAAAGCTATGACTACCTCCTGCTATTTGAAATCTCTGTGAAGTGTACAAAAACTCAGTGTGACATCAAACAAGAAAGTCTTGCTCTGTGCTGAAAAATACAAGTAGAAAACGTCTGTCCTATGGCACCATTTATAGAAGCATTCAATACTTTTGATAGGCAGGCCTGCAAAGAGCAAGTCAGCCTGATGAAAGGATTGTGCAACTGTTACATTTTGTCTGCCTTTAAAGTTTTCTTTTTTTTATTCTGTGAAGCAATAAATACCTGACACTTGACAGATGTTGTTACCTACTCATTCGGAGACTGCTTTGATAAATTACATATTACTGTCCATGTTAACATTAAGAAATGTAAATAAGTCTTGTTTGTGAAACTACACCTTCAAGATAATTAAATCTTTATTTTTCCACATCTGATTCCTCAAGACTCATTTGCAATGGAAGAAGCAACAATGTAGAATTTTTAGATCTATGTAAAAGGAAGCTTGTCCTAACAACTTAGGTATGATAGTATCGTTGCCTTACCACATAAAAGGGGAAATGGTTATTCTCAACGGAATCACAACATATTAGCCCATAAATTAAGTTATGTAAAATAATGTAGGTAGTAACAATCAAACAACTGAATGGTATTTTGTGCAAAAAAGAATATAAAACAAGAAAACAGCTTAAATCTGTTTCTCTGCTTCTGTATTTAGGAAGCATTCTTGCTGCTATGTGCAAATCAATACTAGCATGTTTTATATTAACCAATGACCTATCGAAACATTTCTCACTACTTCAGTATTGCATAGAATAGATTGATTTGTAAAAGCAAAGAGTGGAAATGGTTATGGATGAATTTCTGAAGATTCCAGTGAAAGCCGCTGGAGCCATGTTCTTGAAGTGGAAGGAACATTATCTCACCATAAACCAGTCACAGCCTCATAATTTTTCTGAAAGAGTAGTCAAAAGAATACTCACAAGACCAAAATCCACAGACTCCCTCAGAAGAAATACCTGTAAATAGCAGTTACAGTTTTTTTCTTCTTTTGATGAAAACAGTAACAAATGCATCTTAATACTGTGGTCTCTATGTATACACGTGGAAAACTCCACTGCAAAAGAAATGGATACTCAAACTTGTTTAGGATGTGCTACAGAAGATTTTGACAACCCAATCAAATATTGGGAGAATGAATTGAGATCAGACAGGCAAAAGCTAAGCTCTTTGAGTAACATTGCACACAACTGAGGACTTCCAAGCATGACACTAGCCCCAAACACAGCCAAGGGAACGATTAATTGGTTTCAGAGAAAATAAATTAGAACTGCTAGACATCTATGTTGATCATATGACTTGTAACCACCTGAAAATCTACAAAAAGGACTGAAGTGCAGATAAAGGACCCCCAGAACCTTCCAAATATGAAGACAGCTTGTGAGGATGAATTGTTCAAAATTATACCTGAGCAGTTCATGTGTCTATTTTACCACTACCGGAGATGTCTTGAAGCGTTTTTACCAAAAAAGGCTTTTCCACAAAGTACTTTAATGTATTCTTTTGCAATTTGAAGGGAAACGTTTTTACCTGAAGGCTCCAAAGCACAATCCTTACTACACTGATACCACAAAGCACCAAGCAAATCAGTTACCCACCAGACAACCCATACTTGCTCCACCTGTCAGCCCTCGGCCAGCAAGGTCACCATCACAACCAGAGCAAGCTGCACAAGTAAAAATTAGGCCATGAAATATCTTCCTTCCCCTCCTCTTAAAAACACTGCTGTCAAACCCTTGATCATCAGCCATGCCTTTTCGACCCCACACCAGCTGAAATGGTTCCCAAACCACCAACACACACCACATGCAGCACATACATTTTTTTATTTCACTCTCAGAATGTTTGGCCAAATATTCAGTTTGCTATTTTTTATCTGCAGTTTAGTATATAAGAGATTCAGCACATGCCTTCAGCAAATACCTAATGTCTAATATCAGAAATATTTACTTTAGAACAACTACTGCCTTTCTGATTTCTTACTGCAGTGTTTAGAACACAGCAATAGCCATGGTTTGTGACTTAACATCCCTTATTAGATGGGATTGAGCTCACCATTGAGTCATGTTGCCATAAGCACAAGAATAGTACAATTTCTTTCTTCTATAAATAAAGGAATTGCTCCAGATTGGCCTAATGTCTACAATAAAGTCAATGAAGCATTAAATGGAGCTCCCGTTATCTCTAAGGTTGATTCCTTTTTTTCCTTATTGCAGCATTGCTGAAGAAGCTCTGAAGCACAGGATGGTTGTTCCATTCGCAGACTGTAGAGTTCACAAGGATATAAAGTGCTTGCAATTATAATAGTACCGACATAAACTCAAATATTAGGCACCTCTCAGTAGCTTGAGGCTCTGAAATGTTCTATAATCTTGCAAATATTTCTGAGCCAGCATTCAATATGGTACATACTAGCTCAGGGGTCGCGTTAACTGAATGTTCTCCGTACTTGACAATTTGTTTAGAATGGTACAGAAAATTCGGAAGGCTGTCCTTAATTTTTACAGATTAGTTTTCACACCTCTCTCTGACCGGCCCAGGTAAATAAATTCCATCCATTATTTGTCCCACTTCTCTTTGAAGGGTTGCAGGGGTCTGTTGCATTTCTCCAGCAGTTATCGGGTGAGAGGTGCAGTGCACCTTGGACAGGTTGCCAGTCCATCCATCCCAGTGCGCACAGTTAGATGTGTGCCATAAAGCCTGATGTGTGCCACAGACAGGTGTGCAGCGCCTGCTGCTGCGTGCAAGCTTTCCTCCGGTAGTTTACGGGTCAGGAAATGGCTCGTTCTGAGAGTCTACGACTTATGGTCGCTTCAATGGGAGAAACGTTTCCTCATTTTAAACTTTTTGTTTGAAGTGGATAATATAATTGTGGTCTCCAGTGGAGAAGCACAGATTCTGCCTGCAGTTCAACAACTATGATTACCCATGGGAGTAATCTATTCTGTCTGCGAAAAAAATCCAAAACCTCATGTCAATAAGTTGCGCAACAATGAGACTACTATATAACGAAAAAAAGAAAAGAAAAGTAAGAATTTTCCTTCCATGCCATGCAGGAACTGCATCAGGTATTCTAACAACATTGCAAGCATTTAATTTCACTTTCATGTGTAGCTAGCTCTTTGGTTAGGTTGTTTTGACACAGATACTATTAACTCGTCAGATGATTGTTGGAGATAGGCTACCCCCCAATAGCATTAAAATTTGAAGGAAAGAAATAGATTGTGACCCGATTTTTGTTTTTACACTGCCTGTCAAGATGACGGACAAAAAAAAAAATGTCTAGCGCAACCTCTGTACAAGATATATAGCACACAGTTGCTAAAACACCATGTAGATACTAAAGATCATTAGGTTTTGTTTCTCTTCTTTTTGTCATTTACTATGAAACTCTTCAGTGTTGTTCCAGATAAATTAGTTTTTTTTTTTCTCTTTTACCATATTTGCTAATAATACGTTTGCTTCAAACTGTGTTCTTATCTTTACAGCACTTATTACCCTGCAAAGGTGGGGCACTTATGTGTTGTAATTTAATGCATTGATAAATTAACATTTTCATATAGATTTAGTTTTGACTAAAGTTGAGCAAATGATGAACAATCACTCAATAAGTTATATTTTAAACTGTTGCATCTGCATAGTGACTAAAACTTCGAGCCACAATCTTCTTTAACTACATTTAATGTAATTATTTGGCTACATTGTAGCACAGTTTGTAGCACTGTTGCCTTGCAGCAGGAAGATGCTGGGTTCAAACAAAAAAATCTTTCTGCATGGTCTTGCTTGTTCTTCCTTTGCATGCTTGGGTTCTCTCCAGGTACAACATCCAAAAACATTACTGTAAGGTTAATTGGTCTCTTTAAATTGTCCTTAGCTGTGAGTGTGAGTGTGTGTGATGGATATAATTATTCATCAGAAAGCATATGGTTTTTATTCAGTGTCTAAAATTCTTCCTTATGCTCAGGGCCGGCCCTGGGGTATTTTGCGCCCTAGGCGAGATTTCACCAAAAGCCCAAGATCATAACTGGCCCCCTTTAAAAACTTTCTAGATACACCCCTGCTCATCACTCAAAATAAAATATATTTAACCCTGTATAAAAAATTTGTAAACATTTAATCATAAAAATTATTTGTGGCATTATTACTCATAATCATTGATGTGATTTATTTATTTAGCACATCAAGATGATGGGGCGCTGCTAAGAATTTTGGGCCCCATGACAAAAATCTTGGCAGGGCCCCCAGCACAGCTGATATTTTTTTTTTTCATATTAATTTACATAAAATCATGCACTTTATGGTATTTTTACTATCATTCTCATACATTTTATGTGAATTATATATGACTGCTTCTGTACTGCTAGACCACCTTAAATTCATTGTTTTGTGCTTGCACTACCAATGTAGGTGGAATACAAATTATTTACTATTATTTTTGCAAATTGTTTGAAAAGTGGTATTGGACAGATGGTAAAACACAATCAGGATTTATAAAAGATAGGTCTATACATAATAAAATCAGATTAGTCCTTGATTTAGTAGATTATAATTCTTTGATTTAAGATAAGGCTTTCATTTTAATTTTTGGATCTTTACGTAGCATTTAATTCTGTTGAACATACATGTATTATAAAAACATCAGAATATTTTGGATTCTGTAAAGAGTTTGTTAAAGCGATACATATCATGTATGAGGATATAAATAGCTTTGTTTCTCTCCCCCAAGGAACACCTAAAGGATTCACTATCAATCGTGGAATCCGGCAGGGCTGTCCCTTTTCTCCCTAATTATTTATTTTAGCTGCTGAGTTATTAGCTATATATCTAGAAAAACTGTCCAGATCCCTTTGGCAATAATAACAACATTTGAATATTTTCTAAAGCATTGTAATTCTATTTACATTTAAAAAATGTGAGCTTATGTCAATACATGATATAGAGAAAACTGACTTATATGGGATTCCAGCTAAAATGAGGTAACATATTTGGGAATGATTATAACCAAGATACTAAAAACAGAGAAGACTTAAATATTTTACCTGTAAAAAAAAAGTAAATCTATACTCAACTCCTGGTTGCAGGCAACTCCTTGCAGGCAGAAACTCTGATAGACATCCTCTGCCAGCTACTGTACAAACTACTTTGAGCTGTTTGGGAGGTTTCAGTGCATCTCTTGAAGATGATGTGGAATTGTGTTACTACACGATCCGCTATGTTGTCAAATACAGCTTGATCCATCTCTGCTAACCACCCTTCACAGAATACTTTCATATTATCTGATCCAGAATGTTTGCAAACTAAATTGAAACAGCGCAAACTCCTTTCAGCAAATGATCATATTATTATTCACATGATAAATATTCAAATTTGTTTTATTAAAATTCACATAGTTTTAAGAAAAGTCATGGACCAACAAGGCTTCATTACTTAATTTGACAAAGTTATTTAATATGCATATTTCAAAAGGGTCAAAATGACTGCCTTGGACATTCTAATGTTTAAGTGTATTTGACTGTTCAGAATGATCAAGACCTCATTTGGACAGAGGCAAGGTCAACTGATAGTCAATATCAGTCATATCTTATGTTTGACTGCATTTATAAGTTAAGAGAGAAAAAAAGGGGGGTTCTTGAGCTAACGTAGAAAATTTTGAGCAAAGCTACTGTATCACATCACTATGACGAGTCACCAGAGCTACTCCGGTAATGAGTTAGCACTAAATTGAGTACGAAAACATCACTTTAACTGAATAATGCGCACTGTAATGCAGCGGTAACTCACTACGAAATGTGCTGAAACCATAAACAACCATAAATACAGTGGTTTTATACTCTTTGCATCTCGACATAGGCTGCTGGACATGAGCAAGACCGAGCCGACAGCCGAAGCAGATGTGGGAATCTCTATGGAGCTTTTCTGAACAAGTTTACAAGTACAGTCAAAAGAACAAAACATCATACTGACAGCGTTTCAGTTGGTAAACCATCAAACAATTTTCCTGGCACTGCATCGCATCATCATGCCCAAATAAACCAGGAGCAAGCATTTATTACTTACCAATCCAGTAGCAACGTGGCTAGTTCAGCATCCATACATCCTCGTGTATCTCACAGCGGCTGAGACACAAAACTGAAAAGTTGTAACACTGGGTTTTAGAAAACCTAAATTGAGCAACAGTTTGACAGAAAAGATCTTCCACAGGAGTGAAGGGAAGGAATTGTTCACGTAGGCGAAGCGTGCTTTACACATTTCGCATGTGCCGCTGCCAGTGTCAGGAGATACCATTCAGTAAGGGAGAGGGGTGAAATGATAATATCATACATAATTCGAGGATTTTTTTATATCGAATCCAAACCATATATAATTTGCTTATTTTAACAGATCAAATTAAACATTTTATTTAAAAAACTTACACAAAACAATACATATTGATAGCCCTCAAAGGGCCCCCTGTCTGTGCCGGGCCCTCAGAATTGTCCTAACCTTCCCCCCTCTGACGGCGCCCATGTCAAGATGCATTATAGTGCACATCATATATATTAAAGAAAGCACATTTTTTTCTGGAACAGAGGAAACAAACCAATATGGGATTGTCTGAGACCTCAAAAAAACTTACACATTAATTGTATTCTCCTTCAGACTGACTGATTTAAGGAAAAAAAAAAAGTTTTATTTATAAAATCTGTTGCCATTCTCTATTCTCTTAGCCATTTTGAATATGAACTAGGCTGAATTAAACTAATTTCAAGGATAAATACAGCAGGTCTGACTCATTATCAAGTACAATTATTAATTCAAACTGTGATCCAAGGGGAGAGAGATGCGGATGGAGTACCTCTTATTTATGATTTTTTTAAATGGGACTTTAACCTCTTCACCGACAATTTCCTAACTTCATCTGACTTTTCCAACATGTTTTAATCTGCCACTACTCAGCTCACTAAGTGAACAGAACCACACCTACCTGTGTTGATGCTGCGCCCCGTCCAGCTCCTCTGGAGGGAAGGAAACTTGCTCTTCCATTTCCCCGATATATTTACATGTCTTCTAGTTGGTTTTTGAGCGACTTTATCTTCCCCAGGTGCAACTTATTGTTGCTCCGGTTGTAGGAGCTGACTTTGCCAGACCTGCCACTGTAACTGCAGCAGGCAGCAGCTCTCGCACTTCTTTAAACTGAGAGGCAGAGGATTTCCTTATGAAATATACAAGTAAACTTTAATAAGGCAAGACGGCGGGAAAGAAAATACGGAGGTTCCGGTATGCCGCCCCCCGCTTTGTCACAGCACCCTCCACCTGCTCCTGCTGAGGGAGAGTAGACATCACTGCTCTCTTCCTAAATTGAGGTTCCACAAACCGGACACTGCTCTGTCATTTTGCCGCACCGTGCTGCTGTACACCAGCATCCCACTCCCCCAAAACCCCCCCCCCCCCCCGCCGCCCGTCCGTCGTGGCCGCCTTAGGCAACAGCCTATGTCGCCTAATGCCCAGAATCGGCCCTGCTAGTGCTAGAAAATACTTTTTTTAATGGATCACAACAAAATAGCCAAAAAAGTTAGTTGGTAGCTTCTAAATTTCATAATCAGGTCACCGCTAAAACCAGGAGGCAATCTGAATTTAAAAGGAATATGCAAGACAGTTTTTTTTTTTTTGTGGTGGTGTCAACATCATTTAGAAAACTGATAGAAATCAACTCTCCTTCACCTACTTATCTTTTCAGTTTGAAATTTTGCTTGCACTTTTGACAGCATTGAAAGCATCTCTGCCATTTATAGTCTTCCTTGTATTTATGAGCTAGGTTTACATGCACATTTGTTTGCCCATGACATATCCGCAAGAATGTGTGTAAGCATTTCTTACCATATGTATTCAAACAGATAAGGCTTTAAGCATTTGAGATATTTCAGAAATCGAATGCGGGCTTTATGCCTTTGCTGTGTGATCAAAGAATATGGGGGCTTCTTTCATTATCTTTGGTGGAGGAAGACGTTTGAATGTTTGCCTCTGTCTCACTTACCCTCAATCTGCCTGTAGGGAGAGGAGAGTGCTGGTTATCAGTGCTGCACTGAGTTTTGGAGAGCCCTTTTAAGAAGGTGAAAGTGCAGCACTTCCACAGAAAACAGAAATCATAATTGTAGGGTGGGTGCACTTCTGAGTCATGCTAAACAGATTCAGGTTATAGGCCATTTTGGGGGAAAATGTACAATACTTGTGCCTTTTTCAGTAGGATAGCCAGCAAATCCACAAATCCCTTTCATTTTTTTTTTTTTACAGATAACTGGACAGCATAAAACCCAATATGAACTGTGCTGTGGTAGCCTGCACAACTGGTTCAGACAAATTGGCATCTGAGTGACTCTGCAAAAAAGAAAAAGCGGACTATTAGGAAGTACTCATAAATTAGTTCTTCCACAACCAACCCCCATTCATCATGTAGATTACTTGTTTACAAATCTTTTAGTTCAAGCGTTTTGCCAGTTTATTTACTCTCCATACATACATACATACATACATACGCACACACACATACATACATACATACATACATACATAAACACACATACACACATACACACATATTTACAGTACAGGCCAAACGTTTGGACACACCTTCTCATTCAATACGTTTTCTTTATTTTCATGACTACATTAAGAATTGTCAATTACGGGCATCACAACTTTGAATGAAGACATAATGTATGGATTTACTGTATGCACTTAAACAAAAAGGGTGAAATAACCAAATATACGTGTTATATTTTAGATTCCTCAAAGTAGCCAACCTTTGCTCTAATTACTGCTTTGCATTCACTTGAGCTTCAAGAGGTAGTCACCCGAAATGGTTTTCCATCAGTCTTGAAGGAGTTCCCAGAGATGCTTAGTACTTGTTGGCCCTTTTGCCTTCACTCTGCAGTTCATCTCACCCCAAATCATCTCGATTGGGTTCAGGTCCAGTGACTTTGGAGGCCAGGTTATTTCAGACTTTTTTGTAAAAGTACTACAACATTCCATATGTTTTAATTCATAGTTTTGATGCCTTCAATGTGAATCTACAATGTAAACACTGTCTACACTTTTTTGTAAAAGTACAACATAATTCAATAGTTTTGATGCCTTCAGTGAGAACTTCAGTGTGAACCTACAATGTAAATAGTCACGAAAATAAAGACAACGCACTGAATGAGGTGTGTCTAAACTTCTGGCCTGTACTGTACATACATTATTGACAAAAGTATTGGGCCATCCCTACTCCATATGTATTCATAATACATATAATCATATACATAACGTATTTATTATTTTTCTCTTTTTTTTTTCTTTTTTTTTCAGAACCGTTTTTTAATAAACCTGCAAAAATTTCCACACCTCTGCTTCTTCCCGTAAAAATTGGACACTGAGTGCACAACAGTGAGACATTAAAATGGCTGCAATGAAACAAAGATTGTGGATGTAAAAAGGCAATTTTTGATCGGAATGGCTCTGTTCTGTTTGCTTACTCCTGACATTACTTCCTTAATCCCATTCAATAGGGGAGTAGGAGAACAACACTTGCCTGACTGTATTGAGTCTATGAATAATTATTTGTCTGAATTTAAATATAGTTGAGGTTTAAAACAAATAAATATCTAACAATTAAATAAAAAAAAACAAGGTAAGCAACAATATTAGTTTAACTGCAGTTAAACTGCTTTTGTTTTAATATTTTGTGGTGGTAATTAAAATATATGTGCCTGTGAGTAATCTGGGTTAAGTAAAAAAAAGTAAAAAAAAAGAAGCAAATAAAATAAGATTGACTCATGTGAAACATTTTCACAGCTTTAAAAAAAGAATTTATTTTAAAATGTATTAATGAAGGCTGGGAATGTGAGGCAGCAGTAGAGACAGAAGTAAACCCTTAAACATGCATGGATACCAAGAACTTACTTTTTAATTAATGCAACACATTGGCAATGTACTGCCTTGCAGCACTAAAGCTGTGATGCAACTGTCAAGTTTTCTGGGCAATGTAATGGCATATCTTTCCTGTGAAAAGACACAAAAATGGGAACAGATTGAAATTAACAACAAAACTTTGCAGCACAATAACATTTATTTGTACCCAACACAGCAGCACCTTAGGCCACACAGATTTCAAATTTAAAGAGTTTTGTTCATTTTGTTGCCGATATACTGTTTGGTGAGCTGTGTAAAAGTGAAAAAAGTAAGAAGATTGGAGCTACCACATGTCACTTAAATAATTGATCTGGTTTGTGTTTAAAAAATTAAATTTAAATGCATATGGGACAGGCTGTGTGCTGTATTTTTAAGTGGCTTTGAATGCAACACCATCTTGTCCACATTCTGTATAAAAATTATTTTAGCTAATTGGAATTAAAGTGAAAGGTGTTTAGTAGACAACTAGTAAGAAACATTAATGATGACAAATAGTTGTTGTGAATCATATCAAGAAACTGAATTTAATTTTTCCATATGTTAGAGTCAGTCAGTCAGTAGGTCAGAAGAAATAAGGACCCATTATCTGTCACTTTTTAATCGAAGATTGATGGATTAAAAGGGGGCGGGGCGATTAAAGAAGGGGGGTCATCGCCTGAGGCTAAACAGGTGGTTGGGGGAGGGGCAAGGGTCAAAGGTCATCGAAATAAGGACCCATTATCTGTCACTTTTTAATCGAAGTTTGATGGATTAAAAGGGGGCGGGGCGATTAAAGAAGGGGGGTCATCGCCTGAGGCTAAACAGGTGTTTGGGGCAGGGGTAGAGGTCACTCAAAAGGTCAAATAAGCTATTAGGGAGGCGCTAGGCCCCGCGGGCAAAATACTTTCTGTCAAACTCACTCGTCAAGCTGGCGCCGGTTAGGGAGGGGTTGGGGTTACCAGCGGTCAAAACTTTCTGTCAAACTCACTCGTCAAACCAGCGTGAAGGCGTGGTTTTGTAGGAAAGGAGGAGTCGGTGTTTCTTTTGCCAAAACATCAGATTCATTTTCCTTCAGAAAAGCGTCGGAGCAGGTCGTGTAAAAGCAGAAGGGAAGCGCAGTAATTCTCCTATCCAGGGCTGAAGAAAGGTGACACTCTTGCTCTTTAAATAAAAAATCTATAAGTAATCTCTATAATTAAACATTCCATATAATTTGTGTTTATTTTATAATCACACCTAAAACCTATCTCTCCAAGCATGACGTGTACAAACCTTTGATTAAGCTCAAAAACTTTAAACACGTTTCCCCAATGCATGATAATTAAACTATTCATACCTTTTAAAAACTTTAAACGCATCTGTTTGGGTTTTTTTATACAAAAAACAGCTACTATCTGCATGTATGTTTGAGTTAACCTTCTTAAATACGGTGAAAAACAATTTCAGTACGATAACTTCCTGCGCCGCTTTTATATTGAAAGCGCCCTTCCTCCGTGTGTGCATGATTCTCTACTTGACAGCAGTAAAGAGATATCACGGTGATGGAAAGCTTGTTTAAATTATAGAAAAACACAGAATTAGACTTTTTCTAACCGCAAAATGGTTTGCTATGTACCTCTGCAGAGAAAGAAGATAGAATTGTAGAGAGCTTGTATTAAAAAGCCAGGAACTTATGTTATTCTCAAAAAGAAGGATGCAAAAAGGCGAGTGAGAGTGATTTTGCACCAGCAAGAAATGTTCTTTCTATTTTAGGAAACAAAAGAAAACACTAAAAAACTATGCTTTAAAAGAAATCAAGGTTTAGTTCTGAGGATGAGGACGAGCATCTTTTTCACACAACAGTGCATGTTTATAAGAGGCCTCCACTCAACTCGGCGTCTCAGGGTCACATCCCCCTACAAAGGCTCCGCATCAAACGGTTGTTTCGTAATGCACAATTTAACCCCCGCAACAAACGGCTGTTCTTGATCGGGTCGTTTGATAATGAGCAATTTGACCCAGAACCAGTATCAGACAACGCTCAGAGGGTTGGGGACAGTACATGTTAAACATATCGGCGCCTGAATAAGTCTGGTTGAAGGGTATCGCTCACCTTTGCTAGGAGGCCGTAAGACCCTTCAGGCTATACATTTTCAGCCCAGTAACAACACGATGGTCACACGGCATAGCAGACCATAGCTTTGCCAGGGTGATTCTGGCGCAGAACGCATTGCCCCTGTTAAACCCACAGCAAGACGCACGTAATCCATATAACGCTTTTGCCCTTGATGAATATGAGTAGGATAGTTTGGTTACTGTAAGGTCACTGATTATCATTCGTCTATATATTTGTATTATGTTTAGTCTAATGTTTAGTTTTAAACCGCACTTTGTAGTACGGGAGAAACGCAATTTCAGTCTGTTGTGTAATGTACTTTTGTATGGTTTGATTGACAATAAAGTGGACTAAGACTAAGATATAAATCCATAAATTCAGAGATGTCTCAACTTTCTATTAATTTGAATCTAAATTGCTAATGAGAAATAATAAAAAAGTATGGCAACTATAGGAAAAAAGAAATGACGGATAGAAAAAAAGGAGGAAGGGTGTATAACCGAATTCAGACCCCTGACACTGTTTACTCATAAAAGAGAATGTGTTTTCACTGTCAAAGATGGGGAAAAAAAGAGTAAGTATTTAGCGGGTTTAACAAGAAAACTAAACTGGCCCAACTCTAACCCAAATCCATATGTTCACATTTGTGAACGTATGACGGAAAAGTTTTATTCTGTCAAGCTGAGAGCTCTCTCTCCATCTTAAAACAGTTTGTTATGAGCTATCTAGGTTCCAGGTACCATCAAGTCTACCTAAACCAGAACTAAAGCGGTTTTATATAGATGATAGACTACCAAAAACATAACATTGTAGGAATAAAACAGTCTTAATAGAATTTCCTAACTGGGGAACATATAAAAGTTTTCTATCTTAATAATAATAAAACAAAGAGTCTATTACTTTTCTTCTTTAGCTTTAAATTTGCTGCTGTTGTTGTTGTTGGGTCTTTTTCCTGAATCATTAGGTTTTTGTGTCATTTCAAAAGCTCATCAGTTACTGATAGTAAATTATTTTTGTAATGGTTATCAAGCAAAGCAGTATCGACAAACGATTGTAACGGTTAGTGACCTCCTTATATAATTCTTTTATTACCAAAATAAACCACAGGCGCTGAACAGAAATAGCTTTTCCCCCTTCCATTCTGTTTAATAGGGGAACCAACTAAGATCTTGCTAATATTGTGATTTTAAGTATTTGCTTTACCCTTCAGTTAGTTTTGCATAAAGGTCCCTGTCTTATCTCCAAGTTTCAAAAAGAAATGATCAATCAGGAAAAGCTTATACTATATTCTAATAAAAACATTTCATTGCTCAGGGCTTGCTCTCTTCACTTTAGCAACGATGACTTTTTTCAAACCAAGTTTGCACAATCTGCTTTTCTCTGCTGCTAAGGTTTTTCATGTGTATTACCGGTAAAACAGTTTTCCTCTAATGTAGTTTTTCAAATATCTGACAGAATTGATTTCTATAACACAGTCGGTATACAGATGAGGTCATTTTTCCAAATTAAATTTTAAAGCTAAACTTACAACTGGTGTCATTTATCCAAACATTATTTGTATGCATAAAAAATTGTGAAAACCCTTAAAAACATACACTTTCTATATATTTTTAGAGTAAATAACAAACAAACGTAGTATACAATAGTTTGTTGATATTCCTCAGACTTGTCAATCTTGCTGAATGAGCTAACATTTTTCTCTCTAAACTTCTAAGTTACTTTTTAAAATATCCCAAATTCTAGTCTTTTTACGGTTATCCGATCAATACTGATGAAACGAGCCGCAAAAATATTTTCGATACAAAGCTGCCATCGGCCAGGACAGTACTCAGTGAAGTTAAGTGAAATGAGGTGAATCAGACATTTTTTTAGTTTATCATATATTAAGATGAAAAAGCGTCTTCCCTTTAAAAAACAAAATTGCGAGTGTATCTCTAGAATCTACATATGTTGATGAAGTACTAGGCTATAGTTGTGTAAAACACACTAGACGGATGCAGTGTTTGCGTTGTTCCGTCCATCCGTTATCCAGGAGTCGGAGAAGCAGTTTAAGCAGAGAGACCTCTGATCCCTGGCCAACCTCTGAGCCCCTCCACCATGTCCTGGTTCTGCCTCAGGGTCTCCTCCCGGGTGGGGGGGTGTTTGTAACACATCACCAGAGAGGCAATGCGCTCTTTAGATTTTGAAAGCATTGTGAAAGATACATCTGTCCGATAGTACTCTATACCAGGACCTTCCAATCGATGAGTATGTTCTTATATTAAGCGGATTTAGGGGCAAAGTTTATTGTTCTCTTTATTCCAACATTAGACAACCTTTATTTGTATATTGAGGTATATTAGGCGTGATCTGTAAGTCTCATGTTTCTTCTCTGCTTAACAGAAAACACTTCTGCATCACCAAAGTCTCCTATCATCAGTTCCTAAACCTTTTTATAATGTTAGTTTAATCACAAATGACATAAGCATTGTGATCGTAGGCTATCCACTTTCACCGCAGCTCATGTGACTAAGACGCAATCTACAAAGTAAAAATGATATTTACTCAAATTTCTAGGGTGCAACACTGAAAAAAAATGAGTAAATGTAAAACCACACAAATGTTTTTAACACCTTATCGCTAGTAATTCAAGCTAAAATGGAATAAGGTGCCATGAACAATTAAAGCTGTTACAGCAACATACAAAACTGCATAGTACAACTGAAGAGGAAAGTTTCTCCCTCTCTCCCCACATCCTTGTACCGTGCAGTCATGAGATAGAAGATTTCTTTTTTTTTTTCATCCTGCAGTTCCTCCACGAACATTCGGACACAGAACTGCATGATAGTAAATGTCATGTAACAATCGATATTGACTTATATCTTTGTAGTTCAAGATAGTGATTAGTGTCAATGCTGGTATCGCGGTTAGTTTGAGTTTTTAAAGAATTAAATCACGCAGCAAAAGTATGTTAGGTTCATCTTGAACTTGTGTAACATTACTTTTTCATACTAAACTATTATTTCTTCGTACGGTAAATGTTTTATCGCTTTGTCTACAATTTGTGTATTAAATCTGTAGCATTGCTTGCGGGGGGATATGCACAGCCCCACCTTTCACCCTCCTTACTCACCAGTTCAGAGACACCTCGAGGGGGGATGGGGTTTACTTAACACTCTCAGACCATACCTAAAAAAAACATTTTTGAATGGAATAAGTTGGATTCAATAACATTTCACATGTTTCAGATCTTTCACATAAAGAAGGTACACTGTAAACCCAAATGTTCATTCAACTTAAAAATGTTAAATTCAAATTACTAAACAGCTGTCAATTCTTTACATTACTTAGGAATTCTAAGTAAACTGTACTTTTTAAATGACCTTTATGTTAGTAATTCAGTGTTCAAGTTCAAACAACTTAATATCATCAAGTTTGCATTTTGCACCCGGTAAAAATCTGGTTCAAGCAGTTTTACAGAGCTGCACTGGTGAGAGCAAAACTGAGTGAGGCAGAGCAGAGGGAATGTTGAAACCAGCAGGCAAGTTGTCCAGCCAACATTTGAAGGTGAATAACCTTAATTCAGCCACAAAATGGTGAGTTAAAACCTACACTGGTATCAAATCGACTGATGTTAATAACATAATTTGAATAAGTTAGCTCAATTTCCTTGATAGTTTCTCAGCTAATGCTAGCTAAATGTTCACTGATAATCTCTGGTGATACTGGATGTTTGGCCAGCAATTACTGTCACAGAGTGTTTACTGTTGCTTTAGCTAACAAGTAAAGACAAGTTATAGACGGTGAAGAACTTGGTAGAATATATGGTGGGAAGAAAAGAGACATTTAAAACAGGACAAGTTGAAGTAAATCAATTGCATATTAATTAAATACAGTTTCACACTCTTTTCTATGTTTGCAGGCCAAAGCAAAAAAATCTAAAAAGTAATATTTCATGACCGGCAGTTTATTTTTATTTTGATCTTATCTCACCTGAAGGACCTCATCAAAATTGTATTAAAGAGTAAAGTGGTGGTCCGGGTTAATGCATAAAAAAGATCAACTCGTTTTACACATGAACATGTTCTTTTTATATGTCTCAGGTGTTGCTACAGAGCAGCAGAGTGCTTATTAGGAGCCTGAGACAGGAGTTCTATGAGGCCCTTTACCACCAAAGTCCCAGACTGGCTTATGGAAATATTTAAGGCAAAGAAATGTTTAGCAGGGTAGGTGTTGACTGACCAGATGCAACAAACAAAGGTTAGCTTATTTAAATTTTTATACTTCTATCTAAGAATGCAGTCGGTTAATTGATCGAGGTTGAAAAATCCCATATTTTATAAGAATGTACCGGGAATGTGAGGTATGCTGTTTGTAGATGTTGTAGGTCTGTGTTGGTTGACGCGGCTCTGCAATATTGCGTGGACATCGGGGGCAGTTCCCTTGGATTGGCAGACCGGGGTGATGGTCCCCCTCTTTAAAAAGGGGGACCACAGAGTGTGTTCCAACTACAGGGGGATCACACTTCTGAGCCTCCCTGGTAAGGTCTATTCAGGGGTTCTGGAGAGGAGGGTACGACGGATAGTCGAACCTCGGATCCAGGAGGAACAATGCGGTTTTCGTCCTGGCCGTGGAACACTGGACCAGCTCTACACCCTCGGCAGGGTCCTGGAGGGTGCGTGGGAGTTCGCCCAACCAGTCTACATGTGCTTTGTGGACTTGGAGAAGGCGTTCGACCGTGTCCCTCGGGGTGTCCTGTGGGGGGTACTCCGGGAGTATGGGGTACCAGGCCCTCTGATACGGGCTGTTAGGTCCCTATATGACCGGTGTCAGAGTCTGGTTCGCATTGCCGGCAGTAAGTCGGACTCGTTTCCAGTGAGAGTTGGACTCCGCCAAGGTTGCCCTTTATCACCGATCCTGTTCATAACGTTTATGGACAGGATTTCTAGGTGCAGCCAAGGTGTTGAGGGGATCCGTTTTGGTGACCTCAGGATCGGGTCTCTGCTTTTCGCAGATGATGTGGTCTTGTTGGCTTCGTCTGAACGTGATCTACAGCTCTCGTTGGAGCGGTTCGCAGCCGAGTGTGAAGCGGCTGGGATGAGGATCAGCACCTCCAAATCCGAGACCATGGTCTTGAGTCGGAAAAGGGTAGGGTGCTCTCTTCGGGTTGGGGATGAGGTCCTTCCTCAAGTGGAGGAGTTTAGGTATCTGGGGGTCTTGTTCACGAATGAGGGAAAAATGGAGCGGGAGATCGATGGACGGATTGGTAGGGCGTCTGCAGTCATGCGGGCGCTGTACCGGTCTGTCGTGGTGAAGAGAGAGCTGAGCCGAAAGGCGAAGCTCTCGATTTACCGGTCGATCTACGTTCCTACCCTCATCTATGGTCACGAACGCTGGGTGGTGACCGAAAGAACGAGATCACGGATACAGGCGGCTGAAATGAGTTTCCTCCGTAGGGTGGCTGGGCTCTCCCTTAGAGATAGGGTGAGAAGCTCGGTCATCCGGAGGGAGCTCAGAGTAGAGCCGCTGCTCCTCCACATCGAGAGGAGCCAGTTGAGGTGGCTCGGGCATCTAGTCAGGATGCCTCCTGGACGCCTCCCTGGTGAGGTGTTCCGGGCATGTCCCACCGGGAGGAGACCCAGGGGAAGACCCAGGACCCGTTGGAGAGATTATGTCTCCCAGCTGGCCTGGGAACGCCTCGGGATTCCTCCCGAGGAGCTGGCCCAAGTGGCCGGGGAGAGGCAAGTCTGGGTCTCCTTGCTTAGGCTACTGCCCCCGCGACCCGACCCTGGATAAGCGGAGGAAGATGGATGGATGGATGGATGGGCTGTTTGTAGATGCTTTCCTGATCTTTATTTAGCCTAATTTCAATAGTTACATTTTGTTAAAATATTTTCTAACATTAATCCCTTACCGCCGATTGCATTACCTGGTTTTGTCAGGTATATATTGTATAATAAAGCATGTAATTGCTCTCTGTAAAAATAATGTGAAGCACTGGGTTTTTTCCATTAAATAATGGTTGTGTTTTTTAATTACTGTATTCATACATAGTGTTCAGAATGACACGGACCCTGTTTTCATCGTGCGATCTCCTTTCTCCTTCCATCAGGCTTTAAATATGATGGAGTTCAGATTCCTTCCCGTCATTCCTTGAGATCATCCACCCACCTTTTTTAAGGCCTGCGTTGTGAGGGACTTTTATTCTTTTTTTTTTACCTCCTCTCATTTCTCCTCCCATTCCTTAGTTCCACTTGTTTAACATCTTCCTTATTTTCCTGCAACTTTACTTTTGTTTTCTCTACTTCACTCTATAGCTTCCCTCATCTCTACCTACCATCCATATTATTATTCCATAGGAAAAAATTTTTCCATGCATGCCGCCCCTTCTCCTCAGTGGGAATCACCTAGGAAGGAAATATCGTGATGGATTTTGAGAACCTGCCCCAGACCATGTACATTGCATTTGGACTTCTAAGCTCTGCATCTCAACTATCCAAAGTACATGAACACTTGGGATTTTGTTCAACAGATACTTTTGAACAGACAGATCTAAAGAAAGGGGGAGCGTGTGGTTCTAGATGAATTAGTAAATTTAAAGATTCCTAAGTTCAGATGGGCTGAGTTTATCCACAAAATTTCAGACGGTTTAGTATTGTAAAATATTGATTTTTGTTCTTGAAAAAATATATGTTCAATAAATATCTGTTGTGTGTATTCATTTTATGCCTCTATTGAATGAAAGATATATTTTGATTTTTAAGAACTACAAAAGTTAAGCTTGGTGGGTTAGAATATACAGTGAATTGCATTTAGTAATGGAGTAAGGCTTACTTAACAAGATGAGTTAATTAATTCAATTGTTTAAACTAAACATTTTCAAATCCATTAGGGGGACAACTACTTCACTGCACTCATTCAACTAATGCTTCATTACTTAAAAAATTAAAGGAAACGAGTTACCTTAGTTTTTTTTAAAGTAGATTCAACTTATCTGGGTTTACAGTATACTGAAAGTTCAAAGGACAAAATATTTAGTGTGAGAATTTAACAGGAAGTCCCAAGCACGAGTTTCGTTAAGCAAAACAACTATGATTTAGCGTTAAAAAAAAAAACCCAGACATTTTGGTACAAAAACAAAAACAGGAATTAGAAACAAGTGAGATGAATAAACTTTAAAGAGAAATCAGTTTTTTAGACTTAGTTGATAGACCACTATTGTAAATAGTGGTCTATCAATTTTTTGTTATCTTGGTATAAACAATTTTTTGTTATCTTTAAAGTTAACAATTTTTTGTTATCTTTAAAGTTAACAGACAAAAAAAGAAATCTGCAGGTATGTAAGACAGATACTTCTCTTATAAGCCTCAGAAACATTGTTCTCCCCATTTGAAGAAGCTTGTCTGTTATTACGCTGCATCCGTGTACCTGTGGTGCATTCAGGAAAGTTCGAAAATGTATGGTGAGTTCAAGAACATAGGACATTTAACACTTGTAATAAAAAGGCCCCACTAAACATCAGCCATAAATTTCTGTTTAAGTTTTTTTGGCAACTATCAATGATTAATCCATACTATCCATCCATCCATTATCTTAGCCGCTTATCCAATTCAGGGTCGCGGGGGCAGCTGGAGCCTATCCCAGCAGTTAACAGGCGTAAGGCAGGGTACACCCTGGACAGGACGCCAGTCTGTCGCAGGGCCAACACAGAGAGAGACGGACAACCATTCACACTCACACTCATTCCTAGGGACAATTTAGAATGATCAATTCACCTATCATGCATGTTTTTTTTGGACAGTGGGAGGAAGCCGGAGTACCCGGAGGGAACCCACGCATACACGGGGAGAACATGCAAACTCCATGCAGAAAGACCCTGGGCCGGGATACGAACCCACGACCTTCTTGCTGCAAGGCAACAGTGCTAACCACTGCGCCACCGTGCAGCCTAATCCATACTAATTATGCCTTTTTTTTCTTACAAACCAATAAAAAAACACCTATATTTTTCAACTAATTTAGCCATCGTAAGATATCTCAACATTTTTTAAAACTACAAATTTAGTGTAGAAGATATTTAATGTCCATTTATACCTTTTGAACTAGTTCTCTTCTCTCAACAGTATGCTTCAGGCAAAATAATATAGCATGTTCCACAGTCTCTTTTTAAAGACTAAGGTGACATTTCCCTGTAGCATGTTTCCCCTGTTTAAATAATTTATTTAACTCATATGAGCAAATCCTAATCTAAATTTAATAATTTCCTATTTTCTGTTTCGTTCTGATTTCCTCATTACACCAACTTTCCTTTGAATATTATAAAACCATCCAACCAGTTCTTTTTCCCAATTGTTTCATCTACTTTTCTTTGCCTTTAAGGCTGCCTTTTTTCTGTTCTATGGGAGTTTTTCTTTTGACATGTCTGAGCACTATGTTTTTTTTTGCACACTGGTTTTATTTGGATAAAATGTTTGAGGAGAAAAGAAAGACTGCCAAATTATTGATGATGTTTCACGTCAGTGTGATGCATTGACGTCAATAAAGGGAACGTTTATTTATTTATTTTAACTTACTTTTAGTCAATATTATGTTCATTTACTCACCCAGACAAGACTGGAACCACTTAGAGTCTTTTGGGAGAAGTTTATATCCAGTCCTGATCAGCATATTAGCAAATAATGGAAGTCAATCAGGGCAGGAGATTTCGTAGATGGTTCAAATCCTACCTCACAGACAGGGCTTTTATGGTAAGTTTAGATACCGGTTTCTCCAGGGTCCACAGCATCACATGGGGTGTGCCCCAGGGTTCAATTTTAGGCACAGTGCTTTTTAACCATTATGTGCTCCCTCTTGGTGGTGTCATCAGGAGACATGGAGTGAACTTTCACAGTTATGCTGATGATACACAGTTGTACATCTCCGTGTCTTCTGATGACACATTGCTAATAGATGCACTTTTTAACTGTATTTTAGAGATCAAATCCTGGATGGCAGAAAACATTTTCCAGCTCAATCATGACAAAATTGAAGTCTTAGTTATTGGTCCGACCACGACCAATCACAACTATACACTGTGAGACATATCCAGAGCAGTAGCATAGCTACCAGGGAAGCTATCTGGTAGATTAAACTCTTGCCATATCTAGTCGGCAAAACAGCACAAATGTCCTTGCAAAGAAACAATTCAAGCAAGGTTTTCTGTTCGTCTTTTAGATGAAAAGCGAAGTCTAACTCGTTCATTATGTGTGTGTTACACTGCTGAAAATGATGGGCCAACTCATCTTCGGTGCAACATATTTATTTTTGCAGAAACTCTGCAGAAACACCAGTTCAGCCTGAGCTACTCGGTAAGCTAACCGGTCTCACCTGCTACGTACTGACTTCTTCATTTTACAACACAAATAAAGTGTACAACTCTACTTTAAAACAATATCTCTGTGATACTGAAACAGTCTCTAGTTTAACAAATAGCTTTACGTTTTCTGTATTTAAACAATTTTATATACACAAGCATCACTTATGAATTGACTGATATCACAAAAATGTGTCACTAGAAACAAATAACATAATGAGCTCCAACAGTTTAGTTTTAGAGTGCTTGCATTGGGTTTTTAAACCACAGTTTTGAACTACTTTTTAATTATATTTATCTATTTATTTATCACACTTATGAACTGTATTTATCGATTTAAATCCGCCTCAACTAGATGCATTTTAATACATCCCTCATCTTTTACCTTTGTATACTAACACATTCTACACCTTTTTCAGATTATCCTGAACGTATTAAGTGCAGTTCTGACCAAGAAATAAACTGACTAATACAGACTCTCCACACCCTAACAACCTCATCAGCACTGCTATAGGGTTAATCCATATGCTCCCTAGCCTAGCCTGCTTATTCATTTAGCTTAGCCTATCAATTTACTTCAACATCTTATGATATTGCCAATTTACCTTTATCCGTAAAGGCTCCGGCTAAAAGCTAATGCTATAATGGCACTATATACAGTTCTCTGCGGACATGTTCCCTCATACAAACACATCTAACCGTACTTTGACTCACCGCTACAACCACCACGGACTACGACTCCGCCATCTTAGACGCACATGGCGGCAGAGCACCTTTACAGACGCCTAAACATATGTTTACACAATCTAACCTGTCATCTGTTACGCCATAAAACACATTAGAACTACAACTACCATTGTCTATCGCATATTTAATATTTTAGACCCAGCTTACCTGCAGAAACAGAAAACAGCAGTTCAACCTGAGCTACTCGGTGCGCTATCTGCTCTCACCTGCTACGTACTTACTTCTTCTGCCAGGCCGTCAGCTACTGGTGAATAAAGGCACCAAGCGCCCTCTGCTGGCGGAATCTTTCCCACATGCTTAAATGGCAAACTTGACTGAGAGTAGTTATTTTACACCAGAAAATGGCTTTTAATATAAAAATAAAATGGGGGGGCTACTATTTTCATCTACTCATTTAAATGATAGTGCCACACTCTCCCCCACTAAAGCAAATGTCTCCTGACATTTCTGTTCATCCTGTATATTCAGTAATACCATTAACACACTCCCACAGCCCATGGTCTCCAGAAGGAATTACTCTCAATAACCTGAGTTTTAGTTACCTTGTAGTCCCTCTTAACAAAAGTTGGCTGGCCTAAAGTGTCATAACTCAATACGGTCGGTTGCTGTCTGTGTCTCTGAGGTCGCTGTGTCTCAGTTTGAGTCTTACCTCTTTTTGCAGCTGGATCATCAATAATAACCTCACCAGCCCCTGGCCTTACAGGGTCACAGCCCCTAATTTGTTCAGGAACATCCTCTTCACTCTGTAGTGGCACATCCTCTTCGCTCTGTAGTGACACATCCTCTTCGCTCTGTAGTGGCACATCCTCTTCTCTCTGTAGTGGCACATCCTTTTCTTGAAGATGAAGACTTAGATCAGGCTGGTAGGGCTCTGCCATAGGGTTGAGTGAAGTCCACCTCTGTAGTCTCCCTGGTACAGGTCTGAGGAACAGCTGATATGTGTCGCTGTCATCTTCATCAGATGTGTTGCCCGTCTCTAGCTGCTGCTGTCCAGTTTGAAGTCCAACCTTTCTTGCATTCACAGCCGAAGAGTCTCTTTGAGGTTTGGCAGTGTGTGCTGATGGCTTCTCCAGGGGCAGGAAGTCACATGGCATTAGAAGATTCCTGTGCACCACCTTTTCTCTTCCTTGGCCATTTTCAGGAGCAATTCGGTACACTGGACTGTCATCTGTTCTTCTCTCCTTCACTATGTAGACTTGGCTCTCCCAGTAGGACTGAAGCTTTGCAGGACCACCCCTAGGTGTGAGATTTTGGAGGAGAACTCGGTCACCAGGTTGAAGATCTCTTCATTTAACCTTTTTGTCATAGTAAGCTTTTCCCCGTGCAGCTTCTTTGTTTGCGGTTTGAGAAGCCACTGTGTATGCCTCCTGTATTCCTTTTTTCCAACAGCAAACATAGTCATCATAGTCCACATAAGCTTCATCCTTTTTGAGATCGCAGAGCAGATCGATGGGCAGACGCCGGGAACGTCCGAAGATTAGGTAATATTGGGCGTAGCCTGTTGCCTCGCTCTTCATACAGTTATACACATGAACAACTTTAGACAGTGACTCTTTCCAATCATCTTTCTCTTTGTCTTCCAGGGTCCTTAACATGGACAACAGGGTGCGGTTAAATCTTTCCACCTGTCCATTGCCCTGTGGGTGGTAGGGTGTTGTGTGGGAGCCCTGGATACCTGAGAGTTCTTTCAACCTTGCCATGAGCTTGTTTTCAAACTCTTTGCCCATGTCATGATGTAGTCTGGCTGGAAAACCAAACTTGAGTGCAAAGTCGTTAAAGAGCTTGTCAGCGACTGTTTTTGGCTTTATTCCTCGTTGCAAAGGCTTGTGCAAACTTTTCCAAGTGAAGGAAGTCTATGGACACCAGCTGGAACGGGTAAGAGGACTGGATCGAGGTCAGAGGTGCACGGGCCTGCATACTTGGCTTCTTCTTCTTTAAACACTCACATTCTTCTGTAACAAAGTGTTCAACTTCTCTCGCCATCTGTGGCCAGTAGAATCTATTTCGAATCAGGTTGAGCGACCTTTCCACCCCTAGGTGGCCCACTTCCTGATGGAGTTCTTTGAAGACCAGAGGACAATATATTTTCGGAAGCAGTAGCTGCTCTCTGCGGGTAGTTCTGCGGCACAGGACCCCATTTTGGTCGATGTGAAGCTTCAGCCACTGCCTAAGAAGCGTAGAGATGGCTGGATGTTCTGACTTCACTTCGGTCCTGCTTGGTCTTCTACCCTGTAACTTGTACCAGATCACTCTTGACAGGACTTCATCTGCTTCCTGGGCTCTGCGGATCTGGTCGGGTGTAAAAGACTGGGGAGCATCAGAGTCTTTAATCATCTTTAGAGCACTAACCTGGATAACTCCAACACCTTGACATGGGTCTCTTTGCTGTACTGCTACAGACTCCATGGATGCACTTATGGCTTCCTGTCCAACCTCAGCCGTACAGCTCTTCATGTAGCTGTCGATATCCAGTGGCATCCGCGACAGCCCATCAGCATCTGCGTTGGTCTTTCCAACTGTCGTTGATAAAAACGACAGTAAAAGGTATAATCTGTTCCCTACTGTCAAGTGAGATGTTGATTAAAAGGATTAATAAAGATGAATATATTTATGAGCCGTGTTGGCGGAGGTAACAATACAGTTATTTTCCTTTGAAGAATCAGGAAATATGATTCTGGCTCCTTTTGGTACGAATTTAGACTAAATGTTATTATTTTTATGAATGCATTGTTGCAGTGGACCAACGAGTTTGATGGGAGACATTAAACAGATCTTTATGGATCTAAAAAGACAATTTTTGATCAAGATGGAGCAGTTTAATCACATAAAACGGACCACAGTAAGTCCAACTTTTACTTCTTGAGTGAGATTTGGTCTCTTTTATTTGTTGTTCATGAATTATATAGCTCAGTTTTATCCAGATTTCCCCAAAAGGAAGCAGCCTTATTCAGGTACCCAGAAACGAGAAAAGAAGCGATAGAAAGCTTGTTACCATGGTAGCAGCAACCAAAATACCCCCCAAAATTTCCACCATCAGAGACTAATTAAATATTATGGAAGGAATCAATCTCACCTGTGATGAAGGTTCTGTAATTCTGGGCGGCGGGGGGCCAGTCAGGCAGTTGATGGTCCTGTCCTCTCACTGTAAGGACCGTCACTTATCTTTCCTTATTTTAATAGATATCATTGCAAGGCTGATAACTGATTCTACTGATAGATCACATGACAGTGTATACTTAAAAAAAAAAAACAATATTCTTTTATGCAACCAGTTGTTTTTTAACTCACCATCAACTCAGGTGTAATTTTAGCCAGCAATATTTATGATTGACAGTTTTTTCCCCACCACTTTTAAAAACCTGATGTGGAACTTCTTACCACCGCAAGATCTAACATCCACCTGTGCTCCCTGAGCAATGTCCATATAATGTGTATATGAACTGACTGGTATTTAAATTACTGAATTCCACCATAGGCTGCAGTCATGATTTGTTTCCTGCATGGATGCTGCAGTATTCGTCAAGGGTAGTGTTACAGGTTTTAATAAAGACCACAGTCTGCTGCAAACACCTTCAGGGTGTCTTAAAAGATGCAGGGTGCAAACAAACCATTTGGTCACTGGTAACTACCTAATGTTTACATTGTTAAGCTATCACAAATCTGCATTATATGTATATTAATTTGAATTTTAGCAAATGCTTTACATTAATACTGCAGGTGCTTTCCTGTTTAGCCCCATTACAGTTGAAGCTTGATGTATTTTGGAAGTTTGATATTCCAAAAATATCTCTATCGTTGGTGGAGCGGTGCGGCGAGACACTTCTGAGAAGCATCTAAAATTTACAGCAGTACATTTGGTGTATACAAAACAATAGACAATAATGTTTTCTATTTGCTGTGGAGAAAGCATCGCTGATGCAATCAGTGTAAATTGGGGCAGAGACCTTTCAGAAGAGAAGTGTTTCTCTATCCTCAAAAAATGAATCATGAGTGAAGAAATGGAAACTTGTTGCAGTCCAGTGGTAATGGAACTCTTGTCTTAAGTATCCAAGGGTCTCACATTTTGATTTTTTTCTTTTTGAATAAAAAATAAGATCCATCAAATTGTGGATAGTGTCAACTAGGAGAGCTCACACGACTTCAATATTGCTTATGTTGATAGGTTCTTTTGCCTCAGCTCACCTATCTTCTCAGTCCTTCAAGATTCAAAGTTGATTTGTTCCACCCATTGTTATATGTGACCGGTATGGTCAAAAGCTACTATTTGATACAAGGGGGAGCAGACAACCCAGAAACCCAAACAACAGACACTGATAACCCAAACTCTAGAGCACAACTGTTTATTTTTGTGGTGGACCAGTCACCAATGGCAAAGTTTAAAAAAAGGAATAAAACTTAACGTCAGGATATTGTCCTCAATTCGCATAGAGGAGGTGGGAATTCTTTACGGAGCCACCTATTACTCCAGGTCGTCTCCTCACAGGTGACAGCCTTATGATAAGTTCGTCCCCCAGAGCAGCCCTATGACGCGCTTTTCCCCTTTGTTGGTTGACAGGCAACAGCTGATCTCATTTCCGGGGCTGTTCCACGCTTTCCTCCCCTGCGTTGGTTGACAGGTGGATGGTTGGTTTCCCTCGACACGCCCACATCTCCACTCTCGACTCGAGAGAAAAAAGACAGGCCCCCAGTATCTGCGCACCCTTGACTTATAGCGCACGTAGCCCAAGTTAAAGAGCGATCCTCGATCGCTCCTCAGAATAGGGTGAAACAGTACTCACAGGCGAGGGCAAAGGTCTTCCTCTGTCCTGATCATCTGACTTGCGATGCCTCTTGGCCGCTTGCAGGTTTGCTGGGGACGTATGCGCCAGTACTCCCTTGTGGTGCTCTTGCCAGTGAGTTTCCTCCTTGGCGTGCCTTAGCTCCACTTATGTGCGGCCTTCTCCATTTTTGCACACCTGCAACAAAGCAGCTCATTGCTGCGCTCCTCCTCCTCCTGACTCATCCAGATAAGTTCAGTCATGTTTGTTTTCTTGAGCTTCACAGAGGGAAAACAAATCCAAATAAAAATACAGCAAATCCAAATACAAACAAATTATGCAAATAAATAAAAAATGTGAACAAACTGTGAACCTTAATTACTCCTAGACTGGAGAAATTAGTTACTCTGTCTGACCAAAGTTTTTTCCTAGCTAATAGCAAAATCCGAGCAGGTTTAAACTGCTACATAGGTTAGTCACTCAATCTGATATGGGCGGCCTGTTTTACCAGACTGCCAGCATTCATAAAAAATATAAATATAATAAAAATTGCTATTGATGGCATTCAAAATACATATGGTTTTAAAGTAGATAGTTATACACAGTAAACTAATCCTATAAGTCGTTTTTGAAACTGCCTTCTTAATATGTGAAGAGCTCTTTTCCAAAACACCATAACTCCATTTCAATAGTTTTCAGGAAAATTACTTTTTTTTTTACCTAGACCCACAAATTTTGTGAATATTCACTGTACCCAGGTAAAATGTTTTTTGTTTTTTTTTGCCTCAGTTAGAACATGTTGAATAATGATTATTAAATCAAACAACAATATTGTTGATGATAAAGTTAATTTAATTTTTTCTTCAAAACGCTATAAATCCATCTATTTTTTCAAAACACTATAGATCCATCCATTTCCAGAGAGACAGATATCCACCAGGATGGATCACTCTTCATCACCCAGGCCTACATTGTTGGCATACTTGTCAACCTTGAGACCTCACAATTAGGGAGACATTGAAAAGGGCCATGGTGCTAAAGTCCCAGATCTACCCTGGCCCCCTTTTAGCCCCTCTTTATTACTCTCCTGGATACACCCCGTCTCAGCAGCAGGAATAGTAGCTTATTAATCATTCTAAAAACTCTCCTGTGTCAGGAGAAAATGAGAAAGTATTTTTTCTTACTATGGTCGCCGCATCATTGAGTTTGTTGATTTTGCTGTAACGTTGCATGCATTTTTCTCTCCCTCCTCCTCCTGTGTCTTATCCCACAGTTCTCTGTGTCCTGTGCCTCTTTCTGGAGTGTCTTTTTGCATTTTTCTCCAAACCAAACTGAAACATGAAAATGGTCACCTGGTCTCTGAATGCTATTGATAAACATATTCAGAAACAGATGCTTGGTGAGCTGGGGCGCAGGCAAAACGCTGCAAGAGGCAATCTGGCTGGGTCTCTGGGACTCATTTGCAAATCGCCATCGGACTTGGAGAAACTTTCGGTGCGGATTGTTGTAACTGGAAATTAATGGATCCGGAACATTAATCGGAATTTTAATTTGGTTGAATTAGATTCATAAAAGAAACTGCTGACAGACTGAAGCACAGAGTAGCAATTTGCTACTTTTGTTAATATATTAACATTAATAATTAATATTATTAATTATTAATATTATATATTAATAATTATTAATAATTATTATTTCCCATGAAGATCTTCAACTGGTCCACAATCCAATGCCCGTGAGAGGAATGTAAACTACGTACCCCCGGTCCAACTGCATCTACTGTTGCACATACTGATATGGAATTAAGACACACACACACACTGTCTTGCTGTCTCCTCTCTCCTGCACCAGGAAGCTGGATGACAGCGCGCCTCAGTGTCAACGCGTTACCCTGTGGACTGGAGCTCATACCCACCCATCCCTCCTGATGTGTCATTGTTAATGTCTGGATATGTGCTTAAATGTATATGTGTGTTTTTTTTCTATTACCTGTTTTTTGACACTTGACTAAGGATCAAAACACATGTGAACGCTTACATGTGCATGCTTTCCCCCACCGTGGACCCCCCTCCCTCCCGACGCGTATCTGCTTATATCTTTTTATCAAGGGAGAGCCATCCTTTGGCTGAAAGCTCTTCAGTGACCTGGATCTGTTTGTATTGCTTGTGGTTTTTTTGTCATGATCTTGGACAGGTTGTACTGTAAACTGAATATCCCCTTGTGGGAAAATACAGTATTATTCAATTCAATTACAATGCTTAATCATAAAAAGCCGTCACAGTATCAGACACATCTATTGCTCCTAGCAGTGCCAGAAACACTCTCTTTTTTGCAGCCTTAACAGAGGTCTGCTTCGAAAGTACCTCAGGTTTCACCTCAGCCCACCACTTGCCCGCTTTAAAGCACTATGGAAACATAGTGTAGAACGTTCACTGAATTCTGATTGTTTGCGAGGACATATTGCGTTTGGGCTATTGCGATTTGTAAAAGAACAGCATTTTGTACCTTCATTTTAATAAGGAAATATAGCGATTTGGCAAGAAATGTTGATGGAGCAGTGAATAGGTTCAGTACACAGGAAAATGACATGACAAACTCATTTTTTTTTTAAATGGCATTTATCACGTTTTGGAAAAGAGCCCATGTCAAAATACTAAAATTAGATCAAGCACTGAAAGAAAAAGTATAATCAATTCTCCAAAGGTTATTAATTTCTAATCCAGTAAATTATTAAACTTTACTTCCTCTAAAGAATGTTCTGTATGTGCTTTGCATTGTGTATTGCTATTATGCAGAATGTGGGAGATTGAACAATCTGTTGATCTGTTTGGATGGTGAGAAAATTGTATAGGGTCGATGGAATTAGAAATTAAGTTCTTAACAAGCCTCTCATGGCAGTATTCGTTGAGGCTGGAGGGCTTGACATGAATACACATGCTCCACACAGAAGTGACGACACCACCGACCGAAGTTACCAAATCGCCATGCAACCATAAAGAGATCAAAACAATGCTGTTCAAGCATCCCACAACAACACACCAGGGGTCTCAGTAATAAACGTTGCATACGCACAAAACGGGGTCTGAAACTGGGGTACGCCACTTTCAAAGCAAACGTTGTGATTTATAAAAAAACAGACGTGACGGGAAAATGTGCGCACCTGTATGCCAATTCTGATCCGTGCATACGGACATTTTGTAGACAAGGGGGTATCAACGACGCAGTTGGTGAAGTGGTAAACTGCAGCCAGACTGCATATTACTCCTCTCACACATATCATTTCACCTCACACCAAACATTAATCATGGATTCATGTTGTTATAAACATCCAAACCAGCAATGATATATATATTTTGGCTCTACAGTGAGCTATAGCTCTTCTAAAAACCTTTTTCAATATTAAAATAAATACATAAAATTTATCTCAAAACCTTAAACTCAGATAAAAGACTGTATGCCAATTAATAAATTGAATCATCTGTACCATATATCCTTGATTGGCACGTTCATTGTGCCAAGGAAGGAAACAATCAGTCTCATTGCTGTCAATATAAATACTCTGATGACTTTCAATCGTAATATTTGAGATGGATGCACTGGTGTTGCTAGAAGATCTTGCAAATAGAAGGATTAGAAGAGAACGCATGTTCAGGGATCATGCGGACCTCCTTGCTCATGATGATGACTGGCTAATAAGCAGATTCAGATTCCCTAGAGCTGTGCTCTTGGATCTCTGTGCTGAATTGGGCCCGGTTTTGGAGAGACCGTGCCATTCCGGTCCGGCTGCAGGTGCTCACCACTCTGGGGTTTCTTGCAACTGGTTGTTACCAGCGGGAATTAGCCAACAGGTATGTGTCTGAGTGACATGATTCTTACTATTCTGCCCAAAGTTGCGCTAGCTGCCTGGTTTGGGAATTTCACCTTGAAAAATAAAACCTTGCTCAATAAAATAGTAAAGTGGTCCAGCCGGCTGATAGGTGATCCACAGCATAATGTGGAGACCTTGTACACAAAACAGCTACAGCGAATAACTAGCTCAATTTTAAACGATAATTCTCATCCATTGCACACAAAGTTTCAGCTTCTACCCTCCGGGCGTAGGTTTATAGTCCCCTGGTGTAGAACAAAAAGACACAAAAATAGTTTCGTTCCTGCAGCCATTAGTTTTAGAAATAAGTTATAGTTTCATGGTGGCCCTAGTCTTTATGCATTTTACTTTGTATTTGCGTATGAGGACTCTACTGTAACTAATTTTATTCTATGTTGCCTATGTTTTATTTCATTCTGGACCAGTAGGAACTTTATCCCTACTCTTGTTGATGTTTTACATGATGTGTGATATGTATGAGGACTCTACTGCAAACAAAATCTACCTTCGGGTATAAATAAAGGAACTTGAACTTGAACAAAGTCCCTTTTTGGAAATAATGCCTTCAAATATGTTATATGTATTTACTAGGTCTGGGATATCACAGCCGTCCCTGAGCGGAATAATGCCTGCAGTCTTGGATGGGATCATTACAATGAGCAGGCGATACATCACGTTTCCATATACTGTGGGGGAGCAGGCCGAAATTAAGATGCAATTTGCAGCAATGTCCGGTTTCCCAAACATAATCGGCGCAATTGACTGCACCCATATTGCTATAAGGGCCCCGTCCGAGGATGAATTTCACGTCAATCGGAAACATGTACACAGTATTAATGTGCAAATCATATGTGATTCACAAATGATTATCACTAATATGGTGGCACAATGGCCTGGGTCAACACACGACTCCTTTATCTTGACACACAGCAGTGTAGGGAACAGACTGCAGGCAGGCGCTGTGCATGATGGCTGGCTGCTCGGTAGGTCCTCACAATCATTAGAAATGCTGGTTGTTGAATTAAACGTGTTATCACTTGCAGGTGATAGTGGCTACCCTCTCAGGAGCTGGCTTCTGAGGAAATACGCTACAACTCCTGTCACACGCGTGTGCGCTCAGTCCTGGAGCGTGGCGTAGGCCTGTTAAAATGTAGGTGGATGCCTTGGGTGGCAGACTATTATACCAACCTACAAAGGTCTGCAAGATCGTGAGGGCTTGTGGAATTCTTCATAACATGGCACTGAGAATTGGAATTCCCCTCCCTCCTGACCTACCCCCTCCCCAGCATGAGAACCCCGACCCACAGCCGCCTCCTCCTCGACAGGAAGCTTCACCCAGGGAGCAAGGATCCGCCAGGATGTAATGCGGCGTTTGAGATAACGACAAGGTTCAGTTATTAACATTTTTTATTGTTTCATTTAAGGTACCAATGGCTGTCACTATGTCGCACAGCATATTTTTTATTTCCTTTAACTCTTTTGTCACCGAATTGATGGCGCTGATTGTGTCTCTCTGTGTCTGCATCACAGCTTCAGTCAGAACCCGACCACTGCTGGATGCGCCATTGGCACCGGCAGCACTGGTGTTGGGGGCAGCCGGACGCTGGGCAACCTCATCTTCCTCGGCCTCCTCATCCTCGCCACGTACCGACTGTGGAAGAGCTGAAAAGACACGGCATATTAGTCTGTCTCCTTAAAATATGCTCAAATTTGTTAACGTAGCCACGTAATAAAATATATACAAAAGGTGCTTTACGGGGTTCATCTGTCGATTCTGCCAAGTCTGTGTCACCCTCCTTCTCTGACACAATACCGTGCACGCTTGATGTTCCCAAGATACTTGCCATCTTCCTGTCCAGTGGTGTCAGCTCAGGTGTACACGTACCCCATCCAGTAGCAGACCCACTCTGGCGGTGGGAGGAAAGTTTTCTTTCTGCCTCGACTTTGAGATCCGACCACTTTTTTTAATTTCGGGTACGGTCCTGTCAGTTGCGCTGACAGTCTGCACTGCAGACGCCACATGCTGCCACTCGCAGTTCTTTCTTTTATGTGTGACACCACTGCTGTGTCCACCAAATAAATCTCTCTTCTTACCTCCACTTCACCCACTAGCACTTCAATCGCCATCTTCGTAAAGTTTCTCTTCTTTGTTTTTTTTGTTGTTGCCATATTTCCCCGTTTCTTCATATGCATCAATATTCATGTCCTGCTTTGCATTGACCTTTTATAGCCAGATTTAGGCGTGTTCAGGGCGGGATATTAGCAAAATTCACGTGCGCAAACTTCCAAGAAGACCGTGATTTATAAAGGGAAATTGCTTACACCTGTGCGTAGGCATGGTTTTATAAATCAGAAATCGTTTTGGCGTACGCAAACTTTTTGTTTTGGTCGTACGTACACTTTTAGTAGGGATTCTACGCAATGTTTTATAAATGAGACCCCAGGTTACAAAGCGGTCGGTTTACTACAACATTCATCCTGTAGATGGCTTTAGGTTGCAGTTGACTAGTAGACCAATGTGCTGATATTCTAGGCCATTGCTCGTTTTATGACGTTAGTACTTCTCACTCCCTTGTTTGTTGGAAAGCTACAGAATCATTTGTATACTGCCACCTGCTTTTTTGGTGTAGTCCGTCATGTAAAATACTGGATTCCAGTACGGGCTGAGACCTGCACCATATGAACAGAAGAATAGCATTTTTCTCTGGCTGTTTTCTGGTACGGCCACACATGTAGAAACGCCGTAATCAGCTGTTTCTGGCACTAGCAGGGGGGCTGGTACCAGGAATGCTGAGATGGAACTGGGCATGGAACCTGCAACAAAGTCAAAGACCCACAACACCTCCAGCCAACCTCAGACAAGGGGATCCCATTTACCTCCTCCAAAGCCCCTTCCTCTGGCCCTCCAGTAAGCCCAGATTCTTTCTACCTATCCCTTCTAGCCACTTACTGTCCTAATCTCTCTATTCCTCACCACAGCCCGTTCCAGTATTCCCGTCCTCCTTCTTAGCTAATTTCTTTCTCTAAGTATGTTTCTGCACTTCATTGTTCTACTACCAAGTCTTCTTATCAACTTTTCTCCTTCCAGATGACACACCAAGTACCCTACTACCTGTCATTCTAATCACATCAGCTGTAGCTGTCCAGTCATCAGGGAGCATATCCTTGCCAGCAAGAGCCTGACTCAAATCCTCCCTGAAAACCTCACAGCATTGTTGTTTCAGTTTCCACCACTTGGTCCCCTGCTCCGTGTTTGTTCTCTTCGCCTTCCTCACCAGTTTCATCCCACAGACCACCACCCTATACTGTCTAGCAACACTTTCGCCCACCACTACTTTGCAGTCACAAATCTCCTTCATATCACATCTACATAAGATGATGAGTGCTGCTACTTCCACTCTTATAAGTCACCCTATGTTCCTGCTGCTTTTGAAAGAAAGTATAAACAGTATAAACGATAATTTCCATCCGTTTCGCAAATTCTACCTCTGTCTGTCCTTCATTATTTTCCTGGATACCAAACCTGCCCCTAACTTCTTAATCACCATT
This sequence comes from Apricaphanius iberus, assembly GCA_028564705.1. Taxonomy (NCBI): domain Eukaryota; kingdom Metazoa; phylum Chordata; class Actinopteri; order Cyprinodontiformes; family Aphaniidae; genus Apricaphanius; species Apricaphanius iberus. Next base: position 234,377 of record JAPXFQ010000335.1, read on the forward strand.
GTTCCCTTCCCCAACATATCTGTTAAAGTCTGCACCAATTACCACCCTCTCAACTCTCAGGATACACTGCATCATATAATATTCAATCCAACATTTCTGCTTCTCATCTAACTCACATCCTACCTGTGGGGCATAACCATAACATTGATTATTATTTCTTCCATTTCAACTTTCAAACTCATCAGCCCATCTGACAGCCTTTTCACTTCCAAAACATTCCTAGCAAATTCCTCCTTCAAGATAACTCCTACTCCATTTATCTTTCCATCTACTCCATGGTAGAACAACTTCAGTCCTGCTCCTAAGCTTCTAGCCTTGCTATCGTTCCACTTTGTCTCCAGAACACAAAAAATATCCACTTCTCTTCTCTGCATCATGTCCATCAGCTACCTTTCAAAGTTCCATCATTCAAAGTCCCAACTCATAATTCCCTGCTCTTGAATTCCTTCTTATGTCTCTGCCTACCAACACGCCTTCCTCCTCTCCTCCTTTGACCAACAGTAGTCCAATTTTCACCAGCGAAAGTATAAACAGTATAAATAGTCCGGCGTTGAAAATTGTTGAGTGGACAACAAGGGATGTAATGCCTGTGAAGGCTGGTGCTACAATGTTTCCTATCTTACCATGCTCATATGTAAAACAACATGTTTTTTGTCTAAACTTTGGAGTTGAAGTGCATTTTGTTGAACATCAAGTACTGTCACATCTGTGAAATACGTGAGTCTCCTTTGATGCAGCCCACAGCTGTATGTATTCATATTAAAGTGTTGAATTCACAGTTCCATCATTTTACTTTTCATTATTTGTTGGACACGGGTTAAGCTGAGAACAGGTTTTATCAACCATGTCATAAAACAGCAGTCCAGACATTAGAGAGTAACTTGAATATAATATAAGATAAAGAAAATAAGAAAGGAATCATCATTTTTGTATCTTAATCTTTCCGTCTTCATGAATATTGACTGAACTGACAATGAACTGAACATAGCCTTCAACAATGATAATCATCCTCTGGCACATAGTATTACTGTTGTGGCAGCAGAAAGGAATGGGTGCGTGTGTCAGCACTCCAGGGGTCGTCAGAAAAAAGTGAGGAAAAAATAAACAAACCAACAATAATGAATCAAGTGTGGGAGGAAACACTGGAGCAATATCCAATCCACTCAAACAGTATTTTCTAAGACAATATGTTTACTCTCTTTTTACATTACAATCTACTTCAAAAATGCTTTGTGCACAGTTTACTGAATTATTTTTTTTTTTTTTCGTTGACAGGTAAATGGTATAAATTTAAAAAAATAATCAGAGTGAGATTGCTAAAGGATTTTTGCTTTACAGTACTATATGTGCGCATACACAAACCCATTAGAAATTATCACTCCATTCTGTTCAACGCGATTTGATTTGTGAAACTGAACTGGTGATATTTTCTGTGCTGGTGCATCTTACCCTAAGGGGACAGAGCAGGAGCATGTTGATGGAGAAGTTACAAGACACACAGTGAGGAAATGTGGGGGGTAAAGTGAGCAGCAGAGAGGAAAAAATGCTGATAATCAAATAGTCTGCTTCAGGAGCTACGTATTGTGCATTAAAAAAGGGGTAAAGAGTCAATACAGATTATATAAATGCAGTGAAAGAAACCAGAATGGTGCAATGTAGACTAGAGAGTACTATTTCTTAGTGTGTGAATGTGTGCACGAATGGGTGGTGACAGTGTAAAGCGCTTTGGGGTCTAAGGGACTAAGTAAAACGCCATATAAATACAGACCGTTTACCAATTTACCATTTACACCCTGTCACGTTATATTTCATCACAGGTCACCTGTTCTGCTAATAAAAAAATAAAATTTTATCAAATTAGAATTCAATTCAATTAAAAAATAAGAAATGTAAGTCTGATCTAATGACTGCAATTTGTGATTTTTTACAGTACTTGATCAGCTATCACAAATAATATACTTCCGATGCCTACTAAGATTTGTAAGTTTGACAATAAAATTCTACAATTGTTTTAGGTGTATGTTACATACTGGAAATACAGTAGGACATTTGCAGGTAAAGTATGTCACAGGGCAAGGAAAATGTCATAGGGTGTCAAAATGAATATTACGCTATGTTATATCCAACTGTCTAATTAGGGATGTTGGATAAACTACAATTTATACGGAGATACATTAGTGTCCCCTAAAGTAGCAGAGAGTGGTGCAGCAAAGAGCACACAACGATTGGCATGGGAAGTGAAGGATAAGGCAACAGAAACAACGGGCAGAAAAAAACAGAAGAATCCTGCAAGCTTATAAATGGATCCAGAAATACTTTACAGAATCAGGTGAGTGTAATCAACAGAATGTGTAGCAGCTGTGAGAGGAGCAAGCCTAAGGAGCTGAGGGAAATTGACTGAAGTCGAAAGGATAATGACACAGTGAACATGGGTCCAGTACCTTCCTTTTGTAGCTCTTACTTAGGGCTTCTATGTTAGGTTTCCCAAGTCACATTGTGTCCTTCATTGTCTGATGATGGATTACACTCGTGGTCAATGTGGATGTCCAATCCAAAAATGTCTTAATCCGTTCATCCCAAGGCGTACTGTCCTGGCGGCCTCCTCAGACGACTTGGCAGAATGTATTGAACAGCAAGTCCAGGCTGATTACAGCCAAGCTTAATGCTTATTTTGGAAACAAAAATACTGGCCACATTGATGAGATAATGGTTTATGCTGGGAGAACTGAATTCTGGCAACCCCTTTTTGCCATAGTCAAGCAGTTTTTCTGTGCAGCAATGGAAATTAACTATGTGTTTACAAACTCAAGTGAATTTTGGAATGGTTCAGCCTTGCTGTCTTGTAAGATTTTAGAGTATTGCACAAAAAAGTCTGAACAAGAGTTTAACTTATGAAAGACAACTACATAGGGAGTCATATTGACATTTGTGGGTTCCCTGAATATATTTTCATAACCATATAGGATGATGTTTGTATAATATTTTTACATTGTATGTTTTACCTAAAATAGAGATTGTCATATTAATGGGAAATAAAATGTTGTACATACTACAAAGAAAGCTTATGTAATTACAAAAAAAACCCTTTTTTACTATAAAGGTTCTTGTTTTAATGTGAGACATAGAAAGTTATTCACTTTATGTATTTTAATCTGCCTTACAGGCCGCTATTGATTAAATAAGTCTGAACATCTTTTGGAGAGCATTTGGGTGACTTTTTAGGTTACCTAAGGAAATTAAAACAACAAATACATAAGTAGGAGTGAGGAACAAAGAGAGAAAAATACACACATGGAGAGTTAGTCAACTAAAGAATAAAAAGGTCTAGTAGACTGTACAGCTAAGACAAAAGAGTCCTGTTCAATTAAATTTCAGCAACCTTTGCTTCAGAGCACTACAAAGGCAAGGGACCTTTTGCTGATTGCAATCAGCTAGAAAACCAGGTAAATGAGATTACTATTATACAGAAAATATATATATGTTCCACTTCCTATTATTCTCCTAACACATTTTTTTGTTTGTTCTGGCAGGGGTAGTTGTAACCCCCGCAAAGTTATGTATTTCTGTCTTTCTTAATTATTTCATCTATGTATTTATTTATTTAGTTTATCAATAATAAATATATTTATTTAGTTTTTCCTGACACATGTTTACTAATAATAAAGTAAACCGCTACTCAAACACCTAGAGCAAAGACTTAGGAAGGGTCAACTGAAACGTATATCAGTTTGGAAAGGTGCAGATTTGCAGGGATGTCTTAGACACACGCATACAATAAACAAACAGAACAGCAAGTCCAAGAAATGTGGGGTCACCCTTCAGTTTGCATACCAGTTAAATGGAAATTAGCACCTGCTAAGTTCCTTTACAGCTCAAGTCGAGTTGGTAGGTGGAATAGTACAAGTACTAAATGAAAAAGAACAAGCAAACGAGGACTATGATGAGCAAGATGATGATGATTATGATGATGATGGTGATGATCATGATGTTGGCGATTGCGATGATGATGACGATAATGATGCCGATTGTGATGATGATGCTCACGAGGAGTACGAACACGAAAACGGCAAGATCTGCGACTGTGAAGGATACAAAGAAGAAGAAGAAGAAGAAACAGAGCACCGGGTGAAGAGCGGTGAGATAGAACGGACGACCAGCCTTTCCCGCGGGTACTGGGGGCCAGCAGGAGACCAAGAGGTATGAAAGGCTGGACACCCATGGGCTGCAGGGAGCTCAGGGCCTTCCCGGGTCTGTTGATATTGGCCGGAGTGTACAGGTCGAGAGGCGAGGCTTGCGAGAGCCTGTGATACGGGGACAGTGGCAGGAGGGTGTTCCACTGAAACTCTTCCGAGCCTACTCCAGCACTTTGTGTTTCGACAACTGAGGGGCGAGACACCGCCCAGAACGTAGGCTCTCTACGGGTGCTAGGGACAGCTGGCTACCCTGTGCGAAATATGGGATGCGTGGGCCGCACGCCTGCACACCTTGTACTATCCCCGAGCAGAGGTGACGGTGGACTTGCGCTTGGTTCCTTTCAGAGGTACATTTAATCTTTTCCTGTACTGATTTCGCTTTTCTATATTTCTTATTGTGTTTTTTTTATAATTCCCCTCTCTGTATGGGTTTATTTCAGTTTATAGTTGTAACGTTTTGCCATAAACCTAACCAGAGCCCTTTAATTTTCAGTTTCATCTTTTGTATTTCTTTTTTCACCTATCTACGTGCACAGGCAGAGCATGACATGCAATAATTTTTTCACCTCCCATAGGCTGGCAACTGTGTCGCGAGATGGGGTCTGGCTTTGCTGGGGATGTTGCACTCCAACAGGGTCGAGGTATCTCGGGAGCTGCTCTCTGCGAAGGGTAGGCAGGCAGGCAGGCTCCGCCATCACGGTTTGGGCGTCTCTTTTCACCACCCAAGGCACGGCTCCTTCCTCGTCCTCGACCTATTCTTCTCATTCTGCTTCCTTGTTCTCCTGTTCTGCGAACGGAGCAACCGTGGGCCTGATTTCTTATTTACCCAAGCGTAACTGAAACGTACTGATCCTGGCCAGTTATCCCTGTCACATGCTTCAGCCCAGCGAAGAAGAGGGTGAACCAGCAGAAGTGCAAGGTGAGGGAGAAAAAGATAAGTCCCTCGCTGTGCGAGAGTACAACAGAACCGAGAGCGGAGTAGACAACCTAGACAAAGTCACTTCAACCGACAGCTGCCGTAGGAAAACCTCCCCTGTTTCACAAAATGCTGGACGTGGCCGGATACAATGCTTTAATCTTGTGGAGGGAGCTCAATCCGTGCTGGAAGGTAAGCAAACTCAACAGATACAGACTGTTCTTGGAGCGCGTTGGTACCGCACTCGTTTTGCCAGGGGCGTTACTAGACCTTATTTACTGGGGCACGTGCCTTAGTAAAAGTATCCAGTGTCCCAGTAAAATGATAGCACTGTTCTCGGTGGAAAAGGAATTCATGAGCGCATCTCCTTGCCTTTATGACTTGTGCCTGTCACTTACAGCCAGAAAAAAGGAAAAAGTAAAGGGGCCAGAATAGCCAATCAGGAAAAAGCACCTCTGTACCTGGGTAAAAGATTGAACGCAACAACCAATGAAAATCGTTCACATAATATATGATAGTCAGTGTTTCGTTGCACACAGACACATATTGTAAACAGTGGAAAGCGCTGCTGCTCATCGAGCACAGACTAAGTCGTTCCATGTTTTAATATTACAACAAATTCACAACTTGTTTGACAGAAAAAATTACAAGTTCCCAAAGTCCCACATAATTAGCATCTGTTTTTCAATGCTTAGCATCATTGTGGCCTACAAAGTTTACCAGCCTGTGCTCTCTCCCTCACACACACACTCACACCATGCGTAGGTTGTATGCACACATGCGGACAATTAATAATGATTTATATGTATACTGTAGAGAGAGCCAGGTTAAAAGTTATACTGTTTGTGAAGCTGTCCTTCTGTAAAACTAAACATAGAATTCTGATAAACTATTCAGAGATGGACATCAGAAAATTCTTCCTGAACAGAGGGAGAGGAACAGAGAGGAGAGATGAGGAGGACGAGGGAGCATGATAATTGTCCACATTAACAGTAACATAAACATTTATGCTACTAACAGACATATACTGTATAAAACAATGGACGAACCTTCCGGTACGTCCCCCATAGGTTTCTGAATAGCAAAAATGAGGCCAGTTGGGCGGTTCCCACCGCCGCCATGTTTTTCACGTCACTCGCCTCGTCACTCTCAGAAACTCCAAAAATGGGCAAAGAGATGGAGCTGAGAGTGGCGCTGTGAGGCTGGGGGCGAAGGGTTAACGCTCCGAACCGACGTAGCTACAAGCTAGTCAGAAGCTAGTCGGGAGCTAACTGAAGCTAACGTAGGCTGCAGCCAGTTTCAGCCAGAAGACCGCGGTTGAGAGACTTTTACCCCGTTTTTCAACAACGATCCCTTTAGACGTAGAAACATCTCGAGTAGAGAAAACAGATATATATAATAAGACCCAAATGGGTCGGATCAATACGGCCTGATATTGTGTTATTTCATTACCATCGGAGGAGGGTGAGGACTTAGTCGGCTTATCTTAACAACACATCCAGCAAAAAGTAGTCACAAAGTCATCATGAAAATTCAGATCGCCTAAAAAAAATAAAAGGCTTTTGACTCACCTCACATCAGACATCCATTAGTTCATGCCTCCAGCTGTGTTCCTCACACCAGTACTGATCTAACCAGCGTTCATTCAGTCTGTCTAGAGTCTAACTCTGTAGTCTTCCAGCTGGATGTAACCGTCTCCCGCTCTTAAGTCTCGATGTGCTCTACATGACCGGGTCTGCCACGGCGTCCCGGTCCTGCCGACGTTGCTGCTCTGCTGCTACCCGACCGATCGCCTGCTCCAACTTGCGTGTAGAAAAAGATAAAAGCTCCGACCAGAACAGCATTCCTCTCTGCCACCTGACAGAGACACCCCGAAGCTGGTTAAGCATTAGCCGGTATAAAGCCTCCCCCCAAAGCAGATAATTCTTGGACGGTCTGTTACTGTAATCAAAACCACAGCAAGCCATCTTTGCCCAATAATTATAGATTAACATCCAAAACCGACTAAAAACTGCAGAGGCAACTGATAGTGGAGTTCAGAAACACAAAATGACTAAAGTCTTTACGATAGTCCCAGGCTGTGAAGAGCTCCGCAAGCAGACTACGGAGCAAGCTATTAGCTACACTTAGCCACCATTAGCCACCAGCATTAGCCTAGATGGACATGTCAATCAACAGGACACGCCCCTAATTATTCATAATTTCAAAATTAAATTACAAATAAACGGAGGAGTTAGAAAAAAATTCATCCCCCTCAGAGTTGTCATGATGGTAAACCTGACCTATCTAACCTAAAATGTTTTTTTCAACCAGGCTGTAAACATGTTTATTTTTGCTGTAAAGTTGGCCTTTTTAACATGGGAGTCAATGGGAAGTTGCTCCTTTTTGCAGCCAGCCCCCAGCGGATGAGGGCTGAACTGCATTTTTTGTCACTTCCGCGTTGGCTTCACATTCTGCGGGCGATGATAATAAGTCAGAGCCTACTCTGAGTCTGTGTAGAATATTATAGGCTACATTTGCAAATTATCAACCAAAAGTCAGTATGAAGTCTTTGTATCTAAAGCTTTGTTTTATAACATTTTCCAGGTTAAACCTTGTTTAATGCCTTTTTAGTCCATGTCTTTGTATCAAACATATGCTGTTATGCTGTAGGGCAGGACAATATAGAAAAAGAGCATATTGATAAAGGAATTGTCATATTGATCGATATCGATAAATATCACAAAATGTAAAAAATATATTTTAATTGCCTCCCTGGTAATTTTGTTATTCTTCAATAAACTAATTTTAACTAAGAATGAAATTAATTACATTTTTCAAACACTAACTTTTATGATAATTAAGACACAGAAACAAATCAAGACACCTGAGTAACATCAGTAAATACAAAGAAAAGTAACATTATAAACCATTGCAGTACATATTTTACATACATTTTTTAATTATATTACTAATTTAAATTATAGGCTTATCTTGATACTTTTTAATCTGTTAAAAATTTTATGACACTTTATAATATAAATAACTGAAACCTTTGGTTTACTTTGTCAATAAAGCTTATTCAATTTCAGTTCAGCCCCTGTGTGTGATTTGTGGGTGCTGATCCTCATCCCAGCCCCTTCACACTTGGCTGAAAACCGCTCCAGCGAAAGCTGTAGATCACGTTCGTATGAAGCCAACAGGACCACATCATCTGCGAAAAGCAGAATCCCGATCCTGAGGCCACCAAACTGGATCCCCTCAACATCTTGGCTGCACCTAGAAATCCTGTCCATGAATGTTATAAACAGGATCGGTGACAAAGGGCAACCTTGGCGGAGTCCAACTCTCACCGAAAACGAATCTGACTTACTGCCGGAAATGCGAACCAAGCTCTGACACCGGTCATACAGGGACCTAACAGCCCGTATCGAAAGGGACTCCCATACCCCATACCCCATACTCCCAGAGTACCCCGACGGGATTTGCCGAGTGATACCGTCGAACGCCTTCTCCAATACACATAGTGTAGTTAATTGGACTTCAGCTGTGGTGGCTGACAGTGACAGCTGACACATGAAGCAGGTAAACAAACATGTAGCTAAATTTAAATCCTATATCTCCTCGAGATAAGTGTTTGTGAAAACACTTCATTCAGGTATGAGGTTTAAATTGTCTGGCAAAAAAAGTAAGTCATTTAACATTTTGACAGATGATTGTCTAAGAGAGAGAAACAAAATCCGAGTATACCACTAAAATAAACTAGTCTATATCAAAGTTCCCCAACCTTTTTTGACTTGGGTACCCCCAGAGCCATTTTCTCATACCACAAGTACCCCCTTAGTAAAATGTGTTGATGATCTCCATAAGTAGAATGTACAACTGATTAATAAATGAAGATCTCTTTATTAAATCTCCCTTACTTGAACATTTATTTCTGAAGCATTTTATTATTTTCACTTAAAATTAAACACTTAAACACCTCCCTTTGTTGTAACAAAAAAGAAGTCTTCTGGAGAGTTCCTGTTTAAACAGACTTAAAAAAATCCCCAGTCGTGCTTCATCGATCCCCAGTCGTGCTTCATCGAGCTCCTCTATTGACTTTACATGTAAACCAGACTCTCTGGTTGCGTCTATCGCGTTTGGTTTTAAGCACCCTAAATACTATGATTCTTTTGATCATTTTGCACATTTGTGCTTTCTCTCAACCTTTGCTAACATGACGCTACAGCTCCGGTGTAACACCGGCTCCCATTGCTATTGTTTACAGTTTGCAGGCGCAGTGTTAGTTAGCATTTTAGCTTATCTGTTAGCCATAGCTCACCTGTTATGAAGTTTTTGCTGCAGAACGTTTAATCACCGTTTCAATCGTGGTCATGGCTCTGAGCTGAGTGCACGCTTTATCATGAGCACCTGGTCCTAGTTGCTTATACTCTGTTAATTTATTTATAAATTCATTATTTTTTTTTTAAATTAAAACCCCTTTTCCAACGACTAGAACTTATTATTCTAATAATTAATCGTCGTGGTAAAAGGACAGCGTAACAACAAGGACTCAAACCAACTTCCCCAGGATAGGATACTGCTAGCTCACAGGTCAGTATTAGCCCTGTGAGTTGTGCTAGCTCTACTAACAACGATAACCCTGTAAGTTTCAACAACCCTCAAAACATGGATATTATCCAGAGACTCGACGCAAGCCATTCAAGAGGTTAAAGCGGACTTGCAGGGCTTTGCTAGCCGCATGGATGAGGCTGAACAGCGCATAAGCGATGGGGAGGACACGGTTGTTTCAGAGAAGAGCAAAATCCCGAGAATCAAGGGAAAGGTGATGTATGGAGACAAGCAATTGATGTTATTCCTGGATATGTTGGCTGAACTTCAGCATCGGAGGAGAAGATTCGATTAACTAAAACAACAGCTAAAATCCCTCAATCTCCGCTACGGTCTCATCTTTCCCGATATGTTTCGTTTGTGGATGCAAGGACAGACCCACGACTTTGAAACACCGGAGGAAGCAGAGAAGTTTGTCAGAAGCATCCAACCTGTGGGACAAGCATTGGAAAACCCAGAGGACAATGAGACTCAGCCGGACTCTAAACACTGAATGAATATTCTGGCTGTCTTGACTTCATAGAAGAAAGAGGAGCAATGACGTAAAGTGTTATTCTTTCTCACTGTGTGTGCATATGTGGAGTGGATAGAATGTGTGTGTGTGTGTGTAAATATATGTCTATGCACGTGCACTGATCGGGTTCTGACTAGAGTTCATAAACATAACGTGTTTTACACAGAGTACATGTTCTATCATTCTCAGTGTTTGTTTTGAATGGATTGTCAATGGCTCATTACCAGGGGCTGTGAGCTACACGGCTTTTGTTTAGGCTTTATTAGCTGATTCCTGGATGGAGGACTTGGTGACGGGTAGAAGGGACAGCCGAAGTGTTTTTGCACTGGCAGACTTTTATTTTGTTTGTTTTGAAGATGTACTTTTTGTTTCTGGTGTTACAGTGCAGATAACTCTGTTTCATAACTATATCGGATTAATTGAAATGGATTTGAAGGTGACTTCCTGGAATGTAAGAGGAATTGCTAAAATTACTAAACTAAAAAAAGTTTTTACTAGAATCAAACAATTTCACTCTATAGTTTTTATTCAGGAGTAACATTTACTTAGTACGGATATTATTAAGATATGAAGAAGGTGTCCCAGCCAAGTTATGTCTTCTTGTTTTCCTTCACGAGCAAGAGGGTTCCTGACACTGATTCATACAAATGTCCCTTTGGAACTGGAATCTAAAGTTAAGGAATTAGAAAGGGCTGTTAATTTAGATAATTTAATGAAAACAAAACAAGAGCTGTTGGCTCTTAAAACAGAATATGAGGAGTTATCTTCATGCAAAAGCAGAAAATAGTCTGTTAAAGCTTAGGCAAACTTTTTATGAACAAAGGGAGAAACCTGGTCGGTTGTTGGCTTGGAAAATTAAGAAACTAGACTCCCAAAGAGCTATAAGCACAATTAAAAATGAACAGGGTGGGTTAAAATCATATCCTTCAGAAATAAACCAAACATTTGCCTCCTTTTATAAGGCTGTACATTCCTCTAACCAACCTACAAATAGAGTACACCAGACCATCTTCTTAGATGGACTGAGCTTTCCATGTATATCTGAAGAGGATAAAACAACTCTAGACAAGGAATTGGGACCAGAAGAGGTGTCTAACACAATTCTTTAAATGAAATGTAGTTAAGCCCCGGGTCCAGACTGCCCCTCTATTGGATATTAACAAGGAGTCCTTTGGGCAGGGCTGCCGGCCAATTTCCCTGTTAAACTCTAATGTCAAGATCATAGCTAAGGCCTTGGCTATGAGACTGGATGGAGTTTTGAATTCTATAATACACCATGACCAAAATGGCTTTGTTAAGAATCATCAAGGATTCCATAATGTTAGAAAAGTCCTAAATATAATTGACATGAATGAAGGGTCCTCAGATAAGACTATATTATCACTCGATGCGCAACGGGCGTTTGACCAAGTATCCCCGCCTTATCTGCTCGAGGTTCTTAGGCAGATTATGAGATTATTTTTGCAAATGGATTGATATCCTTAATACTGAATCCTCTGCATGTGTTTGTACAAATTACCTGATCTCTTTACCGTTTAAACTATTACGTGGAGTTATACAAGGTTCTCAAATTTCACCAGTTCTTTATATAAGTTCTATGGAACCCCTAGCAATAGCAATAAGATCTCACCCATTGATCAGTGGTATTAAAATAAATGAGCAAGATCATCCTCTTGCATTATATGTGGACAATGCTATTTTGTTCTTATCAGACCTAGCTAAATCAATTCCAGCCCTTTTAGAGCTGATAAACTGAGTCGGTGGCTTCTCTGGTTTGGAGGTGAATACAAATAAGTCCCATATAATGTTTTTAAATTAAGAGGATAGATGGAATCCAAAAGTAGCTAATCCATTTGCAAACGCAGTAGACGACTTTGTCTAACTTGGTATCAAAATAACTCAATAAAACAGCTCAGCTCAATTAACTACAAGCCTATGCTGACTAGAATATAGGAAGACATCACTAGATGGTCAACCCTACCTCTTTCCATAATTGGACGAATAAACATAATCAAATTGAATATACTTCCTAAATTCCTATACACTAAACAAAAAATATAAACGCAACACCTTTGTTTCTGTTCCCATTTTTCATGAGATGGATTTAAAGATCTAAAATTCATTCCAGATACACAATATTACCATTTCTCTCAAACATTGTTCACAAATCAGTCTAAATGTGTGATAGTGAGCACTTCTGCTTTGCTGAGATAATCCATCCCACCTCACAGGTGTGCCACAACCAGATGCTGATCTGACACCATGATTAGTGCACAGGTCTACCTTATACTGCCCACAATAAAAGGCCACCCTGGAATGTGCAGTTTTGTCTCACAGCAAAATGCCACAGATGCCACAAGCATTGAGGGAGCGTGCAATTGGCATGCTGACAGCAGGAATGTCAACCAGATCTGTTGCTTGTGCATTGAATGTTCATTTCTCCACCATAAGCCGTTTCCAAAGGCGTTTCAGAGAATATGGCAGTACATCCCACTGGCCTCACAACCGCAGACCACGTGTAACCACACCAGCCCAGGACCTCCACATCCAGCAGGTTCACCTCCAAGAACGTCTGAGACCAGCCACGCAGACAGCTGCTGAAACAATTGGTTTGCATTACCAAACAATTTCTACACAAACTGTCAGAAAACATCTCAGGGAAGCTCAACTGCATGCTCATCGTCCTCATGGGGGTCTTGATCTGACTCTAGCTCGTCGCCGTAACAGACTTGAGTTGGCAAATGCTCACATTTGATGGCGTCTGGCACGTTGGAGAGGTATTCTCTTCACGCAAGAATCTCGGTTTACATTGTTCAGGGCAGATGGCAGACAGCGTGTGTGGCGGCGTGTGGGTGAGCGCTTTGCTGATGTAAATGTTGTGGATCGAGTGGCCCATGGTGGTGGTGGGGTTATGGTAAAACAAAACAAGCACTTCTTTTTGGAATTCAGAAGTTTGCCGCACAGAACTTCACAGGGAAAGGGCTTGTCTCTCAAATGTACCGCTTATTGGAAGAAAGTTATAAATAGAATGCAGAGGGCATTAGACAGAAGTAGATGCAAGATCTACAGGAGGATATATCTATGTCTCAGTATTTTCCTTTGTATTCTCAGTATTTACCCACTGGATTGTGCATTGAAAAACAGAGAAGGGATAATGATTGACCTCTGGCTATTGCAAGATAGGCGCAAAATTGCTCTGTGTTGAAAGAAGGTAGCTGCCCCCACGATTGGCTTCTGGTTGAGAAATTTAACATCCTGTCTAGCATATGAGAAACTAACTTATGTAATTAGAAAAAAAAAAAAACATAAAAACTACAGAAGCTCTAGTTGAAGGATAATGCTGAACCTTTAATTATGAGGTGAAATTGGATCAGAAGTTTTCTGCATATTGTACTACTTTGTTTAAAATCTTTTAAGGGTCTGCGAGAGCATTGTGTCCTCCCTTACTCATCTTTTCTTTTTTTCTTAATGTTTTTGTTTTCGTACTGCCATTTGTTTGTGTAGGTAAAGGAGAGGGGGAAGAGTACAAAAAAATGAATTTGAGAACATATTTGTATAAATATTTCTGCCATCTGATATTCAATAAAAATATGTAAAAAAAAGATATGAGACACGTTATGAAACGAAAACTAAGCAAATTTTCTCAATAAATTTAGTTAGTTTTAGTTAGTTTTGTGAACACTCATTACAGTTTCTGTTCATTTTCATTTTGTTTCAAATTCTCCTTTTTATTTTTATTTCTGTTAATATGATTTTTTACTTCTAGTTTTCGTTATTTTGTTGATCCCTAGTTAAAACCTCTGCAAACAGCACAACGTCGCAAAACAAGCTTTAGCTGATTTACTACCATGGCAAGAAGAACAATGCACCTGTTAAACCCAAAGTAAGACGTAAGCAATCCATTGTGCTGACTATGCAATTTGCATGTTTCTGTCGAAAGACACAAAATATTGGGAGGAGAACAGGCAAATAAGCAGACATTTGAGGCGCAGTGTGATTTACTAGACATCCAAATGTTTGTGCCGGCTATTTTAGCGTCCTTATTTACTGCGTCTAAAAAGCATGTCTTAACTTTGGACCACCACATTTAAGATAGGTTTATTGCTGACCAGAGGTTGGGCTAGACATTTTTTTTTGTCCATCATTTTGACCGGCAGGGTCAAAAAATTCTGGTCACAATCTATTTTTATCCGACAAATTTTAAATCCCATGCAAGGGGGTGGGGTGGGGGTGACGGGAATGACAGGGTGCCTGTCTCCAGCAATGGTCTGACGAGTTAATACCTATTCAATAGTATCTATTAAGCAGTATTCAATCAAAATAACCTGAGCAGAGAAATACACATAAAAATGAAATTACACACCGGCAGTTATTATTAGAATACTTGATACAGTTCCTGCACTACATGGAACACAAATGCTCAAAATTAATGCTCTAATAGTTGGATTGTTGCAACTAACCACTGGAGATATGCACCTCCTTTAAGGAGAAATGGGATAAATAATGGATGGAATTTACCCGGACTCCGTGCATAGAGTTAAAAAAAAATCTGTGTATTACTTAAAGTGGTTAGAGGGAGGTGTCAAAATTAATCTATAAAAATGACAGAAAGCATTCAGATTTTTTCATCACTGTTCTAAAAACGGTAAAATATGAAAATTATTCGGTTAACTCAACCCCTGTTGCTGACATACAAAAAATTTAAATCCTATACAATATAACTTAATAGTATATTTTTACGCTCTGATGGCCATAAAGAAGACAGTTGTATAAATAACCCCCCAGCGCATCTGCACTTGTTGAAGACGGGCTGAGTGCAGTTAATTGCGATCCCCATGAATCCTAATCTTTCCAGGTTCCAGTTAATGAAATGTAGTAATCATGTAGAATATCACAATGACAATCAGGCTATTTTCAAGCTATTTTGTTTTTCTAATACAACTTGACATTTAATAGAGGCCATTATAAAGCGCAGTACATTTCAATGACATTAGTAAATTAGGGACATCTTAGCGACCTTGTTCTGCACATACTGCAGCTTTAGTAAGTCTGAATCTGGTATATGCAATGTGCACAGAGCAGAGAGTGCTGCATGTACAACGCACACATTAAATTTATTACTGATAAATAAGAAATTTTATTCACAACATTCAGCCAACTCTGTAACAGCCATAGACTTGGTATGTATTTTCTTTTATCCCCTTTATTTACAGACGCATCATGAATCCATGTGCATATTCCACCTCTCTCTAGCTCTTTTCTAGAAAGAAAAGAAAAAAAGAAAATAATTATTACCTACAGACTAATTTTATCATCCTGTCTTACCTAATATCAATACTGATTTTAGAGCTCTTGTTTACATTGTAATGTAAAATTTAGAAAATCAATACATTTTGAAGTAGATATTGTTGTATTTGGCTATAAACAAGGTGCCACAATGCTCAAAAAAGCTTAAAGTAAAAGCTTTTTTTATAGTTCCCCCAGATTCGTCTACAAGGGTGTGGGCTCAGCCCCCAATTTTTGCACATTCAGAAAATGCCCCTGTGTTAGAGTACATCCATCCATCCATTCATTTTCTGAACTGCTTATTCCTCCAGGGGTCGCGGGGGGCTGGTGCCTATCTCCAGCTGTCAACTGGCGAGAGGCGGCGTACACCCTGGACAGGTCGGCGGTTGTTAGAGTACAATATAATGGAAATATATGAAGTCTGGTTTCAATCACTATATCAATCAACTTTCTCCATCTCCACAAAATTGTAACACTGTTCACTAAAGAGCAAATAAGTATGTTGCTTACTTTCCTCAGTTCGCAATAACATAAGGATATACTGAAGCTGGTGACTTTCAAAATCGAAGGTCAGTAGCTAATCACCAAAAAAGAAAATCAGATTTTCTATTTTGTGCTGTTATTGTTGAGTTCTCTTGAATAAACAAACTAACAGCAAATGCCCTCTATAGTAGAAAGGAACAAAACACACAAGGTTTTGAAGAAACAAACACTATTTACACACGATTAATAGTTTTACTTGTCTGTTATATAAAAGCAAAGGGAAAATTACAACCTTATCCTTTAGCTCAACATTCAACTCTCATAAATGTTTAAAGATAAACTAAATGTCAAACAGTGGAGAATACTATAGTCAGTTTAGAAAACACTTATAAAATGAGAGATACAATGTTTCGTCTACTTCTAAATATAAAATATGGAATTAACAAGAAATTCTGGAACTCTTTTTGACATGCATAATGAGAAACTTTCTCTGGGAATGAAAAGCACTGAAATTAATATTGAAAATAAATTCAACACTAAACTGGGATAAGCAGAGGAAAATACATATAAAAGGGTTAGACATATACATATTTTTCTTCCCTTAGGAAAAAAAAATATATATCTACAAAATTATTGCTGAAAACTGCTCTACCATTTAGCTAAAGATGTATAATTTCAAAATTGCACCACTTGTTAAATAGACATGTCCTTCTTAATATATAAAAGCAATTTAAAATATTCACATTAATTTGGTTCCTGCTTGTTTTGCTTAGCATTATGTCTATTGCCCTATGAGACTATTTTACTAATTCTCAGCCTGAACAATCTTGCTATAACCATTTTGACATCTTATTGTCCCCTCTTTCATGCCAATTTTTTTATACACCCTCCATGTTTACTTCTTTACATATTGCCTGTTGGACACAATCTGAAATCTCATATGTCGGCTGAAGCATAATCAAAACTAATTCCCCAAAATCATTAACGGCGCAATGTGAGGATCCAAAACTTACCAGTTGTGTTTATGGCTGGTGGAAAAAACCTTTGACCAAGCATTCTACAAAGTCATTTCAAGGTTTAACTAAACAGTCATTTAGTGCTCCTTTTTGTATCTTTATTTTGTGTGTGTTTGTTTTGTACAAATTTCTTGTCTGAGCTGGTCATTAAAACATTTTCTTTGCACCTAAGCTTTTGACAGTTGGCATACATTTCCATCACATTTTTTTAAATAAAATCTTAAATGTGTTCTTAAGCTTTGTGGGGATAGCTAGAGTCCGGTGAGTAAATGAGGCCAAACAAAATGGCAACTGGTTTTGGAGTGTTACCTTTGTCATGAACCACTTTGGCACCTTTTACTGTCCAACAATTTCAAGGTGGGGGGAGGTTCCCCACCTTCTTAATGGTGAGGATTCCCAGGATCACCTGGCACATTATTCTGGGTATAGGGGTATTTATTTACCAATTCACAGAGTTCTATTTTTTGTTTTTTTGTTTTTGTGTAGCTGGACATATAGACGACCATTGCATTAATTATATGAAATGGTTTTAGTTATATAATGTGCTGTTTTGTCTCCTAATTTCCCGAGGTTACTATGATTTTAGTCACAAATAACACTAGAATCATACATATCTAAACTTGAAAATGTAATTTCTCTATTCCGAAGTCAGTTTCCCCTCAGCAGAAGGACAGATAATTTTGCATGGGAAAATAAGAGTGAGTAATCAGAAAATTTAATGATTTATGACATAATTGTTTGTTCAGTCAGGTAATGGTCTCTGACAGCAAACAATAGTAATGCTGCAACACTGAAGATTTCAATAAATCGGGCTTGACATGCAGTATAGACAATGTATGGGAGAAAAAAAAGAAATGAACAAAGAAAAATCACTTGATGTAATTATGTAGAGGTAGACTGAAGAGTACATTTTAAATAATTGTAATTCAAAAGAGTAGTCGATATTGAAGAAAATATCTACTTCCTTTAAACAAGCGTGAGGCTATAGTCCCTATAGGCATTTTCGATCTTTTTTAAACAAATCCTCCAGAATCCTCGTACAGGGTCCCTGAACTGGGCCAAGCTAAAAATACTGAAAAGGGAGATGTTGATCTTTACCTACACACCACCATTTAAGTTAATTATGAGGTCAATGAATTGTGTGACATTGTGGCATCTAGAACTGATTGTTTTACTAATAATATGATTCAATGCCACATACATAGGAAGTTGTCTTGTAGGTCCTCAGAATTAGAGGTAAAATCCAGCATTAAGGAATAGGAGTCCATACATCCAGAGAAGGAAGGATTACTTATTGAGTCAATATTATAAATTAGTACTGAAATAAAGAAGAGCATGGTTTAGACCTGCTCTATATGGGTGGGAATCTCTGGTACTGCTCTAAACTGGTTCAAGTCCTATCTCAAGGACAGGACGTACTTTGTCGAAATTGGCAACTGTGTCTAAGACAAAATTCCCATGACCTGTGGAGTCCCCCAGGGGTCAATCTTGGGACCACTTTTATTTAACTTGTACATGCTTCCATTGGGTCAGCTACAGTAGTAGCAGTTTAAAAGTTCTCATTCAGAGTAAACGCCGGACGAATGGCGTGCCCTTTCCAGCCCATTAACAGCAGAGTTCCCTCCAAATCCCAGTGGCCGGAGTGGCCTCCCTCTTTCTCGTGGGAGTGTCAAAGTTTTACTGCAACTCCACCCATTAATTAAAATACAGAGTATGACCAGGAGATGGCGCTTCTCTCACAGAATTCTCATCGACATGATGTTATTATCAGTATGCACGTACACTGAAGAAAAAGCAGAGCTGGTTGCGCAAACCATTTTGGATGTAACAACACAAACTGCTCACTTTTTTGTAATTAACCTGCTTCTTCTATTGTCAAAGTTTATCATAGGCTCCATAAACTTAAGTTCTCCTAACACAGGCCAAACTTCACCAAATGAGTTCTGTAAAACATTATAACAAGTAGCCTTAAACGTTATATCTGTAAACAATTTGATTTATTTCTATGAACCTAAAGTATATCTTTTTTTTTAAACCTAATGTACTTTCCTTTAATTTTGTGATAAACTCGTGGTTTTTTATGTTATTTTTGTTGGATGAAAATGACAGAGTTCCACAACGCAAAACAACGTAATAGCCTATTTATAATATTTATGCAATCACATGACTATTCGGCTCACCACGGAATGTTTGCAACACCAGAATAGACCTGGTTACATACTGTAGCGATGGGGAGCAAAGCTTGGTGGGGGGATGCTTGAAGATGGTAATGATTTACACAACGCAAAAACAGCGTAATAGCGTATTTATCATATTTATCAATTTATATATTTCATAATAAATTCTTAATTACGTTGTTGTGTATATTATATATTAATATAATCATATAACAACTCACAATAACAACAGAATAGACATGGTTACATGCTGTAGGGATGGTCACGAAAGCTTGGTGGGGGGATGCTTGGAGATGGTAATTCTTTAGGAGGTGTGAATGATCTGGAGTCTATGGTGTGTGTTGTTAAGTTGGGGGATGCATTCAGGATGATCATCAGCGAGTACAATAGGTTAGCCAGACAGTGTTGTGTGAATATTAAATGTGTGAATGTGTAAGCCCTGTTCAGAAAATTTCTGCCTTTTAGGCCCAACGTTACATTACAAGTTCCTAAAATCTTACAAAAGTATATATATATATATATAGCGGCAAAATTATTTTTAGACTTTGATATATCCTTTCAATCCTATGAACAGTCAACGTTTCATCTAGTAAGAAAGCAGAGGCTGTGTCCGAATCCAGCGGCTGGATCCTTCGAAGGACCCGGTCTACTCGGTCTACATGGGCTGGGTCCTTCGTGGATACGGTAGACCGGATGTTAACGGCTGTGAATTTGGACGGTCTAGCCTTCAGTTGAATTCCCGCTCCCACTTTGCCGAACGTCCTGTCTCTTAGCAACCGCGATCACGTTAAACCAGCTGGTAAAGCAAGAAATATTTCGCAGTATTTTACTCACCTTTTTTACTCTAGAGGAACAACAAGTTTTACTGTCTGCGCAAATGTTTTATATTTCTGGCTAAGAGGTGATCTTATCAAGATAATTTTATTTAATCCAGGTTAATACTTAAGACATCTACTCTCATGATAATTTCTGTAATTGAATGACTAGTGATCAAATGTACAAATTTGTAATATTACATGTTTTATATTCATTTTATCTGTAGAAAATCTTTGTGAGCTTAAAATATATGCCTTTTAGATCAAAACAGCATTTTCTAATTTGATTTTATATATCTATGTTTTTTTTACCAAGCATATTCCAAATTGGCTATTCCTAAATAAACTGAACTGTTTTTTGTAAACAACCACTGCAACAACAACTAACATTGTGTTTTAACAAAACTGCAGGTCATAACACTTTTCTCCACAGCTGCCTCTTGGGATGAGCTTGAAGATGAAGCTGCTGGAGGTCTGTGGGGCTCTCTGGTTGGAAAAACTTGTCTTTTGTGCACGTCGACTTAAGCAGACTGTAAACCCTGATGATGGATGCAGTGGACAGCATGACGAAGCTGCTCTGAACTCTCTCTGCAGACCAACATGTATGATGTTCCCCTCGTCAACCAGAAAATATTAAAAAAAATATCTGTATTCAACTGATCCAGCAACACTGCCCGTTTGTTCTAATTAAGCTTAAATAGGTCATTTATATAGATATAAATAACTGCAAAAAAACTTATCCTAATGCCAATATGTTGTTATTTTAAACTGTTCAACGTAAGCTTCTTTAAAACATTAATACAACTTTTAATGAAATGACTTCATGATATTTAACATTTTTAGAAATTCATTTATTCACAACCATCGAACACCTAAATAAAAAATGTGACAAAAACATGAATGAAAAAAAAAACAGTCCATCCATTCGGTCCCTGCTCTCCTCTCCAGTCTCACTTTGCTGCTTCATATCCTAAACAAGAAGACAATAAACACAGTTTAAAAAAAGAGCAACACAACAACATTTATGAAATCTATATTTGTTAAAGTGATCAGTCATAAATTATGTTATTTGCGCTGTTGCAAATATACATACAGTAGGTTTATTTTTTTCTCTCAATTTTTTTTTTCCGGCAAGGGATTAATTTCTCCTGCAGATACATCTCCTCCTGAATTTTCCTCATTAGATAGAAAATAAATACCAGAGGAACGTGACAACTGTATTGATTTAAGAATACAGAACTATAGTTTTCACAGCAGATCACAGGTTCTGTGTTGTATGAGGCTCAATAAGAGTCCTCTAGCATAAGCTGTGTAACTGGATTTAATCTTCAACCTCCAAGCCACCGTGTACCGATTTTCACTCGGTAAAGAGGTAATAATTTCTCCTAAGAGGAGTTGACTTTTTACTTAATTTACCAAAGCAGAAAGTGGCTGCGTAAAGATGAAGAAACTTTTACACTACCATACAAGCTCGTTTACGAGCGATGCTTTACAAAAAAATATTAAAATACATGTCTAAGCCAAGAATAAAAGGCAAACAACACAACCGCTTTAAGATTTTCATTTTTGAACCGCCAGATTTTAATATACTTACATCTAAAACTGTGCTCCTCTGCCGTGTTGCTCGAAGTAAATTCTCCCGTTCAGCCCGCAATTAATCTTGGGATATGTGGACCAGCGAAGGATACTTATAGTTTACTCCATTTAATATGTACAAGAGCTGGGGAAAGATGACAAACTGGAGCGGCTCAAACGGAAAAAGTCCACTGCCTCAAATTATAAAGGAGCGGGTCCACCAACAGGTTTCAAAGCGCTTCCCTAACCTGTCTCGGGACCATTGGCAAAGAGTCAGAAACAAAATAAATGAGAGACTGAGAAATCCCCGCAAGACTGACCCTGAGGCACAGCGCCTTGGCTATTGCCGTTAAAAAAAACGTTCAAAATGTGATTTTTTTTCTTTTTTTGGTTTGCTGTGTTGTGTGAAATTTGCTAGTTTAAATAAAAATGGAAGAAAAAAAAGTTATAGCTTCACAGTTTCATTTATTATTAATGGTAGATGACCATTATTAGTCACAGGTAAATCACATCTGTGAATCACACGTTGATTCAGAGTAGAGCTGTAATCTGGCCTTAAAAGTTGGAGACTGACTGGATGAAAATTGCGCTAGTGGACAAACTGTTTAAAAAAACAAACAAAAAACTATCAGGTTTTTAAGTGGTTGGGAAAAAACTGTAATTTATAAATATTACCCCGGCTACATCCATCCATCCATCCATCCATTATCTTAGCCGCTTATCCAATTCAGGGTCGCGGGGGCAGATGGAGCCTATCCCAGCAGTTAACAGGCGTAAGGCAGGGTACACCCTGGACAGGACGCCAGTCTGTCGCAGGGCCACCCCGGCTACAAAGACTCATATAGTACTTTCCTGCAGGACTACGAATCCATGCGTTAGAAAAACTGACACCTGTTTTCAATTTACTGGACAAATGTTTGAAACTCCGGTCAAAAGGATCTGTTACCTGAAACTTAAAATTATAAATGAATAAGAATAATTTCAAGGCATGTTGATTTATAACCTTTTTTTTTTTTTGTCTGCAGCTATATGAAGCTTTAACCACTTGATTCTGTTGCGTAAAAGTCTGTCTGGCCTGTGTGAGTCTCTGTGTGCGCTCTCACTGTTGCTCTAGATTTCAGGAGATTTTGTCTGACTTGTGGCCATCAGGGAGCTGCTATATAAATGCAGGAGACTTCTGCAACTTGAAACTTGGGATAATAGTGCATTTACACTTCAGTATTTTCTGTGAGAGCGCAAAGTCGAAGCATGTTTTCTGTTTTGATCTGAGAGGAGTGGGTCTTCCACATCGTGACACAGAGTGTGCCTGCAACATCTTAACAGGTATTGTCGGAATAATGTTAGTGGCCCACTGCAGCACTTTATTACAGTATAAATGATCGCGCTGAGATGATCAGCTGATCACTAAAGCCCGTCCTGAGACCGTGGACAATGATAGAAATTAAGCCCGAACCTGGCCAGGGTCCCTAACCCTATGAAACCCAAAAAGTAGGCTAATTGCCTACAGTACTGTCATACGTTTCACATTACAGAGCACTCTTATGCTATAAAACTACTGTATCTGAGTATAAGACTACAGTGGTAGGCTATTTGAACCCTGAGTTTCTGAGTTACATTCCAACTTAGGCTACATACAAACCAGCAAACCATTGAGGAACAGATAGGGTAACATTTTTTAATGACATTTATATAGGCTACCCTGAGTCTGATACATCAATAAATCATTAACATTAAAATCACTGCTCCTCCCCGTGGACAAAAGAGGCATTGCAGCTGGTTTTCACTCAGGCTCCTTGGGGGCGAGGCCTCACTGAAGACGTCATAGCGGGGGATTACATTACCACCACGGACCTGTCAGGGACCTTTGACGGATCAGGCACGTACCAGTCAAGGGCCAGTCAAGGACCAATCATGGAAACATTAGAACTTTTAAACTGCTACTACTGTAATAAACACCAATAATATGTCTTACCATAACTACGCAGATGACACTCAGATCTACGTGTCACTGATGACAGGAGAACATGGGCCTATAGATACACTCTGTCACTGTATTGAATAGATCAGTGTGTGGATGCAAAACAACTTTCTCCAGTTAAACTCAGTCAAAACTGAGATCATTGTTTTTGGCCCAGAGACACAAAGAGAAAGTGTTATCAGTCATCTTGAGTCTTCAAACAAAAAATCAGGTTAGAAATCTAGGGGTAATCATGGACTCAGACCTGAACTTAAACAGCCACATCAAAGCAATAACATCAACACATTTTTACCTTCTGAAAAACATTGCAAAGATCAGAGGAATAGTGTCGAAACCAGACTAAGAGAGACTTAACCATGTATTTGTCTCCAGCATGTTAGACTACTGTAACGGCCTGCTCACTGGCCTCTCTAAACGATCTGTTAGACAGCTGCAGTACATCCAGATCGCTGCTGTTTGAGTCCTGACAAGAACCAGGAAATACGACCATATTAGTCCAGTGCTCCGGTCTCTGCTGGCTTCCTGTCGCTTAGAGAATAGAATTTAAAACAGCTCTGCTTGTGTACAAGTCTTTTCATGGTTTGGCACCAAAGTACATCTCTGACATGTTAGAGATATATGAACCATCTCGGGCCCTGAGAACTTAGGGGGGAGAGGTCTCCTGGTGGTTCCCAGAGTCAACAATAAACACGGTGAGGCTGCATTTTAGTTTCAGGCAGCTAAAATATGGAACAATCTTCATGAGGATAGGAGACTAGCCTCAACTCTAACAATGTTTAAATCCAGGCTGAAAACAGTTCTTTTTACCAGTGCAAATGACAATTGAAAGTATTTTATCTGCACTCTTGTTTTTTACTGTAATTAATACATTTTTTAAGTTGATGTTTTTTTGTTTGTTTTTTCCTGTTTATCTATTTTGTTAATTTATGCAACTGTGAAGCACTTTGAATTGCCTTGTGTATGAATTATGCTCTACAAATAAACTTGCCTTGCATTGCCTATATAAAAAAGTGCTGATTCAGCACCACAACAATAAAACTGACGTTAGTTAATCAGAGGCTTTGTAAAATTTGGAGATTTATGCTCAATATTATGACCATTTTCAAATGTGATTTATTTTCAGAAACCAAGTCTGTAGTGATGAGGGGATTTCTCTTATCAGGATGGAAGGATCAGGTGTGTGAACAAGCAGGCATTACAGTGGTCTCTCACTCTCCATCTCTATGGAAAGATTCCATAGAGATGGAAAAAAGGATAAGGCTGATTCAGTTTTTAAGATATTAAAGATATTTATTAGGACCTGGACAGAAATCCTTGTCTTGGGTAATTTCTCTTTCCCCATCTAGAAATGAGTATAACTCCCTCTCCGCAAGCTCTCAGAACTTATATCGGAGTGAGCTACTCTACAGACATAACAATTGTAGTAGAATCCTTTACTTGAGCCAGAGTAAAATGTCAATAGGTCTCTTCCAGCTTCAGTCTATGTCCCAAGCATTATGCCATATTCCCTGGATGCCTTTACTAATAACTACTGATCACTCAACAGAACTAATCTTGAAATAATTTTCCCACTACAGTGGCCTCACTGTTTTGTAGATTTTTTTATAGATTCTTTGATTTTTTTATAGTTTCACTGATGTTGTATAGTACTGTTTTATATGCTTTCTTTACAGCGTACTAACACGCATTGTGTTATACATTCTGATTGATTGAAGGCAATTGTCAATCTCCTCTGTGTCATGTCTCCTGCTCTTGCCAAATTTACCAGGTCTGTTTATAAAAATCTTCTCATCCAGAAAAAAAACAAAAAACAAACACAACTACCCATAACTATGTTCCTCACTTGGAAAAAGACACCTGCACCAAAGCCTTTAGATGAAAAAGACTAGAGTTGAGTTGGATACTTGGATGAAACAAGTATCCGGTACGGATAAAGCACTTTGGCAGACTGTGAGTATCATACGAGTAATACGAGTCAATATCTGGGCTGAATGCTGCAAATCTTTAATACTCTTTCTATTCCATTCTTCTGTGTCACTTCTAACCAATTTCATGTATGTGTTTACCTGTTGCCTAGGTATCCATGCTGGTTCCTTAATGTACATCTTAGAAGAACACACTTAAACCCATCTAAAAAATGAATTTAAATATACTATTTAAATTTGAATTTGCAAGAAAACCGAAACAAATAAAAATCTAAACATGGTCAGTTTTTTTATTGACGACATGTCTTTTGTGAATTTAATTGTTTCTAAGTAATTGTCACAATGAGCTCTGTAGGACCACCAGCTGCAATAAATATACCTTAAACTTCAAGCCTGTTTGGAACACAATCATTGCCAAATAAAACTGATTTAAAAGACAAACAGAGTGAGTGGACAGAACGAGTTTACCTGCATGTGTTTGTGCAAAGCGGTTAGAAATGGGGAGCTAAGAAAGATTAATCTGTGACTGACAAAGGAGAAAGAAAGATATGACAAGATTGGACAGCTAAAAGGGGAGTGGAGGAGAGCAATAGAGGATGATAAAAAGTGGAAAGGGTGATGGGTGAAGGAAAAAAAAAAAGTAGATAGGACTTGGAGGGCTAGAAGTCCCAACTGGGAAAAACATGTCACACAATGGTGAGCCTGACACAAATGGATGCAGTATCATATTTTTCATGCATTTTATTTTGCTTTTCAGCATATCATCATCCCTTTGCTATCTTACTTATCTCTTTTATTCTCCTTGTTGTTTGAAAGTATGGTAAGGCTACTGACATCCAAAGAAATCTTTCTGGTTCCCTCTGAATAATGTTTCTCTACCTTCAAAATGCTGCTGTTCAATAATGCATGACTCCATGCATAACTTGCCTCTTGACTTCCCTATGAGCATTTAACTTCATTTCTCCATCTGCACTTAACAGTATTGTTTATTCTGCTGTTTAAGCCTAAACGAAGCCTAAGCATTCAACTGCATTAACATGCTCATTGTGGCTGCTCTTAGATACACACAAAGGCTTTAACAAATAGGCACATAAAGCATTTGGCATGTGCTGGGAGTTACCTGTTTACCCAATTAACAACTCTCAGCTGAAGGCAAAATACACGCAAAGCAGAATGGAAAATCTAAACAACCGAAAAATAAAAAAATTCTTTCACAATCTTCCTTCGGGAAAATGTTTTTTTTTTTCTTCTCCAAATTCTTCAAAGGAATTAAGATTGGATGAGAAAATACTGGCCAGATTTTGTGTAAAACAGATTTCATGACATTTATTTTTTTGTCTGATATAACTTAGATTAAACGAGGTGGGAAGTAAAAGAAAAAAAGAATTGCTTTGATGCTTCTTACTCTTATTGGTATTAGTGTTGGAAGTGCAGCTTCTTCTCATTTTTCCCATCGTCCATTTCTTTCCAGTTTTTTGTTTTTCAACCTCAGGTTTTCTTACTATGAAGCCTATCAGAAGAACATATTCATTGTAGCAATATTGAGGCTGGATTATTTATGAAATCCAATGAGGTAGTCTGATACTAGATCAAGAAATGTGGTTAGACTATGTGTTTGTTTGGAAACAATTTACCTCCCTGTACCAGGTGATCTGTATTGTGAAAGCAGCACTAACACCAAGTCTGATCATTGTTTCTGTATATACAGCTTTAATCAGTGTGTGCATTTGTATACATGTATGTATGTATCTGTAAGAAATGAAAGCAGGGCAGACATGTGGTGGTGGTCAGAAGGCCCACTGTGTGTATGGCAGCCTCGATCGGCAGCCTGTCAGTGTGCTCCAGGGCAAAGCTGTGACAACAATGTAGCTTACCACCATCATTGTGACAATATGTGCATGAATGGGCGAATGACTGAATGTAATGTAAAGCTGTTTGTGGTCCTCTGACTGAAAAATTGCTATACAAATGCAGGCCAATCAAATCAAATCAAACTTTACTTATAAAGTGCTTTTCAAACACAGTTTCTCAAAGTGCTTTACAGATTTTTTAATGACCCCCCAACCCCCCTTCAAAAACCAAAAATAAAATCATCATCACAACTACAAGTCTTTTTCGGTACTATCCCCCAGAGTCATGGTGCCAACATGAAATCAAAACTGTGACTAAACTTCACATTAACTTAATAACTTAACAGTGAGCAAAAGTAATTTAATAACATAACTTGACCTTGACTGCAAACAACATTCCAATGACTTTTCCTGCCAAAAGGTTAATTCCCATGAGCCTTTACAGCTGTGCTTGCCCAGAACAATACAATATATATACACTACCGTTCAAAAGTTTGGGGTCACCCAAACAATTTTGTGTTTTCCATGAAAAGTCACACTTATTCACCACCATACGTTGTGAAATGAATAAAAAATAGAGTCAAGACATTGACAAGGTTAGAAATAATGATTTTTATTTGAAATAAGATTGTTTTTACATCAAACTTTGCTTTCATCAAAGAATCCTCCATTTGCAGCAATTACAGCATTGCAGACCTTTGGCATTCTAGCTGTTAATTTGTTGAGGTAATCTGGAGAAATTGCACCCCACGCTTCTAGAAGCAGCTCCCACAATTTGGATTGGTTGGATGGGCACTTCTTGCGTACCATACGGTCAAGCTGCTCCCACAACAGCTCAACGGGGTTCAAATCTGGTGACTGCGCTGGCCACTCCATTACCGATAGAATACCAGCTGCCTGCTTCTTCTCTAAATAGTTCTTGCACAATTTCGAGGTGTGTTTTGGGTCATTGTCCTGTTGTAGGATGAAATTGGCTCCAATCAAGCGCTGTCCACTGGGTATGGCATGGCGTTGCAAAATGGAGTGATAGCCTTCCTTATTCAGAATCCCTTTTACCCTGTACAAATCTCCCACCTTACCAGCACCAAAGCAACCCCAGACCATCACATTACCTCCACCATGCTTAACAGATGGCGTCAGGCATTCTTCCAGCATCTTTTCAGTTGTTCTGCGTCTCACAAACGTTCTTCTTTGTGATCCAAACACCTCAAACTTGGATTCATCCGTCCACAGCACTTTTTTCCAGTCTTCCTCTGTCCAATGTCTGTGTTCTTTTGCCCATCTTAATCTTTTTCTTTTATTGGCCAGTCTCAGATATGGCTTTTTCTTTGCCACTCTGCCCTGAAGCCCAGAATCCCGCAGCCGCCTCTTCACTGTAGATGTTGACACTGGTGTTTTGCGGGTACTATTTAATGAAGATGCCAGTTGGGGACCTGTGAGGCGTCTGTTTCTCAAACTAGAGACTCTAATGTACTTATCTTCTTGCTCAGTTGTGCAACGCGGCCTCCCACTTCTTTTTCTACTCTGGTTAGAGCCTGTTTGTGCTGTCCTCTGAAGGGAGTAGTACACACCGTTGTAGGAAATCTTCAATTTCTTAGCAATTTCTCGCATGGAATAGCCTTCATTTCTAAGAACAAGAATAGACTGTCGAGTTTCAGATGAAAGTTCTCTTTTTCTGGCCATTTTGAGCGTTTAATTGACCCCACAAATGTGATGCTCCAGAAACTCAATCTGCTCAAAGGAAGGTCAGTTTTGTAGCTTCTGTACCGAGCTAAACTGTTTTCAGATGTGTGAACATGATTGCACAAGGGTTTTCTAATCATCAATTAGCCTTCTGAGCCAATGAGCAAACACATTGTACCATTAGAACACTGGAGTGATAGTTGCTGGAAATGGGCCTCTATACACCTATGTAGATATTGCACCAAAAACCAGACATTTGCAGCTAGAATAGTCATTTACCACATTAGCAATGTATAGCGTGTGTTTCTTTAAAGTTAAGACTAGTTTAAAGTTATCTTCATTGAAAAGTACAGTGCTTTTCCTTCAAAAATAAGGACATTTCAATGTGACCCCAAACTTTTGAACGGTAGTGTATATATATATATATATATATAAACCAAAAACTTTTAACACCATCACAATTATTGCATTAAAATGAACTCTTAGCCCAGATTTTATTTTTCATTTACTGATATCAGTTTTTCCCTCTGTCCTAGGTAATGAGCAAATGTCAGCAAGTAGGGGTAACCACCTGCATAAGGGAGCTCCCAGGTTTGAGCCAGTTTTGCTGCAGGGAGTTCATGGCACCTCACTACAGAGGTGTGGCCGAGACTGCACGTGTTATATACCCCACCAGGGCCGTACTGCTATCGTCATTAATCACGGCCTATGTCAGAAACCCAAGCTGAGCCATTAGCAATGCAGGATTCCAGTTCTAGTGAATTCCAGTGCAGTGTAATTGTTTAACCACTTGGGGTACTAAACTAACGGTTTTTGGTACAAAATGTATATTTTCAATCAAATGTACAAAAATACATAAAATAATGACCGGACATGTAGATAGCGCTATTATAGACTCATTTATACAGTTTATCAACAAAATAAGTTGATTTTTTGGGTGAGTTGCACTTTAAGTGAACCCCTTGCAGGGACTCCCAGAGGGAACAGAGTGATCTCACCTTGAATCAGTATCACGATAGACAGTTGGTTTCCTCCATTACAGTAGCGGTCTGTTCTGTGGCAAAACTGTGGAAGCCTTTTACTGAAAACACTCTTGTTATAGTCCCATAAAGGAGATGATCAGGTCATATTTACGTATAAAAAATATTACGCCGTTAATTTTGCCTTAGCAATTGGCTAAAAGATAAATAGGTTAGAAAGGGCCACATGTTAATGTGATTGTGGAGTTGAAACCAAAAATTACATTAAACTCTCCTTTGTTTCATTAAATAAAAGAGCAGCGACATCCAGATTTGTCTTTTTAAAGGCACACTGTGTAATTTTCTGCCAGTAGGGAGCAGTGCATACCTAAATTATCACAAGCATGCGGTATCTGTGTCTTCAAGTAAGAAACTCAACAACGGAGGTCCAACTAGTGTCGTTTTAAAACGCTCAATTCCCTGAGAATTATCTATTTCCAGAAACATGACGAGCACATCAGTCTCTCTTTCGTCGCTTGTAACTAGCGAAGGGGTAAAAATGTATTTATGGCGAAACGTTTTTGCATTTTGAGGGGAAATCAATGTTTTAATAGCGGGCGTGTTCTGTGTGCTTTGTAAGTCCGGGCTCTTGTAGAAGTAAAGACGTCATCTAATATGGCTTTCCCCTGAAAAGAGGACCTGCGCCTATATATATAAATATATATATATATATATAATATAATATAATATATATATATTATTATATATAATATATATATATACACTACCGTTCAAAAGTTTGGGGTCACCCAAACAATTTTGTGTTTTCCATGAAAAGTCACACTTATTCACCACCATACGTTGTGAAATGAATAAAAAATAGAGTCAAGACATTGACAAGGTTAGAAATAATGATTTTTATTTGAAATAAGATTGTTTTTACATCAAACTTTGCTTTCATCAAAGAATCCTCCATTTGCAGCAATTACAGCATTGCAGACCTTTGGCATTCTAGCTGTTAATTTGTTGAGGTAATCTGGAGAAATTGCACCCCACGCTTCTAGAAGCAGCTCCCACAATTTGGATTGGTTGGATGGGCACTTCTTGCGTACCATACGGTCAAGCTGCTCCCACAACAGCTCAACGGGGTTCAAATCTGGTGACTGCGCTGGCCACTCCATTACCGATAGAATACCAGCTGCCTGCTTCTTCTCTAAATAGTTCTTGCACAATTTCGAGGTGTGTTTTGGGTCATTGTCCTGTTGTAGGATGAAATTGGCTCCAATCAAGCGCTGTCCACTGGGTATGGCATGGCGTTGCAAAATGGAGTGATAGCCTTCCTTATTCAGAATCCCTTTTACCCTGTACAAATCTCCCACCTTACCAGCACCAAAGCAACCCCAGACCATCACATTACCTCCACCATGCTTAACAGATGGCGTCAGGCATTCTTCCAGCATCTTTTCAGTTGTTCTGCGTCTCACAAACGTTCTTCTTTGTGATCCAAACACCTCAAACTTGGATTCATCCGTCCACAGCACTTTTTTCCAGTCTTCCTCTGTCCAATGTCTGTGTTCTTTTGCCCATCTTAATCTTTTTCTTTTATTGGCCAGTCTCAGATATGGCTTTTTCTTTGCCACTCTGCCCTGAAGCCCAGAATCCCGCAGCCGCCTCTTCACTGTAGATGTTGACACTGGTGTTTTGCGGGTACTATTTAATGAAGATGCCAGTTGGGGACCTGTGAGGCGTCTGTTTCTCAAACTAGAGACTCTAATGTACTTATCTTCTTGCTCAGTTGTGCAACGCGGCCTCCCACTTCTTTTTCTACTCTGGTTAGAGCCTGTTTGTGCTGTCCTCTGAAGGGAGTAGTACACACCGTTGTAGGAAATCTTCAATTTCTTAGCAATTTCTCGCATGGAATAGCCTTCATTTCTAAGAACAAGAATAGACTGTCGAGTTTCAGATGAAAGTTCTCTTTTTCTGGCCATTTTGAGCGTTTAATTGACCCCACAAATGTGATGCTCCAGAAACTCAATCTGCTCAAAGGAAGGTCAGTTTTGTAGCTTCTGTACCGAGCTAAACTGTTTTCAGATGTGTGAACATGATTGCACAAGGGTTTTCTAATCATCAATTAGCCTTCTGAGCCAATGAGCAAACACATTGTACCATTAGAACACTGGAGTGATAGTTGCTGGAAATGGGCCTCTATACACCTATGTAGATATTGCACCAAAAACCAGACATTTGCAGCTAGAATAGTCATTTACCACATTAGCAATGTATAGCGTGTGTTTCTTTAAAGTTAAGACTAGTTTAAAGTTATCTTCATTGAAAAGTACAGTGCTTTTCCTTCAAAAATAAGGACATTTCAATGTGACCCCAAACTTTTGAACGGTAGTGTATATATAAATATATATATATATATATATATATATATATATATATATATATAATTATTTTTTGTTTTTCTGCTGGATAGTTGCTATCACGCTCATTAGTCCTCTGCCTCCTTCCTTAAGACTTGCGTACAGTCTAAGTGATTGGGATGCTAGATCTGTGGTCTATATCTCATCCTTTGGCCACCTTATTCCTGCAGGGTATCTGATCACTTGAAGGGCGTAGCTGTTTATTGCCCTTGTGGCTGTGGTGTCGATACCGGTATGCCCTGATCATGGGGGTCTCTGTGGAAACTTCTCTGTGGCTTTGGGGTGGCTTCAAGTGCGGATGGAAATCCCAAATATTGTTTTCTCACAGTAGTATCATTCTAGATGTTTATTTTTATTGTT
Source organism: Apricaphanius iberus (assembly GCA_028564705.1). Lineage (NCBI taxonomy): Eukaryota > Metazoa > Chordata > Actinopteri > Cyprinodontiformes > Aphaniidae > Apricaphanius > Apricaphanius iberus. Next base: position 267,126 of record JAPXFQ010000335.1, read on the forward strand.
CATTCACTGAAAGAGATAAGAGTGGGTTGAGCAGTGTTTTTGCACTGAAGGGGTGGGGGATGGAGTGTGTAAGTGTTTTGTGTATGCTGAGAGTTTAACTAGTTATATATGATCGGTTTTACTTCAATGTGTTTGTTTATTTTCTAATCTTAATATATACAATGTTATCATGTAGAGTACTGTGTGCTGATTTTATCATGAAAAGTGCGCTCAAAAAAAATTTCATTTGATTACAAATATATTATCTTACCTAAACACTGTGAACCCCCACACCCATTCTATCACATAACTGCTCCATGAACTCTTTCCATCATGAGACAGATGCACCAAGTGAATGTGTTGATGAAAAGACCATGAAACTGGCTGTCTCTGTCTCTCGCACAATAGACATAAGTTATTCAGTATTGCTAACACAAAGGAAGAGAATTAAACATGACCATATGCATTGCTCAAACAAAAGAGACCATCTGAGCTCCTTTTTTTTTTGCTTGTTACAGATGCCCCTTTTGTGCCATCCCATTAGACACGGAAAAAAGCCTATGTGCCCAGGTATTTGCTGTGAACCCCTTACACAACCAGACCGTGGTAGATAAAATTTCCACCCAAACAAAAAAAAATGAGTACAAGTCAAAGGTCATAGAGCTAGCTGTTTATTCATTAGACTAAACAAAACAAACTAATGACAATTGTCTTGTTTTACCATAAACAACATCTTCAATAATGCTGAATGACTAAAAATTCAACAGCACAGACATGTCAACAAGAAAGGTTATTCAGACCACAAGAACCAATTATTTTGAAAGTAAATGTAGTCAAAAGCATTTAGTTGTTTCTCACAGTTGTTAATTAAAAAGTTAATTGAAACATTAACCAAGGTTAATAAAACTACCAGATAGGGTTTACTGTTTTCCCTATATATTTTCTTTATGTTATAACCACAAACTATAATGATTAATATAAGGATTCTAGAATATACACAAACACAGGTAGGGCAAAACTGTGTCAGAGGATTGCCAGAGAACACTGCTGAACAAACAGCAACATGAATACCAAGGAGCACACCGGGCACGTAACTGATAAAGTTGTCAAGACATTTATAATAAGGTTAGAGTCTAAAAAAAAATGTCAGTCTTTGAAAAGCATTACAACTTTGTTTAATCCATCATCTAAAAATAGAAAGAAGATTGTTCAACAGCAAGCCCATGTCATGACACAATAGCCATGTTTTGGTTATTAATAAATAATGAATAATAGTTTGGACAATTATTAATACGATTGATAATTTTATGGCACCATCCAGAGATCTAAGAAATAGCCAAATAGTTCAGTCTCAGTCAATGTTTATGATTACCTGTATAATAAGGCTGAGGTAATTAAACAATCGATGAAGGAATACGTTTTTTGACGTTGTTTGAACAGCAAGTTAGTACATATGTATATGGTAAAATAAACGTTTCAAAGCAAAATAATTCAACTTTCAAACATAAAAAATAACACATTCACTAAGTTAGTAGCATATAATTAAACTACTAAGTAAAGAAGAATGATTAATAATCAAGCTAACCACCAAAAGTTAAACGATTAGTTTGTGGTGTTAAAATAATCTAGGCTATGTTAAAGTCAGTCTGTATCTTGAATACCTTAAAGAAACAATCCTTATTGTATATGAATGCTGGGGGGTCTGCTAAAAACAGGCTCACTATCACAATAAAACAAGACATGAATCGAAGGGAGTAAGTCATGTTGCATGATTGAAAGGTCTCTAACATTTTGAAAACACTGTTTACCCAAACAGTCCAAGGTGACTATGGATAAATTGCAGAAATCCACAGGAGTGGATTATTGGAAGGCGGAGTATCATATTAGTCTATGGTTTTCTTTTGTAAGGAAAGAGTTGGTCAGGGTTGATGGAGGTAAATAAAGGACAATCCTGGGAGAAAACTTGTTAGAGGGTGCAAAAGACCTTAGATTGGTCCAGAGCTTTATCTTGCAACAGGACAACAACCCAAAATATGAGAACAGAGTTGCAAATGGAAAGGTTTTGATCATGCTACATGTGTTAGAATTGCCCAGACAAAGGCAGCAGATAAATTAAACTGAAATTTTGTTTACCGAGGCTCACATTTTGGAATGGGTAATATGACTCTGAAATGTAATCACCATATTTTGTGATATTCATTGCAATCATTATAAAAGGGACAATTAAAATATTCTCATCACATTCAGAAGCAGCTCACCATTCAATAAACATCCTTGCACTCTCACCTACATTTGATATTTGTTTAGATATAACAAAATGGTAAAAAAAACTTTGAGGGATGTCAATACTTTTGCAAAGCATCTGGCAGAAATATAATAATAGCTTTAAAAAACACAAGTGCTTACATCAATATTTATTTATGGGACATTAATACTAAGAAGCACATTAAGGTATCTTTTAATTTGCAGCTTAGTTGGAGGTTGCTGAAAAGTGATGATGCTATAGAGATTTATGAAGCTTTACTGCATACAAATTGCCACATTTACCTTTTCCTGTTCCTGTGTTTCATAGAAGTAAAATAGTACCTCAGTTTTTGTTTTTGTTTTTCAAAAAATGTTTTACAGCTTTAATTTAGTTTTCCTTTTCTAATATTTCAGTAAGTTTATAATTTAAAAATATCTGGCATATGTTTAATAATGTAACTAGCTTTACCTTTATTATTATCAACGTATTTGTGAAGGAAACATGGTACAGTATGTTTATGATAAAAAAATGTCAGAATTATTAATATAATACATTTTTATAAAATTCTAGAACCACAACAGAAAACATCATTTAGCCCAATATAACCCTATGATGTACATATGACTTTTCTTTTCTTTGAACTTTAAGTTTTCAGTTTTACCAAAGTTTGAGAACAAGCAGGGATACACACCCCCTAGTTTTTTAACTCTGAGCTGTAAAATCTTCTGGCTCACTTGTGTGTGGTCAGATGCTGCAGTGGAGTTATTTATATTATAGCTGAATCATTGAAAATATAGGCTTGTTTTAAATTAGGTTCTATGAGCTCGATGAGATTGGGAAGTTACCAGATATTATTTCTTGCCCAATGAAGGCTTGGATCAATAGCACAGACCGCTACAAGAAATCCTTTCTCCTCACAGCCATCATGGTCTACAACAACAACCTGACAAATGAATTTGTTATGAGCTACAAAAACACTTAATTTCCCTCTGGGATCAATAATAATAATAAGTTTTGAATTTGAATGGTAATTATAAACATGGCAAAGCATGCCAAAAGAGAGTAACATAGGTATTTGAGTTTTGTACCAGGTTGTATTTTTTAATGCTAGTTACCAGTAAAGACCAGAAGAGAGAGAATGTTTAATTTGTTCCTGCAAGTAACAAATTGAAAGTAGATAAAAGAAGCACTCTTGGATGGACTAATGACCTGTCTAGGACAATGCCTATTGCCCAATCATGTGATAGGCACTAGTACTCCCCCAAACCTACAAGGAAAATCAGCTACACACAATAGCTGCAATGATGGATACACTTTACAAAGTGTTTCTTAAAGTTTTTTGCTTCATGGTCTTTGAAAGTCCCTTTTTTAGTCAAACAATGATATGAAATGTGCTCAAGTATCTACAAAAACAACACGAGGAAGAGCATAGATTTGCAGGCTGAACGGGTGATAGGTCTATATTTTAACCATCCATGCAATGTTAATGTCAGCTGGTATCTTCACCCTTTTTATCAAAAAATGTAATGCACAAATGTAATGTAATAGGCAAAAAAGAGAATTTGTGAAAATAGGAAACATTGAATCAATTCAGATTGGCACAATAAATTGTACCATCCCTAAGATGAGTTTTAAATATATGTTTTGTCCTATTTCAGCTATTAAAAAATTACAGCATGGGACAATTAAATTGGATTCAGAGAGGTTTTCTTCCAACTTAGATCAAAACAGACTTTTATTAGTCACCTCCCACCCCCCCAAATTCTTCATTTAGTTTGGCACCAGGTAAGTAATTTACACTTTTTCATTGTTTTGCAAACTAAATGGCAGATATACTGACTGTCTGCACAGAATTTGTTCCTGCTTCAAGTGATCAATAGGGAAATGCAATAAGTATCACCCATTTTTGAAAAATAATTACATGAAAGGGAAATTAACACAACTTTTCTACTTATTTGTACCTGTCTGGATTTTTTAGCATACATTTCATATACTGAATTTCAATATGAACCACACTGATTCAACATCCATACATGTAAAACATAAATATGGGTATATATTGTGACTTATTTTCTTATTACCATTTTACGAGCAATATAACAAGAAACATTTCTGTCACTCACGTTTAATGGTTTGGTGAAGGTATTACCAAACAAATAAGCATCATTCTATATGTAGTATCATTCTATATGTTTCTTTCTATATTACATTCTATATGTTTATTGTATGTTCACTTAAAGAGATAGGAACGGATCAACGGAGCAACGTTTTCGCATTAAAGGATCGGAGACATGGTCTTGTGTGTCCTCAGACTGTAATCGGTTGTGTACGATTGATAATGCGTTTGGTTGGGTTATTTTCTAATCTGTTCATATTTTGGTTTTAATAATGTAAACCAAAACACACACACACCCAGGACACACACACATATATAGCTCCCCTAGTTATTCAAGAATCAGCTATGAATCAGTTTAGCTTAAAAAAATAATAATTGCCTTACAGCACAGATAAAAGACTCGAAACTTCTGGAAAACATTTTTTGATAGTGATGAAATCGTGATTGATCTTAATGGGTGTTGTTTAAAAGCAGTTGCGGGTTTCAGCTCCCTTTCCTCTAGAGGCAGTCTGTAACTCAGGGAAGGTTTCAGCAGGCTTTGAGTGTAAACAATGGGTTTGTTTCATCAGTGTTTGCGATTCATCTGTTATCTGCAGTTTTTGAGTCACTTGGAGTGAGTTTCTCCCAGAAACTAGTGATGGTAGACCAGCACCGATGCGTCAGCACATGTATCAAGCTCATAGAGCGAAACCCCATATCGGCGCGTGTATCGCTTTAAGAAATAGTCACGTGACCGATACAGCTGCTGCGTCATCTGTCACTGAAGCGCTGAACTGTGTTTAAAAGCAGGAGTGTCTGCAGCTTTAAATAGGATGCTTCTCTGCCAAAACGTTATTTTTTTTAAACCAGACTAATTCCCAGAAAGCCAACATCATGGAAGAAAAAAGCAAGGTTTATGACTTGTGGGATCATTTTGATCTTATATCAGCAAATAAAGTATTTGCTTTTATTTCCTTTCTTCATTGTCCCCCTCAGTTTCTGTTTAATCTATCCAAATTTCAGTCTATTTCAAAATAACTTATTATATATAAATTATTCCTATTATATTCTGCAGTTTAAATGCCACATTTGCTCTACTGAACTGGCATATATTAATAAAAGCACATATTTATGCTGAGACATCACAGACCCAAACATGAACATCAGGAAGTCACAAATGCAACTAGGATAAATGCAGATATACTGAAAATGTACAACTTCTTCGTGGTCACTTTATTCACAGTGAATAAATGTTATTTTATTATTTCTTTTTTGAATATCAAGCTACCAGGAAGCATGAGTTGGACGAGGCATTTCATTTTCAAGGATTGCCACCTCTCAGCATTGTTGAAAGGGAGGGATCCAGGGAACTGTTTCAGATTCTTGAACCATCATATATTTTGCTAACCAGAAAGTTATTGTGCATCTGTCCCTTACAAGTATTTGTTTTCTAAAACTGGAGAAATTGCTTTAAAAAAATAATTGCAAAGAGCATGGAGTATATAAGTTTTAAAATAAAATATATGTTTTAAAAAGTCTGCCTCAAATACAATCCATAATCAACATCACCTTCAGTTTCACTTTTTTACAAGATGTGACACACATTCACATTATGTCTAATAATATATTTTGAATATAATGTTTTAAACTTTGATTAAGATATTAAATTACGCAGTGTGCAGTATAGAAAACAATTACATAAATAATTTTATTGTATGGCCATTAAATCCATAGATTAAGTGATTTTTCTAAATAGGTTACCTGCAAAAATATTAGTATCAGTACCAATACAGTTAAGGCAATGTGTTAAAATGGTACATGAGGCCTCATCTACTCATCAATACCCGAAACTCATGTGCTTTCTTTCGCCAGTGAAGGAAGGTGTTTGATGCGGTGTCTTCCCTTTTAGCAAGCCGGAACGGATTCTTATATAGATTCTGGTCCCCATAGTGTCTTCTTCTCCTGAGGAGCTAGAATGCAGATTAGCGCCACCCAATGGCTGTGTATGACCCAACACTAGAAACAATTTATTGCTGAGTCAGAGCTGGTGCTAGTTAAGAACCACTCCCCCCCCATCAACATGCACAGCACAGCCCGTTCAAGAAAATGGAACGATACGTGGGTGGGCTCATTCTTTTGGTTTATAATTCGTCATTACCCAATAGAAATAAAAACTGGACAATGTCCATGTTTTTTAATCCTGCCCCATGTTCCTTAGCACACATCTTTGCAAAACCATCAAAGTGGCAGCATAACAGCACTCGTAAGAGAACGATGAACTCACTCATCAGTAATGTTCTAACGCGTTACGTAGTAGCGCATTACTCCTAATATGACCACTTTTTCAATAACGACTAATCTAACGTGTTACCATTTCCATACAGGTAATCAGATTAAATTTACTTGTTCAAGACACTGTGCGTTACTATTTTTGTGATTTTCTATATTTGGCACATAGCAGCAAAAGCATTGGGAAAACATGTGTTTTGAATTTATGTCGCAATTCAAAACATCTGATTATCTCCTTTATGGTTGCCATGTTTGTTTTGGCGTGAGCCCATGAGTCTGAGGGTGTTTCTCAATGCCCAGCAAACTCGCCTTGATTCCGCCCCGGTTGCCTAGGAGATACGTCATCAGGGACCACCAAGGCGTGTTCCAATGTTCATGTGATGCCAAGGAATCTGTCCTCCGTTTGTTAGCCATTTAGCTAATTTACCAAGGATACATTAGACGTGCCTTGATGCCTTCTCTGGGTCAAAAATTTCCCAGCATACAGCGCGGTAGGAGCAAGCAGCAGCTACTTCAGGGGCTAATTTCCATTTTAAATGTAAGTCAACTAATTTAACCATCGGTCTTATATCTAAAATGTTTGTTTTATTTAATTTATTTTTTTAGATCCAAAGCAGTTATATATGGTGAGTTGCTTAGTAGTTGCAGCTTTGGTGGCTACGAGGTACTAATTCGTTTGCACATTTAATTTAACCGACATATTTAAAAAAAGTAAAACGCTTGTTATACATTTCCAGTTCCATTGCTGAAGTAATATTACTACGCTAAAATGCTACTACGATGGGCGGGACTTAAACAGAGCATGTAAGCCAGCAGCCGAGGTCATATAAGGCAAGTCTGTTTTCTTTGACCAAGGAAGGACGTGTCCTCGCAAGCAAGGCGCCTTGCTTACGGCACCTTGACATTGAGAAACACCCTGAGTTTTGTGCTCTGTAACTGCCCCCTAGTGGAACTCTCCAGTAGTACATGCCCAAAACAGTGAGTACCTGCTTTTCAGAAAGGCATAAGACAGAACATAGAATCAAGAAACACTTCCATAAAACAAGGGCCATGGTCATGTCTCTGCATATTTTTCAGACCTTCCTCATGTCTACTTTATTTCTCTCTCATTTCCTCAGTGAAACGAAGACGGAATGTAATATCAGTCCTAACTACACTGAGTCTTAGTCAAATGCATCTTTGATTCTACATAATATATATACAAACACAATGTATCTGCATATGCCTCTGTTGTAAGCTTACTGGCATATTGTTATTTTATTTTTTTATTTTTTTTGTCAAAGAGGTTTAATTTCAGCTTCCATAAGTTAAACTGTAAACATTGTTTTTATAAAATCTTAAATTTTACATTTTGAAAATTAAATTTCAAATTTTAAAAAGAAATTTACACAAAAAACTATAAACTTAAAACAAATGTTCAAATGTTCAAATAAAATGTTAATATTTTAATGAGAACAATTTCTGTTTCTCTGAAATAAAAATTTGATCACAAGTTCAAAGTTTCACATATTCTCGTTCAAAATGTTTGGAAAGTTGTTGAATTACTTTTTCATTACTGTTTTATAGCTTCACTATATGTTGCTGAAGATGAATGAATAAAGGCCCCCTTGTATATTTTAAAATTTTTGCATTTGTTTATGCATAAAAAATAAACCATGTAGTGTACAGCTTAATCTGCAACTAAGGTACATTTTACAGGAGGGACTTAAAAGAACCTTGAATATCACATAGGTTAATCCAACATTCTCTGTATCCTGGCAACACTGACAGTTTCATTTGCAACCGGGCCGCCTCAACTTGGACTCGTACAAACAGATCTTTTTATTGTGTGTTTTAAATCCTTTCTCATTAGGACTCATATATGCCTTTACACTGATTGAAAAACTTTATAAATCTTCTTGTTTAAAATATCAGTGATTAAAAAAAGAATGGTATTAACCCTTTCATTAAGTTGAAAAAACAAGGCAGACTGGCCTATTAAAGAAGCAACCAGATACTAGCTCAAACTAATACAACTTTCCATTTATTTCAAAATAGTTGTTGAGGAAATGTTGGTCACTAAATAAATTGTTATCCACACATTACAAAACAACCTCCAGGTAAAATCACTTTTCAAAACAGCTCATGCAGAGAATCCTATGTAATATTTTGGAACATTTTTCATCTAATGAAAGCCATTCAAACTTGTATATGTTTAACCTGTTTCAAAGTTTTTTTTTTAGATCCCTGGGACTAATCAATTTTCATATATATTGTTGGCAACACATAATTTTTTCATCTTTCATCAGTAGGATCTGAGTTTCTTCAAGCAAAGTTCAATAAAACATAAGCCAGTATTGATTTGAAGTTAAAGTCAAGGAAAAGGGATTGCATTGAAATTAGTTAATTGAAGTGGCTCAAGGATATGATTAGGAAGCCTTCTGCCGCCTCCTTTGGGAGATTTCCAGTTGGGTCGCACTGGGAGGAAAGCCCATGACAGACCAAGAATTCAGAATCCCTGGGGAACAGAGTGTAGCTGGGGATAGGGATCACTGGGTTTCCTTAAGCACACAAGAGTAAGATGGATGGATAGAGGGTTCTCAAGAACCTGGGCTCTTCAAAATATATGGAGTATATGACTTACTAGCTTAAAACGTTTTTTTTTTTTTATGCCTGTTGTAATGGCATTTAAGACTCTTAATAAAGATGAGAGAGATTCCCTATAAGAGTTTGGAGGTTTTAACAAAAGTTGAATTGATCATACAGGAGAACAGCACAGATCACAGTGAATGCTGAATGCTGCCCCCCTCCTAACTCCTACCTCCTAACTACCCCCCGACTACGTCCCAACTACCTAACAAGCTCATATGAAAATAAGTATTTATAAAGTTCAGCAACCTTGCCTCTATCACTTTGAAGACAAAACTATTAACCTCAGGGTGGGGATATCTCCGGATGAAGACATCTGGCTCTTTAGCTGTGAATAAGTGACTTTTGACATAAACAAAACAAAGGCAATAGCTTGGGTTATATGTAACACAATAAGAGAAACTATCAAAACTAAGTATGTAAGAAGAATCAATATTTTCTCAAGCAGTGATTTCTTCTCTAACCTCGAACTCAACACCTGTTGTCTGGCTCCTCTGCTCTCAGTGTTAATAATACTAAAAGATTAATCATATTATTACATTTTCCGATCACAGTCTCCTACCCATTTATCTAATCTCAAAGATAAATCAAAATACTAAGAAAAATTAACAATCAACAATAATAATTACTAACCTAAGAGACGGGCAGCATTCAAAAAGAAAGACAATAAAAATGGTTCAAATAATTTCAATTATTACATGTCACATTGAATCATATCTAACAAAATTATCTAATCTAAGCATCCATCTTAATGACATTATCTGAACTTCATAACAGCATCCCATACAAAAATCCAGCTAGGGCGTAAGATAAGCAACCTCCCAACTATGGTCGTGTTGTCCTTGCTCACGACAGGCGGGCAAAAGTATGAGACGGCCCCTAGCCCCATAGGTGGCACTCCTGTTTGGTTCCTCATTAGTCAGGATGCATAAACGTAACTGCAAAACAAAGAAAAGGGGCACAATGTTAGGCAGTATCAATCCAGATCCAGTCCACAACAAAAATCAAAACAATTCTAAATATAAATTGAAACATGTACTCTTCTCTTAAATGAGTCAGGCATCCACAGCGTGAACCTCAAAATCAAGATCAGTCAGTCTTTGCTCAGCACCACAATGACCCTTTAAGAGGTTATACAAAAGAACATGTCAGTAGTAATCAACCATAATATAAAACAAACATGGGAAAATATTGTATTCAATAATGATTCTAATGATTAGACATGTTAAAAATCAAGACAAAAAGCTAAAAATCAAAAAATCTGTCTTCCCCTTTTTCATTCTTAACTAACAACTAAGTATGAAAAACTAAAGAACAAAACAAATATCCAAACTTAACTGATTAAAGGACTAAAACAAAAAAAAACATAACTGTAAATGAAATTGATTTGAATAAATGAAATGGAATAATAAATGAATAATACAAATTGAAAATGTAACTGAAAAATTAATAAATGATAAAAATGAAAAATCAAATCAAACCACATCAAAATCACAATATCACAGTCTTTATTGCTCTGGATCCCCAGAGCGTTGACAAATGTGTCTCCTTCTCTATGTCTTCCCTTCCCATGATTCGATGATTAGTGAGGAAAAAAGAAAAATGTTTAATCACAGTTTTTCAAATCAAGTTTTGTGTCAGAGTCTACTTCTCTCAGTTTTTCTGCTTCAGCAGTGGTAGGTTTGTCCAAAATCGATCCAGTCACTCTTTCAAGTGGCTCTCTCAGTGACTTTGACAGCGGTGAAGGTCACCAGAAGAACTTGAAAAGGCCCTTGCCATTTTTTAGTTCTCCAGTGTTTTCGCCTCAGATACCCGATCAAAAGATCCTAGGTTACCCAGTCTCCAGGTCTGATCGGATGGAGTGGTCCCGCTGTCACTTGTTGGTGCACCTGGTTAAGAGTCTCAGAGAGATTTTTGCAGTGAGAAATCATTACATCATCACATAGGTCTGTAGAGAGGTGTGGTCTTGCAGGTGGGCTTAACCCCACCTCAGGAGGTCTGCCAAAAGAAATCTCAAAAGGACTCAGGTTATTTTCAGCCCCTTTTCTCATTCTCATGTAAAACAAAGCCAGAGGCAAAGCTCTGACCCAAGACAGTCCTGTTTCCTCACAACACTTAGAAAGCTTAGCTTTCAAAGTGCCGTTTTCACGTTCGACAGAAAACCACACCCCCTCTCCTGTTTTACAACTGGCTTTTTCCCATGCTGTTATCTCAGAAGATGTGGCAAAACTTTGCATAGCAGTTAAATCAGACATGTCAGGTAATTAATCTATCTGCTCAATCGCAGCACAGGTAGTCATCACCGGTTGACCTGCCCCTGCTTTGGCGGCAGCATCAGCTCTGGCATTTCCAAGACTCACAGCATCCTTGGACATTGTGTGAGCAGCACAATTCACTACTGCAATTTTGGATGGCAACAAAATCGCATCAAGGAGGTCCGCAACCTGTGATGCATTTAAAATCGGCTTACCATCAGACTTCAAGAACCTTCTGTGCTTCCACAGAGCTCCAAAATGGTGGACCACGCCCACCGCATAGCTGCTGTCACTGTATATGGTAACTGCTTTATCTTTAGCCAGCTAACAGGCCTTCGTCAACGCAACCAACTCTGCCGTCCGGGCAGAAAAATGTGACGAAAGGCTTCCTGCACACAAAGTACAATGGTCAGAACAAACAGAATAACCCACTCTGCTTTTACCCCTGGCATCTCTGAAAGCTGTGCCTTCAACGTAGAGAATCATGTCTGGATTCTCCAGTGGGGTGTCTGACAAATCAAGACGAGGTTTACACAGTACCTCAAATTCACTTTGGCAGTCTTGGGGGTCTCCGTCATCCCCTATGGGTAGCAACCTGGCAGGATTGAGAACATCACATCTCACCTCATCAACCATTTGAATAAATGGTTTACCTGTGTCTGGCCAAGCCAGAACGGGGGGGCTTTGCAGAGCTTTCTTAAGCTCCTCAAATGACCGCAAAGCCTCAGGGGTCCACTGGACAGCCTCAGAGGCTGTCATATTCCTGCTATGAATCAAATCAGAGAGTGGTTTTTCCTACACTGCGTAGTCCAGAATGAAATTCCGGCAATACGACGTCAAACCCAAGAAAACCACCATCTGTTTCTTGGTTACTGGTCTCTGCAACCGCTGAATAGCAGCAACTCTTTCGGAAAAAAGAAATTTCGACCCCTTGGAAACCACATGACCCCTAAAAAATGACCTCTGATTTTGCAAACTGCAGCTTCGATAAGCTGGCTTTGTGCCCACAAGCATGCAAATGCTTCAACAACTTAACAGTGTCTCTCACACACTGTTCCTTAGACGGAGAAGAAATCATCAGACCATCAACAAACTGTATCAGGGCGGAGCCAAGTGACAGCTCAAGCCCTTCCAAGCTCTCCTTTAACGCCGTGTTAAAAATGGTGGGAGCTTCAACGTAGCTTTGTGGAAGTCTAGTAAAGGTGAACATTTTCCCTTCAAACTCAAAAGCAAACCAAAACTGCCTGTCAGGGTCCACAGGAACACTGAAGAAAGCATTACTGAGGTCCACCACTGAGAAATAAGTAGCTGAAGGGGGCACTTGCGCTTGCACAGTGCACGGATTTGGGAAACCTGATGCCCTCGGCATCACAGCAGCATTTAAACGTTTCAAATCCTGCACAAAACTCCAATCCTCCCCTTTTTCACTGATTTCCTTTAGTGGAAAAATCGGACTACGGACAGTTGAATCAGTACATTCAACAATGATTCCTGCTTTTAACAGCGAATCGAACACTGGTATGATCTCACGCTCGGCTTCTGGTTTCAACGGGTACTGGCGTTGTACGGGTTGAAAAGAAGATTTTGGTGTTATTTTAATGGGTGTACAACCCTTAATTAACCCCGCATCATGTGAATTTTTTGCCCACAAATCATTCGGAACCCCTTTGAGCAAAGGGTGCATTTCTGAGCCGTCGGTCGCAACTTCATCATGTTGAAAAACATGAGAAAGCATCTCATCAGGGTCCTCAGTTAAATGAATCACCCTGGTGACATGCACGGTGGAGATCAGCGAACGTTTGTAAAGTTTAGCAGATCTGGAGTAGAGGATGGAACGGTCACTCTCAGTTCGCTCGCAATCAGAAGCTGACTGAGCGCGATGAACAAGGTTTGACACCATTTCCCACTCTTCACCCTCAGGTTTAGATAGGGAAATGTATGGATCACATTTCTGGAATCGGTAGAGCGTTTTCTGTTCAGGTGTGAGACAGATGGTCACTGCTGATGTATGTATGTCCCACAAAATAGAAGTTAAGTTCAAAATGTCTGTGTCTGAGGTGAACCATGCCTGCTCATATTCTATGTCTGGTCCTGCAAAAACATGTGTTGTGCAATGTAGTTCCTCCTCTGCCATAAAAACAGAAGCTGGACTTACCAGGTTCTGAGCAGTCTGGAGGAAAGTTTTGGTCGTGGTACCTGTTAACAGCTTCCACTGGTATTCATGTCTGAGATCATGAGGCGTGTGTTTCACTGCTGTCAGGATTGGTGTCTCCTGTGCAGGAACAACTTCAATGCCTTGGGGTGACGAAAAAAGAGAAATGTTAAGCTTGCACATTAAATCTCTGCCTAATAAATTCACAGGACATTGCTCAGAGATTAAGAAACCATGTTTAAAAGCTGGCCCATCTCCCAATTGACAACAGAGTGGGTAACTGAATCGTTCTTTCACAACCTGACCAGATGCTGAAATTGAGAAGACATGGTTCCCACTGAGTTTTGGCGATGGACGTAGAGCTGTGTGCTTCAACACAGAATGAGTTGCGCCAGAATCGACCATGCATTCTATAGTTGTACCTGAGACAGTGAGAGACAGGACAGGTAATGCTTTGTTCGCATCAGAAGTCAGTTGTGCGTACGTACCTGACAGTGGCATTTGTTGTTCTAAATGTGCAATGGCTTCTGTAATCAAAGTGTGAGGGTTAGAACTTTGATCTGAATGGTTAGTGCAGGAAGCAAGTTCTTCATTGCTGGCAATCTCATTTAAACTTGCAGCATTTTCATTGCTGCCATCATGATTTACATCACAAAGAACAACCTCTCCATCATCAACAGGTTGTTCATTACAAACAACATTTTCATCTATAACATCATCACTAAAATCTGATCGATTGTCACTTTCAGAATGTGTTTCATCATCACATTCAGATATTTCATCACTTTCAAAGTGAACATGTGTGTCTGTGTGTGTTTGTGTGTGCGTCAGACCTCTAAATCCAAAAGCTGGTGAAACGGAGAAATCTCCTGTCTGTTTGGAACCTGAAGTCTGACCTCTATAACAATCAGCTCGCTTAGTCCACGAACCACGCCTCTGCTCGCCGTTGCATTCGTCAGTGATGTAGTCCCGCTTCTTGCATCGCCAGAAATCATGCACATTTTCAACAGAGGTTAGAGGAAGACTGACCTCTCTTTGTTCGTCCATGTCAGCATAAGCCCTCTTCTTCACCCGAGAAGAGGGCCGGTGGGGCCTTCCTGGTCGGTTGAAACGACTTCTGACGCGCTGGGATGGGCATCATCTTGAGCAACTTCCTTGGTGCGGGTCTTGGAGGCTCAACGTGAGGAAAGCGTCCGGCCGAATCCAGCAGTTGCTGAGTCCCAACGGGGACTGGAGTTCCCCAGTGCTTTAAGTCCTCCAATACTTCAATAGCATTCTGTGAAGATTGATCAAACTGTCCAAAAGTAACGCTTACTGTGAGCGGTTCGTCCCGTGGCTTTTCCGGTTCAACTACGGGTGCCATTGGTTGAACACAGCTGTCGTCACTGAGTTCCGCCTCTGGTGCCTGGTCAGGATTGGCTTCTCTTCCCGTCTGCTCCAGTGTGACCGCCTCCCATTGGTTGAGACGCACAGGGTCATCCCTCAAGCTCCCGTCAAACGATCTTTGATTCGCCAACTCAGGAAATGAAGGTCTGACACCAGTCTGTATGTCAGGTGCGGTAGGGAAAGATGGGAAAGAAGCAGAAACAGAACAACTAACACAGTGATGTTCCTGTTTATTACGTTCGGGTGAAAGTAACGTATTTCCACACCGTCTCGTCATCACACCAGAACGATCAAACCTTCTCTTCACCCCAAGGAGCCCAAAGGAGGACCAAACCCCCGCTTCTCCGAAGATGGGAGTTCACGGGCCGGTCGCTGATCCCGGGTCGTCCAGACAACTTGGTTCTCCTCTGGAACCCGATCCGCTGTTGGAAGCCGAAAAACGTTTGGGCGCCAAGAATGTAATGGCATTTAAGACTCTTAATAAAGATGAGAGAGATTCCATATAAGCGTTTGGAGGTTTTAATAAAAGTTGAATTGATCATACAGGAGAAAAGCACAGATCACAGTGAATGCTGAATGCTGCCCCCCTCCTAACTCCTACCTCCTAACTACCCCCCTACGTCCCAACTACCTAACAAGCTCATATGAAAATAAGTATTTATAAAGTTCAGCAACCTTGCCTCTATCACTTTGAAGACAAAACTATTAACCTCAGGGTGGGGATATCTCCGGATGAAGACACCTGGCTCTTTAGCTGTGAATAAGTAACTTTTGACATATACAAAACAAAGGCAATAGCTTGGGTTATATGTAACACAATAAGAGAAACTCTCAAAACTAAGTATGTAAGAAGAATCAATATTTTCTCAAGCAGTGATTTCTTCTCTAACCTCGAACTCAACACCTGTTGTCTGGCTCCTCTGCTCTCAGTGTTAATAATACTAAAAGATTAATCATAATATTAAATTTTTCGATCACACCGGTCTTACATGCCAAAGTCCTTCTTATATTAAAAAGCTTTGAAATATTACATAAGAAATGTGAATTTTTTTTATAAGTTTGTTAAACCTGCTTTTTTTATTCAGAGGAAGGCTTACGTATTTGAGAAAACAGTAATGTGAAAACTGTGAATTCTCTGATATTAAAGAAGCTGTCTTAGAAACAATGTTGAGTACATATTACTATGTAGTGTGTAGCATGATGCTCTTACTTTCCCTCAAGTCCACCTCTGAGAGCATGATCAGTCCCTCATATTTAACATTGCAAAGCATCAGAAAGGTTTTGTCTGAACAAATCTCTATGAGCACTCCATAACCTTCTAGTGATCTGTATGATGTTCCTGCAGAAATAGTTGTGTTTTCCTGCTTACGTACGGCATGGGCACCTTGAATTGCCTTGTGTTGAAATTGTGCTGTACAAATAAATTTGCCTTGCCTTGCCTTGGGCAAAATTGCACCAAACCAAACAGCAAACATTTAGTTAAAAATAGCATACTCTGTTTCAACAAATGTACAGCTGAGCAAAATATTATAAAAATATTAGCAAAATCTGAAGATATATTTATGCATAAAAAAAGCTATGATATTACACACCATATTAGGTCATTTATTGAAAATTCTGGACTTGTTGAAAGCTGAGCAGATGAATTAGATATTTTAAGTATGGCATTCAGACAGATGGCACATTGTACGAACTAATTTCCTAAGCAGTATTTATAAAATCCATTGTAAATATAACATGTCTTAGTATTGATGATTGCATGGAGCTTTTCACTCAAAAATTTATTTTCTAATATGGGAAATTCAAATTGGGTTTTTTAGAGTGTGGCTTTTCTTACTTAAGAAACTATGTTTCTGTCAGCTAAATCATATGATCAAACAAGGATTTTTGGATATGTAATGCAATGCAATGCAATGCAATGCCATATGATGCATTTTATTTTGTTTGTTTTAAGTTGTAATGAAATACGGTTTTGTTTTAATATGTTCATATTGTTTGTAGAAATTTTCCACATTTGTTTTATTCCGGTCTTTGATTTTTTTAGATGTGTGATAATAAGCATTAAAAAATGGTACAAACATTTTGCGGTTGTGCATGTGGTGGGCACTTATTTCTCACAATGCTCGGCCACCTCTTGCCATCAGCTTATTTTTCTTCATCTCTCTCCCTGTCAATTTGTACAACCAGCTGTCTCTTCATCTGTCTTTTATTGTCATTATTTATTAACCAAGATCCTGGATTTTTATTTCAGAGAAGAAACACTATAAGTTTTATTGGGCCTTGTTTAAAACTCCAGCCAACTAGTCACTGGCGTTACTTTTGACATAAATTCAGAGGAACACGAAAATCCTTTTTTCTGCCAGCACATTAACATACTTATTTTATTCTCATAATGCTGCTGCTAACGTATGCAGAGAATCATCAGTACATCATCCAGCCTATCAATCAAAACCAGAGGAAGTAACCTAGTTTGACCTATCATAGACGACCAATTACGGAGTGTTTGAGACTTGGAAATCCTTTGCGGCAGCTTCCATTGGTATTCAAACTGTCACAGCTTTTGAATAACTAGCAATAATTTGTTGCTCCTTGCATTTAAAACAGATTCCCAATCTACACATTTGTATATTTGTAATCCAGCATGTTTCACAATGGCAGCCATGATGGGTTGGAGAAGCTGATTATTTGTCTACAAAATCAACTGTAACGTGTAGCTTAAAAATCAGTCACCCTTATGTTTATTTGTTTATTTGCCACTGTAGGCAGATGAAATAACAAATGATATTGATGCAGATATCTTTTAATCAATTATCACATTCAACCTTTGTTTTAGAAATGTTACTTCCTGTTATACAAGGCAGTATAACATAGTGTAGCTAAATATCTCTTTCTTCCTTTTACCATTTTGGATACTCATTATGAACTAGGGCTGCACAATTAATCGGATTTTGTCGTGATCACGATTTTGGTGGCCACAATTAAATGAACCTGATCGTGAACGATATTTGCATTCAAAATGCGAGCTTCACTGCGAGCCTATTCATCATACACTGCCTCAACCAATAGTCTGCCAACCAACAGGGGGCAAACTCACGGCTAACGCTCCATTTATCTGACCAAATAAACACCACCCACACGACACTCAGCACTCATAATGGCTGCACAGGTGAAAAGGAGTATTTAAGCGATGTAGTAGATCCAAAACTCCATTATGGATCTGACTAGTAAGCAGAAAGTTCCTGAAAGTGTATTACCGCCACAGTAAGCAGCCGGTGGATGCTACACTATCCCACAATGCAACGGACGCCCCGAAATCATAGAAGAAGAAGGACCTAGCTAAAAATGGCTACAGACGAACTGTCAAGCATTGACACCGCCACAGTTTCGGCAGATAAATGTACGTGAAGCGATGTTACTGATTACTGTAATTGTTTTTTGACTGATTAAACATTTAACCAGCCAAAATAACGGCTAGAGGAGGCGGGACCACAGGTGAATGTAACGTAAACATCTGGGTCAACAGAAGTCATACGGGTCAAAGGACACGCAAAATGGTGGAGCAGTACGTCCGATTTCATGCCTATTACGCAATAGTTTGCTATGCAGTATTTACTACAGTAACAGGTGAGTAATAGTTGCTACGTAGCATATAGTAAATAATAAGGATTTGGATGCAGAGAATGTCAAAGGCCTTTTCTGTATAAGCTGTAATTGTTTCCCATAAATTGCACTTTGAGATTGCACTCTGCAATAATATATTTTGCTTGTACTTTTAAATATATATATATTGGAGTTTGTTTTTTGTTAGTTTTTTTTTTTGCATTATTAATCATCTAATCTAAAGTTTTATTTTTCACCCAAAAATTCTAAAAGTTTATAATTGGTGCAGAAGAATAAAAATAGATATTTTACAGGACTGGATGAATGATCGTGATTAATAATCGTGATTACAATATTGATCCAAATAATCGTGATTATTTTTTTGGACAGAATCGTGCAGCCCTATTATGAACCCAAAAAAGATGTTGAAAACATAAGGAGGAGCAGGGTTTAAGAACAATTTAGAGTTCATGACAAATAAGACTTTTATCAGGATATTATCTATACCAGCAACCTCCACTTCTGAGTGTTACTGGCACTAGACCTCCTAGGAAAAATGTGGACCGGCAGCAAGCGGCACACATGCTAAGGAGCACTGTGTTGCCAGTACATTAAATTAACATATGTATCTGTGGGTCACAAAGAGGAGACTGGTTTTGCCCAAGCCATAGCTCATTTATTCTGAGCTAGGCATGCTCAGACAGCCTGCTGTTAAAGCCCCCCTGCTGAACCCACAATGGCGCCATCTGCTGACTTGAAATTTAAAAACAACACAAGAAAGATTCCTTCATTTCTTGGAGGTTTAATAGGACTTAGTTTTACAAAGAAGGAGGAACAGCATCTCACAGTATTGCTGGGATCCGTGTAACAGCGGACCTGTTTCAAACAACTAACAAAGCCTTTTTTATAGATTTAGTCAACCTCAGTAGTACTATTGCAATCATATTTGTAGACATTTCTTCTCAGTGGATTTGGTAGACTTTCAGGCATCTTCGTCTGATAGGACAGGCTCAATCTTAGGACATGTCAGGACATTCAGTGCTACGAGGGTCGTTTCCATGGCAATACAGGAGTAGGAATCCTAATATCAGTTCAGTTGACCCTAACCTAATATTATACAGTGTCACACAATAAGACTATCGTTACATCATGAAGAAACAGCACACAGTTCTCTCAATATGTAAGAATACACAGAAAACATTAGTCTTAATATAAATTCCTTAGTATAATTTTTTCCATAACAGTCCCTCCTTTTTTATTATAACACAGTGATAAACAAGCAAACTAAAAAAAATAATATTTAAGAATGATACATTTAGAAACTACTACTATTGGGAAGGCAGGGAGCAGGGAAAAAAAAGTCAGAGTAAATATTTTCGTCTAATTTTGTCAAATTTGTCTAATCTATACATCCTTCTTGATGACATTATCTGATCTGATACAGAACCACATTCAAAAACCCATGGGGCGTAAGATAAACAACCTCCGAGCCTATGGTCGTGTTTGCGTCTCTCACGACTGTATGGGACAAAAGAATGTGGCGCCCCCTATGCCACCTAGGTGGCACTTCTGTATGGCTCTTCATCAGTCAGGATGCCTAAAAATAACTGGAAAAAAGAGAGAGGGTACATTGTTAGGCAGTATCAGTCAAGTATACCATAAAAAGTAAAAAAATTCATGTACTCTTCCCTTTAAGTGAGGCTGGCATCTACAGTGTGAAACCCACAGTGGAAAAAAACACAGATCAGTAGTAATCAACGAAATTGAAAATATCCATCACAACAGAACCTAGGAAATAAAAAAATGAATGAGCAATTCAATAAACAATACTATAAAACTTCAAACTTAGTCATAATCAGGTAAAATTCACTACTGATAAATTATGCTATGAAAACAAATCACACATGAATCAAACATTTTTTATCTCGCTCTTATTCATAAAGAAATATGAATGAAAAATACAATAAAATCAAAGGAAAGAATAATACTAACAAAATGAACTCAACTGGACTTGAGCAAGAAAGGAAAAAATAAATTTCATCAAACGAATGAATTTCTGTTAAAAAAACAAAAAAAATTAACGTAATAATTTTTTTTTATTAATTAACTTAAATTAAACTAAAATTATAATAATAATAAAAATTAAACCTGAGCTCCATGTTCCACCTTGATGAGAGACCCTGCTGAAGGTCAGTGAACAGTCAGACTCAAATAAAGGAACACAAAGCATTAGTCAGAGAGAAAAAAACATCAGAAAAATCAAGTTCACAAGCGAATTAAAGTTAATCGCCAATAGATCAAAGGTAATTTGTCATACACCTGTAATCCAATCAGTCATCCAGCACGAGGGAGGTCAAGAATGTCCATGCCATATCCTCCTTTATCTCCTTCTCGACGTGTCAGGTACATCATAAACCTGTCGGCTCAGCCAGAGATTTCTCGAACATCTGGTGTGTAAAAGTTCTGCCAGACACTCTGACCATTAGTTCCTGAATGGAAGGAATGACGGCAATCCCCGCTTTCATGACCACCGGACGTTCTAGAGGTGTTGATATCTCTATCACAGAGAGCGTCCAGTGTCTCATGGTCGTTGATCCATCACTCCTTGGAAGGCTCTCTCCAGAGACCTCTACTGCAATCCTTAGAAGGATCAGGAGACCAGGATAGTGGGTTCACATTCCCCTCACGCCACAGCATGCAAGGTCAACGAATCCACCCTCATTAATTGAGAGAGCAGATCAGCATCAAAGGAAATCCATCACTTAATTGTCTCCAGCTCAATCCATACTATATTCATGTAAGGCGAGAGAATCATTACAAACAGAACAAGAAACAATTGTCCAAGTCCAACTCAAACAAGGTGCCGGAGGTTGTTAGATTGAATCAAAACTCTTGTAAAAATGTCCCCAAAAGAAATAGAATGAAAAAAAAAAAAATCAAAAATAATAATCAAAATAAGGACAAAATAAGTAAAAAACAGAACACACACAAAGAAAATAAACAAAATAAAAAATAATAAAAGTAAAATAATAATAATAGTAAAAGTAAAAAATAATAATAAAAAATAATAATAAAAGTATAAACCGATACAGATATGCGGGGACCCTCCCTCATTAAAAACAAAAACTACTAAACCCTTTTAGGTAACCACAATGAAATATTTTGTATCATGCATACTTGAGTTTTAAAAATTTAGAAAATGTAATAAGTACTAGAATTTTAGTTAGGCAATTGAATAGGGTGCCATTTTTATTTTGTCTTCAAAAGTAGGTGGAACATTTTCTCACACAGAGAATACTGACAAAGGCCCACCACTCAGGACATATTTCAACTTTTAGAAAATGTAAACAACATTATACCTTTATTGCAGTTGTGAAGCTGATGGACACAGCACCTGAAATTAGCGTCTCCATGTGACTGTGCACAATATTGTACAGCTCGGGCAAGCAGACATCCGTAAAGTACTTACGACTGGGTATGACAAAGCGTGGTTCGAAATACTCCACAAGATTGGTGAATCTGGGGTCCTGCACGATTGAAAACGGCTGGTTATCCAGCGCTTTGCATTCCGTAATTTTCTGAGTGATGGCTTTCGCTATGGGGTGGTCCTTGTTTAATTTTTGTTTTTGTATCCATGGACTTAAGGGTCAGTCGGACAGTTTTTTTCGGAGTCGCTTGTTGCTTCTTTTCATCGTTCCGTTACAGAAACTCTGCATGTAATTCCGAGTGATTCTTCTTGAGGCGGGAGATTAAATTCGACGTATAGAAAGAAGACGCCTTGGTTCCTCCCCTCATAACCTAGGCTTTACAGTCATTACAAACTGCAGTTTTAATGTCCGGGGAGTTAGGATATAACTAAGAATCTAGTCCTGCACTGAGGGAAGAAAGGAAAGTAGTGATAAGATTGTGTAGTCGGTTCCATGCACTAAATAAATCGGACATGATTAAACCCTCTTTTTCGAAAGTAACTCAACGTGTTGAATTCATTTTATTTAATCTATTAGGGTTGCTATAACATGAATTTACTACATAATTTAATCATAATATTCCCAAATCCTTAAAATTCATTGTTTTCAGAATCAGAATCAGAATAGGTTTTATTGCCATTGTTTGAGAACAAGTTCACAAACTAGGAATTTTTCTCGGTACAATCGTGCACATAAAACATTTAACATAAACAAAAATAAAAAGAATGAGCTATAAGGCTAAAGTCTTTATAAATATTATAATCTGTATGTATTGAAGTAAAAACAATCTTAAATGAGTACCAGGCTTTTACAACAGTCATAAATACCAAGTTGTGTTTAGGAAATTGCCCCGTTGTGTAGAAACAGGAAGAAAGATAGTTTAGGTTAAGACCCCCATAAAAGCGGGTGTCTGTAAATCATTTTGGGGGAAAAACAGACTTAGGGAAGTAGATGATAAGGGGCACACAATTAATGTTTATGTACTGGGAGTGACCATGTCATGTGATTCTTTTTGTCTTTGTGTTTAATAAAAAGAGATGAGGTCTGTGAGTCAGCGCGCACACTTGGTGAGCCGTCCTGCAGGTCAGTCTCATGACAAACAGATCTGTGTTGTTGTATTTTCTGCTTTGTTTTCTGGAACAGGAAATCACTCTGTCGACCCCGCGGAGGAAAGCTGGATCCTCAACCGTGAATAGAGCTAATTGACAGTTTTGGAGTTAATCCACAATAGAGGAACACTTTAATATAGAATTTACAATCCAGCAGTATATAAAAGAACTATGAAAAGATAAACATCCTTTTTAACATATTACAGCAGCAGGGTTTCATTCAAAGATGTGCAGGTGAATGACAGCAGCAGATCTAAGTGTGGTCAGACCACACAGTGCAGTAAAATAAAGTTACGTAGTGCAGATGGTTCTATCCTACATGGGTCTTTAACTGAACTATCGGGTCTTGTTATTGTTCATGAGTCTGATGGCGGAGGGGAAGAAACTGTTCAGGTGGCGGGAGGTGTGGGTCTGGATGGACCGTAGCCTCCTGCCTGAGGGGAGGAGGGAGAATACTCGGTGTCCAGGGTGAGAAGAGTCAGCTGTGATCCGACCCACACGCCTCCAGGTCCTGGAGGAGAACAGGTCCCGAAGGGATAGGAGCCTGCAGCCAATCACCTTCTCAGCAGCACGCACAATGCGCTGCAGTCGGTGTTTGTCCAGGTCTGCGGCGCCGGGGAACCACACGGTGATGGAGGAGGTGAGGATGGACTCGATGATGGCCGTGTAGAACTGCACCAGCATCTCGGTCGGCACCTTCTAATTCATTTCAATACAAGTGTACTTGTTATACTTACTAAATGCTGTGTAATGTGAAAACAATCTGATTTTTCCTAGATTAGTTATCAATTTTAGGTCAACTGGTTGAAAGGTATTACATATACCCATTTCACCACTGCAGCCACTTTGTTGAAACAAAGCTCAACACCTATTAAATAATTAAAGATTATTTTCTCATAGAACATAACTTTAAATACCCAAAATGGTTCAAATCAAATTTAATACCTCTCATTGTGTTCTGAGGTTTCAACTGTAATAATGCATTCTGTAGTAGTGCTCTTGAAAAGTACGTCTATTAACCTACAAGCAACAGTTAATGCTATAGCAAAACATCTATTGAACCTATCTTATATAAAAAGCAACGTTCTCCAGTTTATTATTTCTAAGTTCACAGAAGGTTGTGAATACTAATGATATTTCCTCCAAGGCGACAAGAAGATTAATGTAATTAACGGAAAGTAACGGAACCTCAAAGATATTGCATATTTTCAAGGGTCTTGTATGCACAATAACCTCTATTTGACAGTCTATATCACTGTATGGTACAGGGGGCACAAAAAAGAATGAATTGCGTTGTTTCACAGTGATTCTGAATTATTTTGGTAGAATTACAAACATGACTTCCTTTTGAGTGTTAATTTACTGAACATTGGTATAATAATTTCAGTAATTAATTCACTTGTGTAAATTTAGGACTGTTAATAATTGCTTAAACTGCACTCAATTAGATTATGTGAATAAGAGAAACCCTGTATAAATGGTGTAGTATTTACTAGATCTCTCTAAATTCAAAGACCTTTTGGCCTTACTCAATTCTAGTACTGCAATTTGTGCACTAAAAAAGTATGAAAAGGTTCTCGAACCAGACATTTTTTTACATGTGTCATGTCTTTGTTTTTTTTTAACCCAAAGCTGCAAGAAAGCGTGTTTAAACAGCATTTTAACCCAAGTCTTTCCCACAAGCAACCCTTTAAATAATTCTGGTCTCAAGTAGAAACTTGGCATATCACATGAAGCATAACAGTGAAAATGTAACCAAAAACACTTTGGGAAGAAAGTATACAAAAACAAAGGAAATAAAAGAAAACAAAAGATAATTCAATGTGATTAAAAACTTGCACCAACATAGCAAAAACTGAGGCATGTTATTTGCTCATTAAAAACATGCCTGAAGTGTTGCTTTGACTCATCCACTTACGTCTGAATAATTTTTGCATCTCTGCTGGTAGTTATTGAGGGTGCTGAAACGCCTGCTCTCACCTATCTCCTTTTTTCCACCCATCTCCTCCCCCTACCTGGCGTAGCTTACTCAGCAGCCGAGCCGCTGCACTCTCTGGTGTAAAAGAAAAGAAAAAAAAAGGGGAGGAAAAGCAAACTAGTGGAAACAAGTATTTTATTTTATACGGTTGAAACAGAGGTCAAGGGCTGGAGGCTCTAACAAAAACTTACTAACACAGCCCAGCAAACAAAAACTCGGTTGGGGATTCATACGCTACAATTCTATTTCTCGACAAAGCTAAGCTCTGTGCCTGCAACAAAGTTCTTAAAGAGGCTCAAACATCTTTAACAGCCCACCATGGAGACTACCGGATTACCAGTAGCCCCCAAAGCTATGGCCCATCCACCCTTTTATCCTCTTCCAGGTCGTTTGATAAATCAGTCCCATTGGATCCACCTGGTGAAGAGCGGAGGGATCTCCATGTGATGTGGCTGTTGGAACCTTATGTTGTTTCCATGGAGACAGGACAACAGTAGGGAGGCGGCCATTTTGCTTCAGGGTTTGTGGAAGAAAGTCACTCAGTATGAAAGCAAAAAGGCAAAGAAAAACATGAGCAGAACACAGCAAACTGGAACAAACAACTAAACTAAACAATATGACAAACCGTGGAAAACACGGGGGTCATAACACTGTACAGGTAAGAACTATGGCTTAGCATTACTACTTCTGACTTCAAAACGTAGCTTTATATTTATGTGTTTTTATGGTTGCAATGCAAAATGTAGCTTTATAGTATTTCTGTGCTTTTATGGTTGCAATGCTATACAAAGCTTTATATTTATGTGTTTTTATGGTTGCAATGCAAAATGTAGCTTTATAGTATTTCTGTGCTTTTATGGTTGCAATGCTATACGTAGCTTTATATTTATGTGCTCATAGTTGTTTGAATTTATGGTTACAGTTCAAAATGTAGCTTCAGTTCCCTCTACACTTGTGATTTCAATGCAAGACATAGCTTCATATTTCTGTGCTTTTATTGTTGCAATGCAAAATGTAGTTTCATAGTGATTAATATTTACTGTATAAAAGGGTGCCAAAGAGGTTAAATATTACAAAGCTGACACGTCTTGTAAAAGCCTCTGAATTCTCTCTGGTTCTTTAAAAACCCTACTTTCAGGGTCAGATATCGAATCATAAGTGTGTCGTCTTACAACCTCCCGTGTTGCCATTGTTCAACAATGTGATTTTTTTTTCCTAAATACGAAAACGTAACATGCTGAAAACTTCTGTAATCTATCGGAGTCCGACTCAACGTGCATGCTGTGATAATAGTTGGTGTATGACGGTCTGCAGGGGGAGGGCTTACGGAGGCACAGGCGAATATCAAGGCGTCAAATACAGAAGTGATGAGAGGACAAATTTCTTTAAGGTGGATTTTTATACATTCTGGATTTTAAGAATGATTCAAGGCAAAATTTTAATTTGATTGTGCTATAGAATGGCACTGTGTGCCTGGAAGAAGCATAATAGCGCCCCTTTAAGAATTTCGATTAACAAGGTCTTGAATCTCCAGTTGTAAATTTATTTGATTCAATGTGCAGACTATCTTGTGATCTCATTTGATTACATCTAGCAATCTGTGGGAGATGGATGGCAACTCTGCCAGAAGTGGATAACTAGTTACCATGACATTGTTTTGTTCTGTAACACCAGGAAGCCGATGTGTTCCCAAATGGGGGCTTTTGTGATAGTAGTAGGCATTCCTGCTCCTGCTCTCTACTAAAAAATTGCTGCTCATAACAGCTGCAAGTAGAAAGGTTGGCTGCTTTGTTTGTTTACAGAGCCATATCTGTTGCTGGCTAAAGGGCAACGCAGTTATGCTTCCATGTTGAAACTGGGTACAATTGTGTACCAGTCTGAGGGGTCTGTACCGAGAACTTTGAACACAAACACATACATTGCCACACCAACTATATATATATATATACCCATGACTGGGTGTGAGACTGAATACATAAACTTCTGTGTGGACAACATTGTCCCCTCCAGAACAGTGACATGCTTCCCTAATAACAAACCATGGCTCACCAGTGAGCTGAAGGAACTGCTGAACAAGAAAAAAAGAGCCTTCAGGGAGGGAGATAGGGAGTTATTAACAACTATACAGAAGCAACTAAAAGTCAAGATCAGAGACAGCAAGGAGGCTTACAGGAAGAAGCTGGAGAACAAACTACAGAGGAACAATATAAGAAATGTCTGGTCTGGAATGAAAAAGATCACAGGCTTTAAGCACAGGAAGGACTGGATAGATGGAAGTGTGGATAGTGCCATTCTTCAATAGGTTCAGTTCAGGAACAAGCTCAGCATCCTCGTCTCCTGTGTCCATCCAGAGAGACATCCGACTCTCCTGTGACCCACACCTGTCCTGTCACACCTCAGATGTTTTATCTTCCACCTCAGTCATTGACTCTTCTTCTTCCACAACTTTGTCTTCGACCAAGTCAGGAGATTCCGTTACCCCCTTTACCTCACCTTCCCACCTATCTTTTTCTAAAAGTCAGGTGAAGAGGCAGTTGGAGAAACTGAACCGGAACAAGGCTGCAGGTCCAGATGGTGTCAGCCCCAGAGTCCTGAAGACCTGTGCAGAGCAGCTCTCTGGGATTCTGCAGCACCTATTCACCCTTAGCCTGAACCAAGAGAAGGTTCCAGTTTTGTGGAAGACATCCTGCCTTCTTCCAGTACCAAAGAAAACTCACTCATCAGTCATCAAAGACTACAGACCTGTTGCCCTGACATCTCACGTCATGAAGGTCCTGGAGAGACTGTTGTCGCCCCACCTGAGTAAGCAAACTACAACCTATCAGGACCCCCTGCAGTTTGCTTATCGCCATGGTGTTGGTGTTGAAGATGCCATCATCAACCTGCTTAAACCAACCCACTGTCATCTGGACAAAGCAGGCAGAACTGTGAGAATCATGTTCTTTGATTTCTCCAGTGCATTTAACACAATTCAGCCTGATTTACTTTGTCAGAAACTCCTGAAAAAACAGGTGGAGGCCTCAACAATCAGCTGGATCAATGACTACCTGACAAACAGACCACAGTTTGTGAGACTGAAGGATTGTATGTCAAACCAGCTGATCAGCAGCACAGGAGCACCACAAGGGACTGCACTCTCACCATTCCTTTTCACTCTGTACACCTCAGACTTCCAGTATAAGACAGAGACCTGTCATCTGCAGAAATGCTCAGATGAGTCTGCAGTTGTCGGGTGTATCAGAGATGGTGAAGAAGCTGAATACAGAGAGCTGGTTAGAAGCTTTGTGGCATGGTGTGGAGACAATTATCTTACCTTGAATGTGAACAAAACAAAGGAGATGATAGTAGATTTCAGAAGAAACAGAGACAAGTCAAAGACTGTCTCCATCATGGGAGAAGAAGTGGAGGTGGTTGAGAAGTACAAATACCTCGGAGTTCACCTGGACAATAGACTGGACTGGAGAATCAACAGTGAAGCCGTCTACAAAAAGGGACAGAGCAGGCAGTACTTTCTGAGGAAGCTGAGGTCCTTCAAGATTTGCAGCAAGATGCTGCAAATCTTCTACAACTCTGTGGTGGAGAGTGTCATCTCTTCGTCCATCATCTGTTGGGGTAACAGCATCAGAGCCAGGGACTTAAAACGGCTCAATAACCTGATACAGAAGGCTAGTTCTGTTATGGGGACGACTGTGGAACAACTGGAGATAATGATGCAAAGAAGGATTCTTCATAAAATTAAAAAGATCATGGACAACCCTGAGCATCCTCTCCATGAGACAGTCCTACAGCAACAGAGTATCTTCAGTCGGAGGCTTCTTCAGTTTCGCTGCAACACAGACCGCTACAGGAAATCCTTTCTCCCCACAGCCATCATGGTCTACAACAATTCCTAGAAAAATGTATCAATGAGCTACAACAACAATTAATTTCCCTCTGGGATCAATAAAGTATTTTTGAATTTGAAATGAATTTGATTAAATATATATATATATATAGAATTTGATAGATGTATATGGAGATGTATAGACAGATCTTTGCTTATTTGGATAATGCTTTCTTTCCATGACAGTTTTTCTGTCTCTGTCATCCACATATGACAAAAGCTATTGATGCATATCTGTCAACTTTGTATTTCCCTAGAAACATTCCAATAGAAATGCCTATTGAGAATAACCAAGAATGAATAAAGCTGTCAACTGTTCCCAGAGGAGCAGCTTTAAGCACTGTCTCTTCAGTTTTTTTCTTAGATCAGTCACAAGAAAGCTTAAACAGTTTTGTTGCACAGTGGACACATTTATTTAATTATAAAAAGAAACTTAGAGGATACTAGTTAACATTAGAAGAAGGTAGAACAAATCAGTGTTGTAGATTTAAAAACAACTCAATGTAACTAATCCTAAAATTACACTAGCCTATTATTTATTTAGATGGATCTTCTCATGAACAAGGAAAATGTCTACCAGGACAACCGTGAGGTTCCCAGACATAAATAAAATAGTGATTTTATGAAATGTATCCAATAATAAATAAAACATTAGATGTGGATTGTTTTTCAGGAGCATTTTAAAATATGATTTGGTAAATACTGTCAGAAGTAAAAAATGCCTTTGAAGTGTTGCCATTTTTAAATTATTTTACTATTGTTTGGCTGCATAAAAAATGTAAGGGGACATATGAAAAAATTTGGGATGTTATTGGTTGTCACTGGTGCATATACACGCATACAAAGTTGGAAATAAAAACCCATCCATGCTGTTTTAAGTGAAATGTGGGTTTCTGAATTCATCCTGCTTTCAGTCCCTGAGTAAGATGTTCAAAATCTTCACAGCTTTCTACGTAACAAGCCGAAATATTGGAATAGTCACAGAGCACTGTCTCCACTTACCACGTACAGCAGTAAACAGCAGTTACCAATTGACCACAAAATGGTCAGTTTTTGGCTGGTCGAAAGAGGTCAAAACACTTAATCAGGTCCCACTCAAAAAACGACAGAAGAGTGGCATGGGTTGAATTTATTTTTGAGGGTAAGATGCTGGCAGTAAGGGCAGGGAAGACCGAGGACGTGTAGCTGAACGGAACTACCGAAACACCAGGGAGAAGACGGGAGACATACTGCTGAAAGAAGCTACTCAAACTCTGGGGAGAAGACAGGGGGACATACCGTTGAAAGAAGCTACACAAACTCTGGGGAGAAGACGGGAGACAAACCGCTGAAAAAGCTACTCAAATTACAGGGAGAAGACTGGAGACGTACCACCGAAAGAAGCAACTCAAACGCCAGGCGGAAGACAGAAGACATACCGCCGAACGGAGGTCAAAAAGTGGGGAGAAGATGGAATACGTACCTAGAAAGGAAGCAACTTAAACTCTGGCCGGAAGACGGGAGACGTACCACCAAATGGGGCTCAAAGAGCGGGGTCTCCGCATTGTTAGAGCTGGAGTCAGCTAGATCGAGCTGGAAGGCTTTACAGTCACAGTCTCAGGAGGAGATCGGAGCTTATTTGGATGAAGATATTTGAGTGCCAGATAAGCTGTTAAATATGTTCTTTTAACTTAAAGTATTTATTCAATAACCATTTAGAAGTATTTTGCTGAATTCTGAGTCTCGGGTTCTTCAGGAGACTCCCCTCCGACGGGAGCAGATTCTGGCTCAACCATGTATGGTAAAACTACTTTTTTTTTTTTATGGTTGAACTACTGCAGCCATGTCCGTATCTCTCACATGTAGTGGTAATTGTCAATGAGTGGAACGTGAGCAATGATTCTAAGAGCTTTGCGCATTGCAGCTCAAGAGCAGCTCATCTAATATGTAATGAGCAGCAGAAACAGCATGATCTGGAAGGGGCTGAAACAGAGGGTAATATAGGTTGGTAACAATAGTTTCGTACAAGCTGTTTCCAGCAAAAAAACTTCAGAATCATGTTTTCTGGAACTCATAGAACTATTTTAAACAGTGGAAAAATATTAATAATATGTCCCCTTTAACTACATGAAAAAAATCATTGTTTATCCCTTCTTTTCATTGCTGGATCTCGTTCAATATTTAATTGGGTACAATATTTTTTGACCCCAGTTGAAAAAGCATGGGTATTTATTTAATTGATTCAGAGGAACAGACATCTACAGACCTCATATAAGACTGTTCAGGGGATAGGGTAAGTTTTTCCTTCTTTTTTTTTTTGTGAATTGAACTCTTGTGTTCTACAGAGATCATTTTGCTATCCTAACCAGTTGCATTTTATTTCCTTTCCTGCAAATGTTCATCAAGGGGGAAAAGGTTCAAAACAATTCACAGAAACTATATTTGGAACAATGCTGGTGTCATCAGTACAAGTGGAAGCTCTGATTCAGCCAGACGTCCCCTAGGCTTTTGTCTGATATGTCTACATCAGTGACTAGGAGTCATAGTATGTCTGCCACTAGATTAAGAACCAAGTGATTAAATTTACAATGCAATGTAGCATTGACAGCTTTAATTTGCTTGAGACCCTCCTGTAGTAGAACGTACAAGGTGTAGAAAAACAGTTTTCCTAAAGAACAAATATTCTTCTCATCTGGTTTGAAAGATGCTTACTAGTGGCTTTATACTTGTGATTATATAAAACATAAAGTAAGCAACATAGTTAACGTCTCTCAAAGTGACAAAGACTTTTTTCACTTATGTCCAGTTCAGTTTATTTACAGCACCAATTGGTAAATGTATAAAAAAAAGAAACATGGAAAAAGGAAACTCAAGGGACTCAGAGGGCTCGGAGTTACCGCATGGGTTAACACTCAGGTGTTGAGTGACATGCAGCCATTTCCTCTTATCTGGCAGGGAACAAGCCTTGATTACAAGCAGGTGTCCTTCCAGTGCACGTGCAGGAACCACCCCCCAGCTGCACGGCACCCTCTGGTGGATACCTTTGTGAAGCTGTAAAACAAATGGAGAAACAACTTATAATACAGACAAATGTACTTCATTTTATGGATCATTGTTCTTTGCACAATCATCTACACGAACAGAATCAGCCTTTTCTAACAGCCTGCTGAGCTTTTTTAAGTCATTGACTCTGATGATGCTAACGCAAAAGATGAAGGTGGAAGAGATTGCACTCTTCGCAAGAGATTTATTTAAAATATGCAGCTCATTCGTGCAAACACTGTATGGCCAAAGTTGCAATAGAGTTCTTCATTAATGTTTTTATAATTTTTTAGTGTGCTCTGGTATGAAAGAATGCCGTCTGAGTCGGTTTCTGTAAAAAATAAATAATTCCCAGTCTGTTTCAGTTTATGCCAGTTCAGTGTGGGAGTGGGCGTGGAAACTCAACAAGCTGTGGGGGGCTTGCTCAGTAAGATTAATGACATGCAATTTTCTGTACTATGATTGGCTAACTGCAACATTACTCTTATACTGTCTCTGTTTACTAAAATCAGTAACACGAGACAAAAATGGTGCCGGTATTTATGCTTAGACGGAGTTTACCACACAGTTAAGGCAGCATTACCAAACAAGACCGCACTCAGACGTGCCTTTGGCCGCAACAGGACTCTACATCAGAGGTACCGTAGTTACAGTCTTCAGGACGCCACACGCCCCAGGCACACAGGTATTTGGCGCCACGGTCTCCCTCTTTCTTATGAGTTACTCCTTGATAATTTATTCTCTTCTGCTTAGCAGTATGCCTAAATCCAGCGAGTTGTCTCATATGATTTGAGCTAATAGTCTGTTCAGAGCGAGCGCTGGCATCGCTGCCGCACCCCCCACCCCCAACCCCGCACAAATACACACAGCGCACTGATGATTGGATAGAGCTCACGGCATCTATGTAGGACCGGGAGATTTAACAAGCAGAGGATTCAGCTGCTGATATTATAATTCATGGTTTGAAGCATAGGTTACATTTGAGGATAATTAAAAAGACAACTTCTCAGGGTAGATGTGGTCACAGATATTAGCTGTTAACCGAGTTAGTACATTTCATTGTCATGGCACGTTTCAACACAATACCTGAAAAGTAAAACACTGGGTGAAAAGTAAAACACTACTTAAAGCCTGGGACCTGGTGTTCCATGGTTGTGATGGTACAAATCCTTTTTTTTCAGATCAACTTCGAAGTAAAGCCTGTGCTGTAAGTTCTATAGCTTATAGCAACTGCAAGAGGCTCCGCTTTCAGCTTGCCAAAAAACAACGTTCCCGTGGGCAGTAACTGATTTAAATGAAATTAAACTCAGTTTTTCAAGATTGTCAGTGAAGGAGAACTTTAAGAACTACAATCTGCCCCTTGTTGAAGGCAGCGTCACTGTCGTCCAGCTTGACACTGATGCATTTATATGTATCTATACCTTTTCCACTTTTTCTCCCAGTCAGAGAAAGGATGCCACAAAGGTGTAGAACCAGGGTTGTCTAAGTTTTCATTGTGCGACTTGGGCTGTCTTTAGTGGTACTCAGAAAAACGTTTTGGAATCAATTATTTATAAAGTAAACACTGAAAAAAATACTTGTAATGTTGAGTTAATATATGGAAAAAGCCAAAAAGATGAGTTGTTCAATGAAATACAGTTTTTTTTCTTTAAAAAAATAAACTTCTCAAAAGTATAGTGGAATGGAAATATTTACATAAATATTTATTTATATGTATTTTTTGTGGCATCCCATTTATCTCTAAAGTCAGATATGGGGGTCTAGTTTGCATCAGTTCCAGTAAAAAAAGCAAACAGTGAGATTTAGAAACTGACTAACTCCTATTAAAAACCCATGCTTTTCTCAATGCATTTTACTTCCTCTTGTTTTGAACATTAGTTACAAGTTTGTTGGCCATATCAAAATAAATGAACTTACACAGTTTATGTACCTCTTATTTACAAGGATAGCATCACAACCTCTCTTGATTGCAAATGGTTATTTTTCTTTTATCCAACTGTTGATGTGTGATTATGCAGAATATTTTTGTTTTTCACTCTTGTCTCTTTCTACGTTTTGTGTGAGCCCCTTATTTCACTCCCTACCACCTGTTGCCCCCTTTGCCTGTGGTGCCATTATCAGGGTTGTTGTATTTTTTGGGAATATCAGATAAAAACCATACGCCGACATGTCTGTTCCTCAGTATTAATGAGATCAATCACAAGCATCACCATTATGCTGTGGCTCCCGTCTGTCAGTGGGCTCAAGATACAAAGACAGTGAGAGAAAGTCGGATTTGAGATGCAAGAAGTGGATCTGTGTAGGTGTATGGCAAGGGTATGTGTGCTCATGTCTGAGTGTCATGGTGCTAATACTGCATATGGAGTCATTGCAGAGAGTGTGGTATTGTGTATCTAAACGTGTCGGTGTGTCATTGACAATGTGTGATGCAGCAGATTGTAGAGGGCAGGGGAGAGTGGGTTGTGCCTGCACACAAACAGATGGCAGGAGGAGAGAGGTTTGGAAATGTCTTTTCTCGCGCCTTAAAGACCAACCAACTCAAAATGAGTATGTGTGGATGCATTATCCCTGTGTTTAGGAAGTTTTCAACTCAAGTTTTTGTATTCATTTTTTTTAAAAGAAAGCATGACTTTATCTCATTCTGTGTAGTGTGTTCATTGCATCTAAATTTATACAGCGTTAGAATGCTTCCTCCTCAGCTGAAGTACCCACACACGAGCAGACAACCTGACACACAGGCAGGTGTTACCACTTCATCAGCCTTCTTTCCTCAGAGGAGAGAAAGTAAAGAGGCTGGAAATAACACTTTTCTCTGTTATGGCTTTAGCACCTCGGGGTGGGAAAAAGGAAGGAGGAGAGGGAATGAGAGACGGGACTCATGCGAGAGGTGAGAGGGCACCATAAAGTGAGGGACAGGAATGGCAAAAAATGTCATGAGAGCATAGACAGCACAAGATGCTGAAAGTGTGGGAGTGAATAAGTCAGAAATGCATCACACCAGTTAACATAGGAATTGAGGAAAGGCAATATGAAGCTATGGTTACTTTATACACACACACACATATATATATATATACATAAAGATTACATATCCTTATCAGTATACGTTTTGGTAATAATATGAATACATGATTCAGCGTTTAAGTATGTTTGTATTCTGAAGTCTGCATGTAATAAGATGCTGCATGTATTCAAACAAATTTGGAATGCCAATATAATGATGGCTTGGTGACATGTGTATGAATGAATTGTATTTGAATTAAATAGAGACATGTTTGTGGATGTTTTTAACCCCACAAGCTGCAATGATAATCTGTTCACACAGTTATAGACACATATAAAATGTGTGATGTTTAGTTATAGCTTTCAGGAGGGAGATGATCAAGCCTTTCAATTTTAAATAAAGCTAAACCACACCTTGATGAAAATCTACTTCATACCTTATACTGTACCCAGGTACTCCCATATTTTACTTATTGTGTCAAAGTATTGGGAAAAACTTATCAGTGCACAATTAATCAATTAGAAATATTGCAAAAATGAGCAGTGCGAATCATCCATAAGTAAGGCTGGGCGATCGATATCGATATTAAAAATATATCAATATATTTTTAAATGAGATATGAAATTTGACCATATCGCATATATCGATATACATAGTGCAAACTGCACTTTGATCCTTGCTCCAGGCAAGCTGCTTCCTGAGCCCCCGCTCCTTCTCTTTCATGCACAGAGCGGGGATGGGTTGGAATTTACAAAGTTACGCAAAACCACGGACTTGACATATGAGCTCTAATTTTCCCAACCAGTGATGTGGTTGAGCAGGACATTTGAGCCTTATATGAGCCGAACAAATAATTTAATTCAAGACTGGGAGATAAAATCAGCATGTCTCCAAACAAGTGATTTCCCCCAAATTTTGGGTTTAACTGTGACTAAACATTTGCTCCCACTTTGTGATAATAATTTAAAAAATGGGATATATAAATATATTGTATATCGATATTTAGCCCAAATATATCTGGATATGACTTTTGGTCCATATCGGCCAGCCTTATCCATAAGGTTGGATTTCTAGATCACACACATAGTTTGTTCATCCAATCCAAGTTGTTAGCATTTTCTGATCTTGTAACATATAACACCATTTTAATTTAATATAAAGCCTTTAATAAATTGCCATCTAATCTGCAATCTTTTTTTCACAACTAAAGAAAG
Source organism: Apricaphanius iberus (assembly GCA_028564705.1). NCBI lineage: Eukaryota > Metazoa > Chordata > Actinopteri > Cyprinodontiformes > Aphaniidae > Apricaphanius > Apricaphanius iberus. The sequence goes on from JAPXFQ010000335.1 coordinate 303,431, forward strand.
CGCTCTTTATCTGAGAGGAAATGGTATCTTTTAAATTCCTAAATTCCAAACGACCCAAAAAGTTTTTGTGTGTCTGTTCAAGGGATAAAAACAATTAAAAACAATTTAAAAGGTCATACAAAGATCACGTCTGGTCACGATATAGAGGGTTTTTAATGTATATCTTTACTTAGTTTAGTTGTTAGTATGATTGTTTTAATATTGTAAGAAATTGCACATTACTATTACTGGTTGAGTTATGTTTATCATTGCTGGTACTGTTTATTTATTACCATTGTTGGTATTTAATTGTTATTATTATGAAATAGCATATTGTTACCAAACCAATACCATGACACGGTTCAGTAATTCAGATGAAATAAACTTGTTACTTGTTATATGTATATAAGCCTTAATGCAAAACATTGAGTTTAGACTTTGGATAGTTTGTTATTATCCATCCATCCATCCATTTTCTGAACCGCTTATTCCTCAAGGGGTCGCGGGGTGGCTGGTGCCTATCTCCAGCTGTCAACGGGCGAGAGGCGGGGTACACCCTGGACAGGTCGCCAGTCCATCAATTAGTTTGTTATTATTATTATTATTATTATTATTATGAATACTTTTAAGATGTAGTGAAGCAAATTAAATTGAATTTATTAGTACATGGGGGAAACGATTAAATAAGTTTTCTTCTTCCTACTCCCTTTCAGGCAGATTTGATTTATTATTCTGTAAAGCATGTAAATTCAAATCCGAAATAATAATAATAATAATAATAATAATAATAATAATAATAATAATAATCCTAGCATAGCCTGAATTTTAATCCCAGAAAAATTATATTTGCAGACATGAAAAAGTGCAACCACATTACTATTTCCTTATGGCTACATTCATGTTTCCTTAAGAACTTGATCCTACAGTGTATTGATATTTTGTTGTATTTCCTTACAACAACAATAAAGAATCAGAATGTTGTCAGGTCTGCAAACAAATTATGTCTGTATCTGTATGTTTTGAGGATTGTCTTGTAGTTACTGTCCTTTGGGGCTGCATAGTGCCACCATTTTTTTTAGTGTTGCTTTGGTTTTACATATTTTATATATTACCTATTTTATATCTACACATTTTAGTTTTTAAATATTTTGAATCCCAGACGGTTGAATCTAGCCAGGACAACTAGAAATACATTAAGATAGCCCTTTAGATTTAGCACAGACAGAGAGTTCCAAATCAGATCCCATTTTTAATGTAGTTTGCTATTAGCCAATGATTTAAGTTATTCTAACAGTTCTTGCAACTGATTTAGATTTGATTTAGAGTTTTTTTTATGTGGAACGCCAAAACGCCACTACACAAAAAATTCAAAAGTGTTTTTTTTAGTTTTTATAAAGCAGTGTTGTCAGCCACAACACGCAGTGTGTGAGCAGACTTAGGAAACACAATGTCAATTCATGAACTTTTCCTTTCTTCATTGACATAAGACTCTACACATCCGTCGTGGGGGGCTGGTGCCTATCTCTACCTGAGAGACAGGGTACACCCTGGACAGGTCGCCAGTCCATACATAAGAGTCAAACGTAAACTCAACAGGGTGTTAAGCATAAAACCTTCACTTTGTATTCAGGGTCCTAAATAACAACATGGGTTTAAGCATCACCAGATGGAGTTAGAGCTGACAGTAACTAGTCACCACTTCAAGGGACAGAACACTACACCTGAGTTTGAACTCCCATTACGACTTACACTGTCCCTGGAAAGCACTTGGGAAAGTCTCTTGGTCAACCCCAAATTTACAGGTATATAGAGGCCACCAGTGAAAAGGTCAAGGCTCATTCTACTGACCAGAGTATTGCTGGAGCACATATGAGGACATTTTTTTTTATTTGTTTATATGTATTTGTGGTTCAGAATCAGAAGACTTTATTTGTACCCGAAGGTACATTTGTTTTGAAATAAAGGAGTCATAAACATTAAAACATACATACATTTCCACATAATTCACAAAAACATAAAAGCATAAAAACATAAAAGTTAAGACTTATTCTTATTCAAGAGGCTTATAGCAGTAGGAATAAAAGTGTTTCTAAAACGATTTGTTCTGCATTTTGTATCATCATCCTGAAGATAAAGGCTGGAATTCAGCGGGTGGGAGGTATTTTTAAAATGGATCCAGAGAGCCTTTGTGCCTTTTTTTAAAAAGTGCGTCAGTACTCAGCTGCTGCTCTTCTATCAGCTTGCTGGACCATTTCACTATTTGGTTCATTTAACTGAAAATCTTGAAACACAGAGTTTTCTTTCATAAAAATCAGTCATTCTGTGTTCTGAAAGCTTCATATGAAAAGTTTATACAAACTCCAATCCCTGAATCAGTTACATAAAGAGACCAGTTAACGCCTGAGTTTCAAAAAAAGTTTCAAAAAGTCTAACAACCATACGTCATAATGCTAACTTAGCATTCATGGCCTCGCCTACCTAGCGTTGGTCCGCCCACGGGGATGGTGTTTTTGGCAAGGTGAAACCCGAGCGTCTTGCAGCTGCTAGAGGCTATGGAGCTTACAGTACAGGCTGTACCTCGAGTTTGAACTTAAAAGAAGGATCTGTACCGTCACAACAGTGGAACACCAGCGGCCAGGCTGTAAGTAGCGTTTTACTTTTCACCCAGTGTTTTACTTTTCACGTATTGTGTTATAAAATGTGCCATGACAATGAAATGTACTACCTCAGCTAACAGCTAATATCTATGACCACATCCACCCAGAGATAATGTTTTTTTTTAACTATCCTCAAACGTAACCTATGCTTCAAACCACAAATTATAATATCAGCAGCTGAATCTGCCGTTGGTTAAAACTCCTGGTCCTACATAGCTGCCATGAGCTCTCTCTGTTCATCAGCGTGATGTGTGTTTGGGGGGGGTAAGGTGGCGGCACTGGTTACGAACAGACTATTAGCTCAAATCAGACGAGACAACTCGCTGGATTTAAGCATATTGCTAAGCGGAGGAGAATAAATCATTAAGGAGTAACTCATAGCAAAGAGGGAGACCGTGGCACCGAATACCTGTCTGCCTGCGGCATACGATGTCATGAAGACTCTCTGGTAGCTCCAGTGGTGCAGTCCTGCTGCGGCCAGTAGCACGTCAGAGTCTGGTCTTTTTTGGTAATGCTTCCTAAACGGGGCGGTAAACTCTGTCTAAGCATAAATACTGGCACCATTTCTGTCTCATGATTTTAGTAAACAGAGACAATGTAAGAGTAGTTTTGCAGTTAGCCAAACAGAGGAGAGAAACTTGCATGCCATTAATCTTACTGAGCAAGCCTTAGACTTATGTATAGTCCCTTTAACAATAAACCTAATAACTTACCATTCCTTAACTCCTAATTTCTGCAATAGATTATTTTTATTTTTCAAAATATGTTTTCAAACCACCAAAATTATGTAGTAAAACTCTCAAATACAGTGGAAGAAAGAACAACATATGTGTGATTAGTTGACACACAAACTTTAAAGCAGCTTGGATTGGAAGTTTAAATAAAATCCTCACACTTTACAAAGAGCTGTAGCCAGCATGGTAAATGTAGAGGCCTTGTTTTATTAAATTTCAATTCTGGGTATGACAGGTGGATTTTTCATCAGTAACCACTGCATCACAGACTGCATGGATAGTATACAGTTTCATATTTAAGACTTTAACAGAGTATACTAAGAATTGTACATTAACAGGCATCAGGACCACTCTCTACTAATCACTTAATTGTAGAAAACAAATTATTGTTTTACTGTAGGTTTTTCTAATGCCAATAGTTATTTCAGTAACTCAGGCGCACATGGGGTATCATCAGTCCACTCTTACAATGAAGTTTAATCTATATATTTACTTTGTAGTTATAATATTCAGATTTTTTTTTCCAACTTTGTTTCCAGGAGTATGGGGCCATTAAGACGCTACAATATGTATGAGACCCACATCCTTACACACAATTATCAGTTTTGGTAAGGCAGATAGATTTAACCAACCACATCATGTTGAAACTGACAAAATACAAACACAAACAACATTTAAAGAAATTTCAGCATTGTAAAAAATTTTTAAAGCCACAAATGGTAGTGGTTTTTAAGAATGTTTGGGGGTCAAAGAAACACCAGAAGGATATCTAGCTGGGTCAAAGGAAAAAAGTGAATAGGACACCAAGAGAAGCCTCAGTAATGCCTTGTTTAACAACTGAACATAATGGATCACTTGGAAAATTTTTACCCTGATTTTTTTTAAATACACTGAACAAAATATAAACGTGTTTTTTATGAGATGAAACCAAATCTGAAACATTTTTTTTCTAAATACACAAAATAACCATTTATCTCAGATCTTGTTCACAAATCTGTCTAAATCTGTGATAGTGAGGACTTCTCCTTTGTTGAGATAATCCATCCCACCGCACATGTGTGCTATATCAAGATGCTGATTAGACAGCATGATTACTACACAGATGTACCTTATGATTGCAACAATAAAATGCAACTCTGAAATGTTCAGTTTTGTTTTATTGGGGGGGGGGGTTAAAAAACTCAAAAAACAAGTCAGTATCTGGTGTGACCACCATTTGCCTCATGCAGTGCAACACATCTCCATTGCATAGAGTTGATCAGGTTGTCAATTGTGGTCTGTGGAATGTCGGTCCACTCCTCTTCAATGGCTTCACAAAGTTAATGGATATTGGAATAAACTGGAACACGCTGTTGTATACTCCGATCCAGAGCATCCCAACCATGCTCAATGGCTGACATGTCCGGTGAGTATGTTGGCCATGCAAGTACTGGGATGTTTTCAGTTTCCAAGAATTGTTTACAGATCCGGTTTTCGTCCTGGCCGTGGAACACTGGACCAGCTCTACACCCTCGGCAGGGTCCGGGAGGGTGCGTGGGAGTTTGCCCAACCGGTCTACATGTACTTTGTGGACTTGGAGAAGGCGTTTGACCGTGTCCCTCGGGGTGTCCTGTGGGGGGTACTCCGGGAGTATGGGGTACCAGGCCCTTTGATACAGGCTGTTAGGTCCCTGTATGACCGGTGTCAGAGTCTGGTTCGCATTGCCGGCAGTAAGTCGGACTCGTTTCCAGTGAGAGTTGGACTCCGCCAGGGTTGCCCTTTGTAACCGATCCTGTTCATAACGTTTATGGACAGGATTTCTAGGCGCAGCCAAGGTGCGGAGGGGATCCGTTTTGGTGACCTCAGGATCGGGTCTCTGCTTTTCGCAGAAGATGTGGTCTTGTTGGCTTCATCCGAACGTGATCTACAGCTCTCGTTGGAGCGATTCGCAGCCGAGTGTGAAGCGGCTGGGATGAGGATCAGCACCTCCAAATCCGAGACCATGGTCTTGAGCCGGAAAAGGGTAGAGTGCCTTCTCCTTTTACTCCATTTACCTGTCGATCTACGTTCCTACCCTCATCTATGGTCACGAACGCTGGGTGGTGACCGAAATAACGAGATCACGGATACAGGCGGCTGAAATGAGCTTCCTCCGTAGGGTGGCTGGGCTCTCCCTTAGAGACAGGGTGAGAAGCTCAGTCATCTGGAGGGGGCCCAGAGTAGAGCAGCTGCTCCTCCACATCGAGAGGAGCCAGTTGAGGTGGTTCGGGCATCTGGTCAGGATGCCTCCTGGACGCCTCTCTGGTGAGGTGTTCTGGGCACGTCCCACCGGGAGGAGGCTCAGGGGAAGACCCAGGACTCGCTGGAGGGATTATGTCTCCCAGCTGGCCTGGGAACGCCTCGGGATTCCTCCCGAGGTATTCTGCCCCTCTGTTATTCTTTTGTTGGTTTTCTTTGGCTAGTGCATTTCTCAGTTCTTCCACTAGTGGGTAGTATTTCCTTTTGGGTTTTATGGTTTCTTCTTTAGTTGTGTGGTGTGTGCTTCACTGCCCCCTGTGGTGATGTGTTGTAAGCAGCAGGAAAAGTTCATGCATGCAGTGTGAGAAAATGCCTGGAAGAGAAAGCAAGCTTCACACCTTCAAGGCAACTTTACACAGTTGGGGAGTTTGTTAAGCCATAATCTTCTTAGAAAATTAAAAGAGAAAAAGCGGTCCTCAGTAAAGACACAAGACAAAGCTGTGTCCTGTTGTTCCTGGAACCATCTCTTCTTATGTTTAGCTCGCTGCATAGGTTGAATAGCCATACATTCAACTGAGGGCAGAAGACGAGGAGTTGGCCCAAGTGGCCGGGGAGAGGGAAGTCTGGGTCTCTTTGCTTAGGCTACTGCCTCCGCGACCCGACCCGGATAAGCGGAAGCTGATGGATGGATGGATGTTTACAGATCCTTGCAAGATGGGACCATGCATTATCATGCTGCAACATGAGGAAATGTTGTTGGATGTATGAAACAACAATGGGCCTCAGGATCTCGTCACAGTATCTCTGTGCATTCAAAATGCCATTAATAAAATGCCCCAGTGTTCTTCATCCATAACGTATGGCTGCCCATACCATAACCCCACCGCCACTATGGGCCACTTGATCCACAACACTGACAACAGAAAGCTGTACAGCCACACGACACCACACATGCTATCTGCCATTTGCCCTGAACAGCGTAAAATCGGGATTCATCCGTAAAGAGAACACCTCTCCAACGTGCCAGATGCCATTGCATGTGAGCATTTGCCACTCAAGTTGGTTATGACGATGAACTGAAATCAGGTCAAGACCCTGATGAGGACGCGCCTGCGGATTAGTTTCTCTGAGATTGTTTCTGACAGTTTGTGCAGAAGTTTTTTGGTTATAGAAATCGATTGTTTCAGCAGCTGTCTGAGTGGCTGGTCACAGACAATCTTGGAGGTGAACATGCTGGATGTGGAGGTCCTGGGCGGGTGTGGTTACAAGTGGTCTGCACTTGTAAGGCTGGTTGGATGTACTGCCAAATTCTTGAAAATGCCTTTGAAGACAACTTATGCTGCATTCACACCAACCCCATACGTCAGCGTCAATTGTCGCAAGATTACGTGTAAAGTCTTTGGTCGAGTACGTCAGAGGTCCGTCAAAGTCTCTGCGGTGCGCTGTGTACATTGGCTCCGTCAACTTTACTTTCGTTACATACGGCAACGCAAGCAACGTAAGCAACGCAAAAGTTCCGCAAGCTTAACTTTTGAAGACAACTTTGAAGACAACTTTTGCTGCATTCACACCAACCCCATACGTCCATTGTGGCAAGGACCCAACGCAGTTAACGCAGTGCTGCAACCAATCAGAGCGTCTGACTGTAGTTATGTCACTATACATGTATCTTGAATAAAGCGCGGGTCCACTGAAAAAGTTTTCAACAAAAGCAGATTTCAAAAATCAGAAATAACACTTACCGAAGACAGATGGGCAGGCCCTCCTAATGAGGGATAGAGAACCTTTAGTTGGTGTCCTGGTAGGAGATTTGAGCTCCAATGCGGCCCAGGAGGTCGTAAAATTAGGCACAGGACAGACGGAAGTAGCACTGAAAGCGAACCTCATCCATAAGCAGCTCCTGGAGCAAATATTTAAACTCCCCAAACTCAGAATGCATCTGAAGAATGAGCGCTGATGCACCCGATGTCAACATTGTCTAGCTTTATCTAGCAAATAAAGCCAAGCCACTCTCTCGTCACGATCCACCATAGTTCAGAACGTGGGGCAACAGAGCAAGTCCCGCCCACGCACTCCTTTTTGGTCAGAAGCAGGCTATGGAAGCCAAAAAGTACATACATCAAACTTCATCCGTTGAATATGTTGCCTGATGCAGACCAACTGTGCGGTGTGAATGCACCGTTATGGTGGAGAAATTAACATTGAATTCTTGAGCAACAGCTGGTGGACATTCCTGCTGTCAGCATGCCAATTGTACACTCTTTCAGAAATTGTGACATCTGTGACATTGTGCTGTGTGATACAACTGAACATTTCAGAGTGGCCTTTTATTGTGGCCACTCTAAGGCAAACCTGTGAAACAATCAAGCCTCATATTACTATTTTGACTAACAATAAGTTAGATTTTGTCTAACACTAACCCCCAACCACCAGCTACTTAAAGACTATCCAATAATGTTAAACGACAAATGATAGTTAAACAGACAAAATAGCAAGAGATTAATGTGTCCCCAAGGAAATTAACCCTTTTAGAAATCAACTGCCTGGAAGACACAAAGACTTCATGAAGCTTTATGCAACCACCACAAATGGCAACCCTTAAAACTCATAGCAGCGTCATCCCTTTTGTATAATAAAAACATAGTCACACAGTATGGTTCTAAAATGGATTTTCCTTTTAATTAAGGTTTACAGTGAAATTACCTTGATGGGGTGTCAGCTGCTTCTCGGATAAGCAAGGGCTGGGCCAAGTAATGAAGAGTGGGAAATCTCAAAGCCAGCTCATCGGTCTCTACCAGGTGCTTGGCAGCCAGGGATGTGTTTGAGTTTCTATTAGCTTTACTCTGTTGAGTTTGCACTGATAGCCATCTGTGATTTTCTTGTGCGTACAATTGGTTTGGCCAAAGCACTATAAAATTTACCTTCATGAGTTATTATATTAAGTCAGTCTTGTGATCCCACCAAATTCTCGTTAATATTGTTTTGTTTGGTAAATAGAAAAAAAAACTCCACTTAACTTTTAACGATAAAAAACCCTCCCTTGTCTTTGTATATTTCACTGCTCTTGCCGTTACAGTTTCAGTGTATGACAATGAGTACATGAATGTTATTTTTATATAACAATTTTAACGTCAACAGACTTTCACAAACATAAACTTCAGAAACATAAAAATAACAAAATCAGGGCCATCAAAGTGTCAACATTCCATTATTCCTGGTTCTTTGATCTAAACCTGCTTATTGAAAAATATAAACAAGTCAACATATACAAATCCACTGAGACACTGTCTCCTCAAATGATGTTTGATCATGGAAGAAATTTAAAAATATTTTCAGCACAGCTTTGTTGCCATAAATAAGCTGTTTAGCATCTAGCTACTATACAGTACAATACTGAGCTGTACTAATTATTTTTTGTTTATCTCAAAATGTATATCAACAGTTCCTTGTGTGGTGGCCTAATCCTACAAAGTAAACATTACACACTCAAACAGAAGCCATACTGAACTATAAAAGAGGGACTATGAAAATGTATGCAGAGATTATACAAAGATAAAAATAGAATTCAATGCTAACCCAATTCAATTCAAATTCAAAAATACTTTGATACCAGGGGGAAATTAGGTTTTATTGTAATTGTAATTAATTCTTCAAAGAGTCAGAGATCATGTTGGCTCTGGGCAGGAGGGATCTCCTGTAGTGGTCTGTGTTACAGCAAAACCTGAAATAGGCTCTGACTCAAAACACTATGTTGGTATAGGATAATCATAAAAAGGATGCTAAGGGTTGTCCACAATTATCTTTATCTTATGAAGAATCCTTCTTTGCATCATCATCTCCAGATGTTTCACGGTCATCTCCAGAACAGAACCAGCCTTCTTCATCAGGTTGTTGAGATGTTTTAAGGCTCTAATGCTGCTACCACGACAGATGATGGCTAAAGACATTACAAAATCTGCAACAAACTTGTATAAGATTTGCATAGTCTTGCTGCAAACCATGAAGGACCTAAGCTACCTCAAACCATCCCTGTTTCTTCAATTTTATAGTCAATCTCTATTTTTCTTCTGTGGGTTCCCCTTGGGTGCTGATAAGTGACTCACCGCTCACTGCCAAAATGGTCTTCATATGCAGTCGTCTTAGCAAATTCCTAAAAGTGGCTATTTTGTTTGGAGACAAAACAGCTGAGGGGACCGAAACAACTAATATACCCATTCAGACTTTCATAAAACAAACCTAAACTAAACTAGTACTACTAATGAGCTAATAATTCTATATGAATTAATTGTTTTTCACAATTTCCTTGTGCATTATATATATTTTTATATATTTTTTATATATTTATTAATTTACCACAAATAAGTCTGATATGTAAAATGTTTGTTTTTGATGTTAAAAAGTTAAGACAAGTCAATTCTTCAATCAACAGTGTGGTAGTTTGAAGGACTAAAACATTTCAAACTATGCATGTTTCGATTCTTATTTAAAATAAATCCTGTTAATGTACAACTATGGCAAGTCAAAGATTTTTCTTTTCGTTTTCATTTCCGTTCTACAACTTTGAAATACATCTCACATGTTTAAACAGATTGTTTTTGAGAGTAATATTAGCATTGCTTAAATCAGGAATTGAGAAAATTAATAACTGAATGGTAGGTACATAGTAATATGAAAATCAAACTAAGGGTTTCTGGAACATTATTATTAGCCCTAAAAGAGAATATGCTTTAAAAGCACAAACACATGGTCAGGAATACCATGGCAAAAACCATGAACCAGGTATAACATTGTATGCTTCTTTGCTTGTTTGCAAAGACTCTAATATCATATTTAGCTGGCACATGGCTGTGGATGAGAGAACCTACCTTTCAGAAAGCAGAAAGACATGTCTTCATATTGTATTTAACATTACAATAAAATAAGTCTACAGCCATAAACCCAGACTGTTTTTCTCCAATTTTTGTACTGTGATTGTACACTCAATATTTTCTCAGTTATCATTCAGCAACAAAGATTACAACTTTAATTCTGTAATGCTTGAACATATTCAAGCATACAGATTCAAACTTTCTGAAAACAGTCTTTACTGATATAGAAATACATATACATAGGTATTAACTTGGACAAAATCATACAATAAAGCCCAAAAATTATGCCATGTACATAAGTTGACTTTGTTGCAATTTTTTACACGAACGTGTAGAAAAGTGCAGAATTGATCCGATTCCATAAGAGAACTTATCTTTTATCTCTTTGTTACCCAAATGAAAGACTACTACTGTGAACCTTTACTGGGTTGCAGGACACTTGGTAAAAGAGTATCTTTTTAAATATTTTTGTTATTTTTAAACAGTTCTGGTTGGTTTAAAGACAGAGTAGGTCCAGTCAAAGAAGGCTCATCTCTGTATGTTTCCGGGGGGGGTTCACAACTGTCAGTTTGTCACCAGCTTGGCCTTGTGCTGTTACACTGTCACTTCTAAAAAAAACAAGCGTACACACATCTTGGCCACATGCTCTTATAGAAGCAACAGCAAGTATGACACTGAAATGATGGGATGGAACCACGGGCTCATGCTCACTGATGCACACACAAGCGCACACAGAGATACTACAAGGCCAGAAAAGGGCTGAGCCTGGTGACAGTCCCCATTTCTGTGATGGTGTCAGTCTCTCTAGAGGAAGGAAACAGAGTGACACAAGGTGGCCAGTGGTGACACCAAGTCTGTCATCAAGCAGTGACAGATATGACCTATTTTCCCTACAGTCACCCCTTCCCAACGATCAGCATTTGGTTCCAACTTTGGAAATTTACTGTAGTTTCTCTCAGCAAAGAATCTCACTCTCACTACCTTCTCTTTAGCAAATCCTTTAAAGACTATTATCAAACAAAACTTAGATTTGTTTAAGAATGATGTGGAAGTATTATTTTTCAAGTTAAGAACAGCAGATTAAGGTCACCTTGGCTGAAGTGTTCACACCCCTTGAACGTTTTCAAGTTTAGTTACTTTACAAGCTCAAACTTCAATATACTTTTATACTTGTGATTGATTAGAACAAAGTAGTGGATGATTAAGTGGAAGGAAAAACATGCTTTTCCTTGTTTTTAATTTAATTCTGAAAGGAGTGATGTGTAAATGAGTTTTTACTTTTTTACCCCTAAATGGCAAGGCGAGCAAACTTTATTTGCATAGAACACTTTCAACAAGGCAATTAAAAGTACTATACATGATTTGAGAACAATAATAAAATACAACATCATAGACACAAAAAAAATGAGACATTAAAACATTAGACACTCAAAAGCCAGTATACCTAAATTGCTTTAAAAAGTCTTGTACATGATTTATATAGTCCAGCTACACAGCTGTTCTGTTAAGGCTTTCAATGTTTGTTAGACAATAGCATGAAAAACAGGGAAAAGAGCAGAGAGGATAAAGTTGTGGAGAGGTTAATAGCAGGGTATGGTTACAAAGAAACTTCTCAGGCTTTGAACATCTCACAGAGCACTGTTCAGTCCAACATCTGAAAATAGCAGGAGTATGACACCTGCAAACCAACCAAGATATGGCACCCCCTTTTCGCTTACAGGCCAAGCAAGGAGAGCATTAATCAAATAATTAGCCAAGAGATCCATGGAGGTCCACCTCTGGAGATGGTTCAGATGTCTATTAAGTGTGCATTCTGCCAACCCAGCCTTAGTGAAAGACTGGCAAAATTGCTTATCTCTTTTTGTATCATTGTGTCGTTTGCTAAACAAAATAGTAAAATGGTTGGCAATGTTTATTCATTCCAGGATACACAGTATAAAGAACCCTATATAATTGTGGTTATAAAATTTGAATATTTGCTGTGTGATACACTGAAAAAAGAATACAGGTCCAACTTAATTTACTTTACTTTTTTGCAAGCAATTGATTTTTTTTTTTTTTTTTTACGTGTCCTGTCTAGCAGTATGCTACTCAGAATTGGTGTCTGAGTACCAAGTACAAGCCCAACAGTTTACTTTCCCAAGCAGAGTATTACAGCTTCGCTGTAGTACGCCACTTGATGTATATGTATGAAAAATCTTTATTAGTGATTACTGTGGGTTCAATTTCCTGACGTCATGGACACTAAACCGAGACAAGAAGGGAGAAAGGAAGAAGGTGAAGAAAAGAAACCGGACCAACAGAGGCGCGAACCGACGACACAAGACAGGGAGGCAAACAAAGAACACAAGAAAACATCCCAGTCCTCCACCTCTGCCGGACGGCAGAGAAACAGTAATAAAAAACAAAAACAACAAACTGTACAGAACCAAACCAATAGTTCGGATCTAGTAGAATAAACTAAGAATTACACATTCACTACACACAAGCATGGATTAATGAACATAATACAAATGTTTCTGGTAAGCTCCTGTGAACAACTAACTAATGATGATAACCTCAGCTTAACATATGCCTGTCCACACCAATGTCCCCACACCTATGTGTGTATGCGAGCCTGCAGGTCGCAATAAGGTTTCCCCATGCAAATGATTGATAGCTGGTGTAAGGAACCGTCAATCCTTCCTACAGGAATCGACACAGACATGGAGGAGGCAAGAGGTGTATGCATCCAGCCGGCACCTGGACATCCAGATCTTCCAGCTCCTGGGTCCAGATCCCGCCCCACGCAGGGCGCCAAGATCAGGGGCCCAGCCAATGCCGGACAGCCCCCCACAGGCGAACAGACCAGCCAGCAGAAGTCCTGGAAGCGGCAGGAGGCCTGGGCGCCAGGCACGGTCCCCACTGATCCACTGGTCAACCTACTCTACAACCCCGGCACCCCCATAAGAGGTGCCCCAGTCAATCCAAGGAGGACGTCGGCCCGAAACAGCGGCAGCCCGACACACCGGACCACCCAGGACCCGCCAGACATGCACCAGGACCGAGCCGGGCCGCAACCGGGACCCCCGGCCCCAGGCATCCATCACCGACGGGGAGTGACGGGGAGGGAAGAAGATGCATCAGGCCAAAGAGTAGCCAAACACCCAACCTGACAGGTAGACATAGACAGACAGAGACACTCATACGTACCCTCCCTCTCATGCATACACATTCTTACAAATACAGGACATACGAACAAAGGACGCTATACACTCATTCATACCCCCCATACGTACACTATACTCCATACTCCCAGGCCCAGGGACAGGCGCCCCAATAGAGCACCCTGCCCCTGCACCCAGGAGACAGACCCCTTTGCCCACCAGGATGGGGACAAGCAGACCGCCAAGGCCCCCACACCGGCAATAGCAGCCCACCAGCCCAGGACCCCGACCAGACAGCCTGATGTTCTATCCGGGGTCCGACCCCTGATGGTCCAATGAACAGGGGTGTGGAAAGACCCCCCAGCCTCTCTCCCCCCACTCAATGTGGTGTTGTTGCGTGTTGTTCTAATGTGCACTTAAAACAGAGGGGTGGGACATGGGAATACTGCCGGGTACCCCCATCTCCCACCCCGGGCCCTCAGTGTCTAGATGCGTTTAAACAGTGGGTGCCGGCACCACAGGCGAGGCCCCCCACAACGGGCCCCTATAAGATGCCCCCCATGAGGGGTCCCACCCCCAGCGCCAATGCGCCCCACCGTCATGTCCCTACATGTGCGTTCCATGTAAATGTTGCAAGTGTAAGTGTCTAAGTTGCTCAATAAAATCGGGACCCAGGCCGCCACCGGGTAGCGAAGACGGAAGCTCCATCCCGCACCCCAGTGACGTGCCCACGTCCCAAGGCCTTGTGAATGGTAGAATGAAGGAGCAGGTGGACAGAGGCATGGGGATGGGGAGAAAATAACTGGGGTGACCATTGCCAACCCCAGGGAGCCAGCTCCCCTGCTGACTCCAATAGGCACCCCCGTTCGGCCCGATCCACCAGGGGTGGGAGGCCCCAGCACGTCAAGTCGGGGCCCACGGCAGCGGCACCCCCGAGCCCCATGGGGGCCCCGGCAATCCACCAGCCCCCACCCCAGGGGCATACCTAAATCCTTCCCAACATTCACACTGCTAACAAAACACATGTCACTAGACACCCAGGTTGAGTTTAGACCCCCCTCCCCCTCACCGCCAATAAGAGACGCCCCAGGCACCGCCAGCGTCCGAGGCCGGAACCCGGTGCACCACCGACTCGGCTACCCCGGACACGTCGAAGCCCCAGGCGGCCAACCCCCAGGCCGACATCCTCCAGCCTTGCTACTACCGCCCGATGGCCGGGAGGCAACCGAACCCAGCACCTCCACCTACCAGCCCACACCCCACCAACCGGTCAGTCACCGTGGAGCAATTGATTCAATTTAATCAAACTTAATTTACATACATCATTTTAACATTACAAGTTAATAAAGTAACTTGAATTAACTTAATTCAATTACTCGTATCAAATAAAAATCAATTTTATTTAAGTTGGTTTCCCTTTTGGAGTCTCCTTTTTTCAGTGTACCTATATTTAGAATATTATTTGCCCAATATGCAACTTCAAGATTTTTTCTTGTGGATTTACTCTAAAGAGTATTATGCAAATTACTTGGATATGCTATGATATGTTTTCATGCAACTTACATGTGATACACAATTATTACCTTGTCAAAGGACTTATTTAATGCCATGCCAACATCATGATAGCCAGCCAATAAAGTAAAATCTTATCAGTGCATTAGCAAAATATTACAAGTTATGTTACATAAAAAAATTCCCCAAATCCTGTGTCATTGTCAACTATTACAATATTGGCTGTTATTAAAGCATATGTTATTCAAAAATGTGTTCTGGTTAGATGAGACCAAAGGTGTACTTTTTGGCCTAAATGCAAAATGTTGTATAGTGGAAAACTAAATTTGCACATAATCCTAAAGGCATGTCAGTTGTGTAAAAGTATACAAAGGAAAAAATAAGGAGCCTGCTTTGAAAGCAAGGACATTCATACTTGCAGTATATTTCATCAAGAACAATGATAAAAAGCAAAATAACGTTAATGCCTAGACAGGCAAGGGAAAAAAATGCTATTGGGTCATAAAGATGTATTCACCAATTCACCAAGAAAATCATGATTTACAGTTAAAGGGACAGTTCTAATGCTGCATTCCCGTCATTTCTCAGAGAAACGTCACTATTAGGTCGGAAATTGTGAGCTCCAAATCCGATCTCTGGATAGTAGACGCAGTAGAGCGGGCAACAATAATGGCTGCGCCCATAGTAGAGATGTATCTTCTTTGTATTTGTACTATGTTGGTCATTTCAATATCCTTTTTAAATGCTCTTACACTCTTGACTACATTTCTGCTTTAATCCGGTGACCAATTTATACATTGCACGGCATTGCTGTGCACGCAATACAATGCACAGCTTTGTTTTTCATGCTGGTCTGCTGAAGATGCTATGTCGCTAACAACAATGACTAGCCTGCCCCTCGACAGCTGCTGCCCTCAAAGCGTCCATGTTCTATAGTGGGACAAACTGGTACACTTTAAGTGGGGAATTACGCCACATTCTCATGTACAGCAACTCGGACGCCCGAGGTATCCAAGACAAATGGAATGCAGCATTACAGTACAAATGGGAGCACAAAGCAGTGTATGTTATACTCTGTCATTTACTTAACCTGCAGGTCTTCTTGAATTATATCTAAGTGTAAATTGCCATGGTTTGCTTACATGTCAAAGGAAAATCTTTTTGGATTTAACAAGAGTAGGCAGCAAGGCAAAGGTAAATCAGTTCAACAGGAAAACAAATTATATCCAATAACAAACAAGGCAAATATGCATAAACGGTATCCTGGAAATCCTTGTTCCATTTTGGTTGTATAACTTTGCATAATTATTGATTAAAGTTGGGTTTATGCTGAAAGCAGCATAATGTTATTTGGTCAGGTTGGTTGAAGGCGTACAGTTAGGAGCATTACTGGCATTTCTAAGAGAATATACCAAATTAAAACATGTATTTATCATATTTAGCTTGTCTAATTTAACAATCTAGTTATCTACACTAGAGACCTTTCCCCGCACAAGAAAAAATAAAACACGATACCAAATCTAAACCTAAAATACACAATTGTCAACGAGTAAACCTTAAAACATGTTTGACCCAGATCCTTTGATTCCTTTATTTACAAACACGCTATCTGCATGTCTCCACTAGATGAAAGCAGAGACAAGCTGAGACAATTTTGCTGGCTTATATTGCCACCCCCTCTAGCTGACCATTGCTGGTCTCATTGCAAAAAGGTACAATATTTATTAGAAAAACTAGAACATTAATGCATCCTTTAAAGTGCAGTGCGCAGATAACGGCGAAGCGATAGTCAAAGGGTTGGGGGGTGGGTGTAATGGTCTCTTCCAGCCAGTGCCGAAGTTGTGTGACGGGAGCAGCAATGCTCAAGCTCCCCAAGTTTACCCAGTATTTCCAACTGGCATCAATAGATGGACATGGAGATTATGACCGGTTGGTCAAAGCTCCAGCAGATCTGCACAAAGTTCCACAGAGCCACCGAGATTTTAAACTCCATAATTTACCAGATCCACATTGAAATAGCCAAACACAGGGTAAGGAAATGGTGTCAGCTAACAAGAGTTTCCTACATGAGTTTTACCTGCACAAAATTCCACAGTGCCATGGAGATCAAGTGTCTTCTGCTTAAATAGAGGAGTGGTGCACTAAGCTGAGTGAATTCACCTGTGTCACCACATCCACATAGTCTCACAGCAAACCACAGCAAAATCAAACAGGGTGCAAGACACAGCATAAAATTAAAGACATATAGATAAGTGTTTTTCAGAGCCTTCTGTCAGATAATCCTTAACTATCTATGATTTTGCTTTTAGGTTCATGTGCAGGTAAAAAGGTTTTGGGGGTGGAGCTGTAGAGATATAAGTCAGCATAACATTTTGAAACGTGCAGATCTCTTATTGTGCATCAGCAATCACTCTACAATGAGGCTTAAAATACAGCCATGCATGACATTATGTATAGCCCAGACTTTATCTAACCCAAATTTGTTAAAGCCTAATTTCAGTGACAACCGAAAAAAAATTTAAGAGGTTATTTTATTTTTTCCAAGAAGTATATCTCCACCTCTAAAATCTGTACACAATTTAGCCTCACAGATTTTTAAACATGCATGCTTAATAATGCACATTTTTTTATCCAAAAGTATTTCTTGCTAAAATTTTGGTCTGAAGAGATTGGGATGAATGATGAATTGGGTTTTATATTTGCTAAATACATTGCACAGGTTTTTGAAGAAACCTGTTATCCAATAATGCCAAAAAAAAGAAAGGTGTTCATTGTTATAGCAGGCATATGAAACACAACCTCAGCAAAAAACTCTTTTCAAATTTGGTTAAGCTGTTAGATCTCTTAAAATAAGTTTTACTTGAATTTTATTCTTAAGAAGCACTATTCATTCACAAAGCAGCTAAATAAAAAATGTTGCTGTGCAGCTGCAAGCAGATATGTTGAAATTTAATTCCAAATGAAGAAACGGCTTGCTGGCAGTTTCTCTCAGTATTAAAAAATCCAGGAATTTATCGATTTTCTCGGTATAAAAATTATTATTCACCATTGATTCTTATTATTTTTATGCTTAAACATTTCAGATTAAATGTTTGGTATGTGTTATTGCCTAAACATATAAGGACAGGTTAAATATGTTTTCAATTAAATTGCTTGCTGAGAAGAAAAGTACTGTAAATCAAGGAAGAGTTTAACTGCACCTTATTTTTTTATTTTTTTTTTGTACTCTCTTTAAACCTGTTAATAGTCAAAGAACTGCTTAGGGCAGTCAATAAAATTAATAATTTATTGAAAATTATTATTATTCGAGGCACCACCTGTCATCAGGAACTATTTTAATAGCCAAATGTTTCTGTCAGTCTAATAATCTGAAGGAATTAATTCTTTACAGTTTATTGACCATAAACCTTGCAATGTGTGTGTTGAACAAGAAATGACAATCGTTACTTTCCAAACACAAGATTTATTTACAGAAAACAAACAAAAACATTTTGATTACCACAATAGAAAAAGAACACACTACTGATTAAAATAAATGAATAGTGGCAATAAAAGACCACAAAAAGCTGAATAATGTAATAGAATGAGAAACCATAGATTCTGATTTATGCTGGAAGGAAAGCTGAATTCGTTTCAATAATTTTAATTAGTTTAACATATTTAGCACCATTGATTTTACATCATATTAAAAATTTAAATCTTTTTTAACATTCAACCCCAAATGGATTTTTGAAGGGAGAGATAAATCGTTATTTGTGAAACTAAATCCTAAATGAAAACAGAATAATTTACATTAACACAATTTAAAAGGAAAAGCTGAAACTCCAGAAGCAAGCACACAAGTACCAATAATTAAAACTAGGTCACATGACTCAAAAACAGCTATCACCTGCTTGGCTGCTTTGAAAAATTTATATGAATGTGTATGAATATCTCCTCATTTGCACTTCTCCCAATTAAAGCCAACAATCGTGTTATGCTTAAGTAGAAGCCTCTGCTGCTTTCCCTTTGATTAGCCCTGTGTGTCACATCATAGACAAGCACACAAATCCCTTACCCACAGACTTATATACACAGGGTGAACAATTTTTAGCATGACATTGAAAATTCCCTTTGATCCTCCTGTTAGAAGATGTCTGAGGCCATTTCAAATCAGCAAGTGAGAAGAGAAGAAACCAAAATTTGCATGAGCAATATCTAAGTTGTACACATTAAGAGGGGGTGCAGATAAATGTTTGGAGGCAACATAAAAATCACTGTGACACTGTTCCCTGTCAGGCTAAATTTGCTCTGATGACCCATGAAACATCAAATGACTGCATTTATTAAATTCATTTCTTCTACTTTGAGAAAGTAGAGGAGTAAAAAATGTGTTTTGCAAGTTTAGTACATGATAAGGTAATAATACATCCATATTACAAATGAGAAAAAGAAGGGGAAATAAACTAAGGAATAAAGAAAAGCTATGCCTAGGTGGTTTTATTTCCCTCTGCTGTTCCTAGATCTAATATGAACTCCTATTTTTGGTTTCCTTATTCCAAGACAAAACACATTTTCTCGTTTTCTTTTTCTAATTTAAGCTCACACTGATGTGATGTGTTCTCAAAGAATGTATTGCCCATATAGTCATTGTACAAAACTAATAGTTTTTAGTTTAAGATGATTGATGAGTAGAATAAATCAGGTAGTCTCCTCAATATCTGTTATCTACTTCCTTTTTCAGATTTCCTCCCAGATGGACTTCCTGTGTTGCCCAGGAGACTATTCATCACCATGACAACCAAGTGCACCACCTGCAGTTATTACTCAAGTCTATTATTATAGGCAGAAATGCTTCTCAATTTGCTAAAACCTGAAAGACACATAACTTTCATGTCTATACATTGAGAAATGGCTTGTGCACATCTGCTGTATATATCTGCATACAATACATATATAAATATATGACATTATATATATATATATATATATATATAAATAAATATATCCCTATCGCTTTATACTCCTTGCTTAGTGCTTTTTTTTTACAGGTGCTATTAAAACCCTTTATGTAACTTTGTCCCACTTTTCTGCTGTGCAACATACACAAGCAGCAAAAACGAACTATTCAACTTGAAAATGCCACTCCCTTACTTGCTACGAGCTTTCATAAAAATGCGAATTTAGAGAACAATTAAATAGATAAACACTTAGAATAAAAAACAGTATTGCCCACTTTAGAAGAAAAATTTGGTCATAACTTACACAAGGAACACAGGGTTTGAAAGATAAATGTCTGAGTATGCAACTGTTCTTGCACAGACTGGTTGTTATTTTCATTAAAAGTTGGCATTTGGCGTTGCCAGGCACTTTGATTTAAAGTCAGAAAATTAGACCAATAAGTGGTGACAAGATGGTTGCAAATTACTTTCCTGAAAATTAACCTTAATATGAGATGAAGTAAATCACACATAGTGGTTCTGCAGTTTTTGTATCCTATTATCCCTAAAAGAATTAGCCAAAAGAAGGTTCTTCTGCTCAGACTGGCTCATGAAGCTATAATGAACACCAATGGGAATTTGATATTAGAGTGCAATAATAGTAGTATATAATACTGAGGCTTGAGTCAAAAGATATATGACTGAAAGAAAAAAAATATTAAATCTCTAAAATACAAACACAAATCTAGTTTAGAGTTACAAACTTACATTGTATTACTTGAGGAAATAAAATATGTAAAAATCATGGCTTATTAATATAGCACTGGAGTAGTTAGTTTTGTAAAGGTTAACTAGTTCTACTAAAAATATTCAAGTGTCCATTTAATTATGTATGGGAGTATATTCAAAATCATAATAAGTGTCTGTCTATCTAGATCGATATGTGCTTCACTGAAACACGTAATTGTAAAACCTGTGGAGACTTCATTAAAAAAAAATTATTTAAAGAAAATAAAAGCTTCACTTCATCTTGACATCAGTAAATTTAACTTCAATTCCAATAAATAGACCACAGACTAAAAAGTATATTCACTTTAACATATTTACAAAGTGGGGAACTTGAGTTGTGAAATGTGTTTTTATCTATGACTCACAATCTATTTGAGGGAGAAAAAAGTGTCAACAACTTCTCAGTGTGAGAACTCATTATTTTCAAGCTGAAAAAGTTTACTTCAGAGTGGTTTGTTTTTCTTATATTCCATAGTTGTTTTTAGATGTGAAATGAAAATCTGATCAAAGTAAAGAGGTGACAATTCCAAGCAATCAAAAACATGCTGTGATTATTGTGGTTATATGACTGAGTATTAATCGCTGCTGTGATTTTAAGTAAGTTTGCATATAGGAACACGTCCAAACAACTTCCTTAGTTGCCACTAGGAAATATCATCAACTCAGGTGGTTTCATTCAAAGAAGACCAGCAAGCAATTGTAGTTTTGAGCCCTCTAAGACGGCTGCACCCCTCACCTTCCTTCCAAAAGTCTAGCTTAGTCACCTTGAAAATGAAGCTGCTATCTGCAGCTAGTGCTGCATCTTTATGACCCAATCATCTAGTGCTGGATCATAACCATCAGCTTATGACCACACAAGCAAGGCTCAAAAAGTTTAAATATCATGAAAATGTTGAGTATTTTTAGTCACCCATATCAGAAAGTCCAACGCAAATGCTATGCAACCAATAACCATTCAAGAATATAGGAGAGGTTTACATGGATTGTCATGTTACTCCTGAACCAGAAACAACGTTAGAGATGTCATACCTTGGCTAACGAGAGCATGAACTAGACTGTTGATCAGTGGTCCAAAGTTCTCATTTCAGATGAAGTTGAAATTTGTATTCCATTTAGAAATCAAGGTCCCAGAGTGTGGGGAAGGCTAAAAAGGCACAGTATCCACATTGTACTTTCAGTGATGATTTGGGGTGCCATGTGATCCTCTTGATCTAGTTCATGGTGCTTCATCAGGTCCAAAGTCAAAACAGCTGTCTTTCAGGAACTTTTAGAACACTTTGTGCATCAAACATTGTTGATTTAAATAATTCAATACACAAGTACTAAAATAAAAGAAGAACGCAGTTCTCTGTTTTCTTTTGGAAATGTTCTTATTTCCAGTAAGTTTGAATCTAAAGAAATAGGTTTATCTGGGCCTGTATTGCACCAAGATATATATTTAATCATTTTGCAATCATTATGAACATGTATTCTATTTTTCAAATAGATTATCCATCCATTCAGAAGTGACCTAAACCCTTGACAAACTGATTACCTTGTTATATAGTTTTCCTCTGAAAGTTTTTTTTTTAATAATAACCCTGTCATCGACTTTTTAGAAACACAGTTACATTTTACACATCTCCACTTTCCTCATTCTTCCTTCAGTCATACATTTTCTTATATAATGTTCAAATTTTTCTTGTCACATTGGCTGGAAACTGCAGCTAAATCTGGCAAACCTCAGGACCGTACCCCTCTAAAGTGACAAAAATTGTTCTTATTTCACACTGAATGAACTCAGACGTAAAGCTGGGGCAGGAAATAGACGCATATTTTGAAATATTTAGGCACATCATTATCTTATGTGAAATGATTTCCATTCCTGTAGCTACACCGAAAAAGTCATCTGAGCCGTTTCCTGTAACTACCAATTAGAATAGCATTTTTCTTTCCATGCACCCACACACAGCTCAACAATGTGCTCCAAGATGCTTAACTAAGTAATGTGGAGAAATAAAATAATTGTAAATTTCAACATCTGTGTAACTTAATATTTATGCAACATTTCAAGCTTTGAATACCTGTTTTGCAAATAAGTATGGAAATAAAGAAGTTGTATTTTTCTCAACTGCAGTTTTGCAAACTTTTGAAATGCCAATAATACTGCAAACTTTCAACCAGGAATAAAACATTGCAGATAAAAAAAGAGGACAATAACACACTAAATATGACTTTTTCAGATTACTAAGGCTTGGTTATAAAAAGAAATACATTGAGGAGTCAACATTTCAACCAGGTTTCACAGCATGCTCTCAGAAACTGCACAGCGAGTGGGAGCAGCAACTCCTTGAAAGTTTTTTATAGCGTTGCTGCAATAAAAAAAAGTAATTTCTATCCACTGTGGCAATTTCACATAATGTATCAATGCTCTCCATTTATTTAAATGTCCCTGGAAACAATGCTGCCATTGAATTTTAGATCTGTTTTAAAATTCTAAAAATCATTGAAATACAATAGAATAATAATCGATTAAAGTAAAAAAAAAAGTATCTAAAGAAGAATCCAACTGAAGCAATTGTTTTAAATTAAGCATACAGTGATAAGCACCTGCATATTAATCACTTCTGTTAATAATAAAAACAACACTGCCTATAGTCATTACATTTGTAGGGAACGGCAACCACTAATTGGTTTAAATTTATCAAAAGAGCAATTACCGTCTCTTTGTCCTTTCAATTATGTTAATTCGTACATATAGTAAGTCAGAGCAATGTTTGACCTACAAATGTAACTATTTGCTAGTTCATAACATTGTGACTGACACTTATTTTGATGATCTGCTGTCTGATATGGATTATGAGTTGAACCCCTAGTCTGACATTCCCTTTATAAAAAGTGACTGACAAGGCCGTTAGAGAGAAACAGAGAGGGGCAGTATCTGTGTCACAAGAGTAAACAAAACATGTGAAATCTGTGTGTGTCCTGGAAATGTAATCTCTGACTGTCTCAAGGGAGTATCTCACCTTTCCTTGACTTCGTCAGATAAAAGGGACAAATAGAGTGTGATGGATAGTTTCACATTGTTTAACTCAAGGCCATCAATTCCATTTATTCTCTACCGCTGTCATGGAAATACGTCACACTGATGCTGCTCAGTTTTCTGTGCCTATAATTAACTGCTTAACTTATTAAATCACAACAAACATGTTACGAACTGAACTAAATTTATCAACAAATATAAACTGTGTAGGGTAACAAAGCTTTAATATTTATTAATATTGCTATTCAAAAAATAAAGTTGCTTACTTTATATCCATTACATCCTTTTTGTTGGTTTAAAAAAGCATCTCACCTCCAAATTAACTTTTTCTGCTGACAACCTGTATAAATGAGTGTCTAATAGTGCTGTCTACAAGTCATGTCATTTTTATTGGTATTTTAGTTCATTTTAGTAAAAATAACAATCTTATATCAAAAACTGTTAGTAGAGTGTCTTTACTTTGCAGTTTACACTGCATTTGAATTTGAATCAGGCATTTTTTACCGGCTCAGCTTTTATATCTGACATCGGCCTATACCTCTGACATTAGCAGTCCTGCCGCTGTGGAGTATAAAACAAGCTCAGTCTCGGCCACAGTTAGAGTAACTCACAAGACCATGCCCAACCTTCCCCCTCAGTGGTCCACCAAGCAACACCTAACTTTAAGGCATTTTTCAAATAAGAAATGTGGGCAGAGTTAGCCTATGCAAGGGGATGAGTTACTTTCAGAAAATGTGTCACCCTAAGATACATTTATCTTGTTATGTTAACATTTTTTTATTTTATTTTTTTGCATTTTTTGAGACTTTCTGGGATTTTGTAGGTTTCTCAAATTACTAAAAAAAGGCAATTTCATTAGACACAACATGCCGGCATATTGATGTAATATTCCTGGCATGATGTGTCTTATGAATGTGCCATATCGTTGCCGGAAAATTGCGGTGTTTGTGCTCACAAACTTGATAGTAATCTTGCCGCAATATTCTTTCAATGCTGATCTTATGAACGAAGATCACGCCTTGCCCCGACAGAGGCTGATGTCATGATGATGTGTTGAATGTGCACTGAGTCCCGACTGGCAACAGTATGTAGAATGCAAGTAAACATGGGCAGTTAATTCAGTATTTGTAAACTACATCACCTGATACGGCAAACTGGAGCTGGGACCACCTGGCTTTTAGAGCTAAATACCAGATTGCCAGAGAGTTCACAGGGACTGTGATGGAGAGCCACTTTTTGGAGCGGCTCAAAAAAGATTTGAACGGCAGGGCTTCAATCAGGATTAAAAAACAAGTTATATCCAACTATTTTCTTTGTTTACAACTGTCGTGATTCATATTTTAGGGCTACTTTATATAACAGTCTCGTATTGAATATGTTTATATAATCTTTAGTTAGTATTCAGAAAGTAAAAGTCTGTTTTAATTAGCTTGCATTATAGTAAAGAAATGTTTTGTCAAGTATTGTTTATGGGGGTAAGCTTTTAAGTCGTAAAACTCTAGGCTAAGTTTATTGCATGTTGTAAAAGTGGGATGCGGAGATAAGAAACAGAGTAGGGAGTAGACAGTCATAAACAGACCGGACGGTTACAGCGATAACTCAGGAAACCTTGAGAATAAACGTTTGGTGTAATAAAATCTAGGGGGAGGAGAATAGACATGTGACTACGTTCTTTGTTCTTCTTTAATAAAAATGGTACACCCCTGTATACGACAGTTCAGTTCAGTTCAGTTCAACTCAGTTCTGACTGTTCTCCACCTGCAGGTGTGTATGAGTGTGAAACAGAAATTCTGTGTCTGTGCATTATTTCACTCTCTGTCTCTCAGCTCTGATTTTATTTTGAAAAAACTCCCGCCGGGGTAAATGTTGGCGCCCCTACACTCTCCGGAAGCGAGTGCCGATCGCATGGGAACGAGGAGCCAACACATGGTGGAGGATGCGTGCTCCGTAATTCGGTCTTAGGTTGTTTCGGAGCTGGGAGAGATTGAGTGTGAGTAAAGTGTGGTATAACTGGTTGATGCGTGTGTTTGTGACATTGCAGTAATTTTGTGTTTTTTTCCTTGGAGTTCAACAGAGAATCGGAGAGCGACTGGATTGATCCTTGCTAAATCAGCACCCGGGTGGTTTTGTATCAATCTGGAACAGCGCTAACACCAAATTAATAGGTATTGATTGATCTAACCGTTCTCCGTTTAATGTTGATGTGTTGTTTTTTTGGTTGAGGGCCGACCACGGTGCGGATCGATACTCGACGAGTTGGCCACTCTACCCAGAACAGGACGCTTTTCTGGACGCTCCCAGGCTACGAGCGACATAGCAGCAGGCAGGGCCCGGGAGCCCTCTGACTGCTGGACGTCTGACCTGGGAGGGGGCTGCGTGTATTCCAGACGTGCAGCTGAGCACTGCGAAAGTGGGATTGTGATTATGGTCCAGTTTTTGGTCGGCCCGGTTTGAGGTTAGTGTTTGATAAATATTGTAAAATTACTGTACTTGTTTTTGGTGTGATTGTGGGTGTGCTTGGACGGAGTGGAGGCTAGGGAAGAAAGCTACTAGGTAGCTTTTTTGCACACCGGCCTCATATAAACTCCTCATTTAGGGGAACTAACTGACTGAATCTAAAACCATAATTCCTCTGCGAATTTTAAACGCCTAGTCGATGCCCTCGTTTTCTGTTTGTGCAGATTGCGTAGAAGCTTGGCATTGTAGAGGAATAATGGGAACTATCATTTTCGGTTAGTTACAGTACCACCATATTTACCTTACAGCTAACATACAGTGTGTGTGAGTCTCGCCTGGAATAAAGGCGTTCAACCTTGTACACTTACGTGAACACGTCTAAAGCATTGTTTAACACATATATACGACTATTGTTATGGATAACTGGTAGTAAACTCTTTAGAATATATATATAAAATAACTTTTTATTGTAACGCAGCGGCACCGTTTTGTTCAGATTGAGCTGGGGTGCTCATGCTTACAGCTACACTCTGGTAGCCTAGCTTCCGACCGGTATTTGTTTGACACGGTTAAACAGCTATTAGAGTTTTTTTGGAGACGAAGTGTGGTTCTGCTGGAGGCATTTTGTTTTTGTCTTTGGTTGGTTTACTCATGAGTACAGTTTGTTCGGTTTAACATTGTAGTGAAGAATTAGCCGTCTTTGTCCCGGTTGTTTTTTTTTTTTTTCGTTCCGCGTGGTGACCCGGAAGTTCTATTGTGTTTGACTGGGTCCGCTAACTTCGGTCGACTTCTTTTTTGTAAAAACGATCTACGATTGTGTTACAAAGCTAGTTTTACAGATATTTTTTCGGTTTGTTTTAATAATAAATGAGACTGCTTTTATATTGGGAGAATTCTATTTCTTTGTGTGATTCGTGGAAGTGTCCGTCGCGGGTTTTGCCGCCGGCCGGACTTCATTAAAATTCTTTGTGTTTTAGACAAAACAGCTGATATCTCAGTATATAAATAAATTAATGAGAAAATAAAAAGTTCGTTATAAACCTTTTTAGATTTCCTTCGTTTCGGCTTTGCATAAATCATTATTAAGGTTAATGTTATATGACTAAAATAATACATAAACCACTTCACTATAAAGAATAAAAATAAATAGGTTAAATAAAATACTGCCTGTCCTTACTATTAACTGCATTAATATGGGGATAAGTTTGGCCTACTAATTGATAGTTTTTCAATTAAAACAAATAATTTACAGAGTTATTACAAATTGCCTACTTCAATTTTAATCCATTTTGGATTTTGTTTTAAACTTTCAATGGCAGCCGAATATAAATTGCTTCCTGCTCCATTGGGACACGAGTGGCGCACGTTAGATGCCCAATTGTTAATATACATTTCAAAACTATATTCTGTATTAGTTGATAAGCCCGGTGATACAGATAAAAAGCAGTTTCAAGCCGACATGAAGGCCATGTGGTCTCGGCATGCTGCTAGTGGTGAACATAAGAGGTGTCTCTCACAGATGTGTTTTGAGGAAGGAAAGCGTTTTGCAGAAAAAGCTAAAACAGCTAGGAGCATCACTGGTGCTAAGAAGAGATACTTAGAAACTGAGAAAATGTGGAAGACATGGGGTTTAACGGGTCAAGGCATTGATCATTTGTGTGTTACTGCAGATAATGTTTATTCGGCAGACCAGACTCCTCCGCCTTATCAAAATATGTATCCCGTCTTGTCTACATCTGGTAAAACAAACATTTCTTGGGGGTTGGAAACTGACGATGGCCAGAGCGTACTTCAAAGCACGCAGGCTACATCACAGAGGTGTGCACCACCCTCTCTGGGTACCTCTCCTGCTTCCCCCGCTTCCCCCCTCCCTTCAAACACTGCAGTCTTACACTGGAGTGGCCCATCAAAGAGGTCTGTGGCCCATGACCCATTAACTAATAAACCCCAGGGTGATCTGAAGGTGGACGATGAGGGACAGGATTATAAATTGCATTTTGAGGTCACCGGTAAAGGAACTGTAGCACACACTGCGGAGGAGGACAGACAGTTGTTGAACTTAGTTAAAAACAGAACAGAACAGGAGACTGATAAATTGTTTTTGGCTTACAATGGTAGATTAATGGAGGAAATAGAGCAGCACGAATACAGGTTAAATAAAGTTCAACAACAGATGGATGAGGTCCTTAAGGATCAGGACAGATTAACATCTTTGGTGCGAGGGCAGGCTGCTGACCCTCGGGGGAGTACCAGCCCCACTAAAAGTGATGAATGTGCAACAGTTGGACAGGTTAACGACGGACAGACGTTGAGAGTTGACCAGGGCGAGGGGGTTTATCAGAATACCAGAACTCATGGGGGCACTAATTTAATGTTTCCTTTAGTGGGTGCATCGGATGGTTCAGTAATTTACAAACCATGGAGGCTGGCTGACATTTCTGCAATCACTCTGCAACTCCCCGCTTTGACTGGTGGTGGAAACTGTTGGATAAACAAATTAAATCAGCTGACTTCAGGCCAAACACTAGCGGTGGGGGACTGGAAAGCAATTATGGGCAGAATGTTGACATTAACAGACTATAATGAGATTATGCTCCAGTGCAACTTAGTGCAAATACTAGATGAAGTCCCTTTTGCGCTTCACGCGCCTGAACTTGCTGAGTGGGTCAGGAGAAAGTATCCTACCCCGCCCGCCTCTAAGATTTTGAAATTTCCTTGGTCAACTGATGTTACTCCCGCAGAATATCTGGCTAAATGTAAAGATAAATGGGTTGACGTTACTGGCGAATATCCCAGAGATGCCGGGAATAACAGAAACTGGTTTAGAGAAGCAGTTTTAGCGGGCATGCCAGAGTCTGTTGCTACACTAATGAAACGTAATCCTGATTCACATATTTATGATCAGCCTACATGGGAGAGACACATAACACATTATTTACAAGAAGCTCAAGATTCTGCGTTAAGGGATGCTGCGGAGAATAAGAAAATGGAGACTGCTTTGCTGAAGCTCCACTTCAGCAAGGAGGCTCAGAATAAATTGGGTGACTTTCATCAGTCAAAAAAAGTGAAGCAGATGGTGGCTAAAGCAGCGCCGACTGTTGGATCAGCTACAGTGTTGCCTTCCTTTCCTGTAATGTATGCTGCAGCCGCACCGAATCAGCCATTTGCTGCTCCTTATCGGACATGGCACTCTCGGCGACGGTCACGTGGAAGGGCCAGGTTTGGTGGTAATAGAGGCCTGGGAAGAGGGCAGCCAGGTGCTGACGGTTGTCGGAGGTGTGGCTCAAATGAGCACTGGGTGAAGGACTGTCCACATCCACGAGGGGGCGCTATTCCTCCCGGTCAGCCACCTTCACATTTTTCTCCGAATCAGCATATGGTTCCTCCCTCCTATCAAGGAGGACAGGGGGGGCCTCAGTTTTGACAATGCCCGCAGAGTACCTTGGTGAGCAGGACTAAGGGGGATCCAATGCTCACAATGGACATATATGGACATTCATTGCCATTCTTGGTGGACACTGGTGCTACTTTCAGCACGCTGGACAGAGTTTTACCAGACGTCAACTTTTCTGGGAACACAGTGTCTGTGATGGGCATCTCTGGGGCTCCGATTCTCCCTGTCACTCAACCATTGCCTGTTGCGGTGGGAGGTCAAAGACTATCACATCCTTTTGTCATTGCTCAAACCACTCCTGTCAACTTGTTAGGCAGAGATCTGCTTATCAAACTGGGTGCTACTATCCTGTGTACCCCTGATGGACTTATGGTGACTTTTTCGAATGGACATACACATTGCTGTGACACCATGAGTGGTCAATTTTTGCTGAAAGATGACACTTCACAAGTGGCTGATATTTTCTGGGCCAGATTGACTACGATGTCTGCACGTGAATCTTCTGCGGCTGAATTTCTGAGATGCTGGAAGCCGTGGCTGCTTGAACTCCAGCCTTTTGTTCCACCGCCTGACCCATTACATGTAACCTTCCTATATGAGAGGGGCGATCCTACTTTGTATCAGAAAAAATTTGAAACAGAACTTGAAGGACAAACTTGGTCTGTGGCTTCGGGTCCATGCTTTGTGGGGAAGGAGGGTGTTGCACTGTTTGCTGATCTGACTTCAGAGCAGCATAAATGGTATATGATGGAAGCTGAAGCGCTTCCTCACATATCGCTATTGTTGCATCCTAAACATCAAGCTAAAGATTTGGGGGGAATGGTTAAAAGGGGAGTTACATTAAAGGATTGGGTTCCTACCCAGGTACCTTCGGTCTCTTTTTCTCCTTCTTCTCAGATGTACAAAATAGACACGCAGCTCTCAGACACTACTTTTTTGGAACATTTGCAGCTTTCTAGAAATCATGGCAGAGAAAAAACAGATCATCCTGATGCAGTGGAGGCATTAAAGGTCGTGCCTGACTCTTTGTGGTCAGATGGTCCCACTGATGTTGGTCTAGTGCATACAACACCCATAACATTTGAGATGAAACATTCTGATCCAATTTGGCGTCTGCAGTATCCACATAAACCTCAGGCTGAGGAAGGTATTGCAGACACTATTGCAGGGTTACTTGAAGTAGGAGTTTTAGAACCATCGGATTCTCCATATAACACCCCTATTCTTCCTGTAGAAAAACAAGGTACTGGTAAATACAGAATGGCACATTTGCGTGCTGTCAATGAGGCCCTCAAAACCCCTCCCATTGCTACGCCCAATCCGTATACGGCTTTGGCATCTCTTACACCTGATTTGAAATGGTTTACCTGCATAGATTTGGCTAACGCGTTTTTCTGTTTACCCCTCCATCCTTCTGTCAGTGATGTTTTTTCATTTACATTCAGAGGAAGGAAGCTACGTTATAGTAGGCTTCCGCAGGGTTTCGCTTTGAGTCCAGGTTTGTTTAATCAGGTTTTGAAGCAGTCATTAAGCACTGTACAGCTCCCTCCAGGCTGTGTTCTGACCCAGTATGTGGACGATTTAATTTTGGCGGCCCCTACTGTTGAATCATGCATAGCAGCTACTCTAGCTGTGTTAGGACATCTGGGGAGAGAGGGTTATAAAGTCTCCCGTGATAAGCTTCAGTTGGTCAGACAGGAGGTCCAGTTCCTGGGGCGGAAGGTGACAGCTCAAGGCGCTGGACTGACTGATACCCACAAAAATGCTATTTTGGCTCATTCAAAACCTCTCACTGTTAAATCCATGCTGTCATTTCTGGGACTGACAAATTTTTCCAGACATTATGTGCCTCATTACACGAACCTAACCACACCACTCAGAGCGCTTGTAAATGCTCATGGTATGAAGAATCTACATGCTAAATTAGTATGGGATATACCAGCTGAGGAGGCATTTATTAGGTTGAAACAGGCTCTGGCACAAGCAGCTGATTTGGCCACCCCTGACTATACATGTCCATTTTTTCTCGACACATCAGAGACAGATGGCATTGTTAATGGCATTTTGTTTCAGAAAAAGTGTGGTCAGAGACAGATTCTTATGTATCTTAGCATAAAGCTGCAAGCTATTGAAATGAGACAGCCGCCTTGCACGAGACACGCAGCCGGTATAGCTCATCTAGTGGAAAAAACATCACACATTGTCAGGGGTTATCCACTTCATATTTTGACATCTCATGGGGTCATGGCATTGGTTAATTCTGAGATGTTTATTCTTTCAACTTTGCGTCAACAGCGAATTAGCAGAGTTTTGGAAGCACCGAACATTGTTTTTACGCATGAAGGAATAAACATGGCTGACCAAATGACCATCTCTGGGGAGCAGCATGACTGTGTCAGACTGAATTCGGTTGCTCAAAAAATACGTCCTGATTTGCGATCTGACCCTTTGCCTTCAGGTGTTGTGCTTTATACAGATGGTTGCTGTTTTAGGGATTTGCAGGGGCAGTTGAGATCAGGTTTTGCAATAGTAGAGCAAAAGGGGGATTCCTTTCAGACTGTTGTTTCTGGGAAGCTTGATGGCAAGCAGAGCGCACAGCGTGCTGAAATAAGGGCTCTTATTGAAGCATGCAAGTGGGGCAGAGATAAAGATGTGACGATTTACACTGATTCGAATTATGGGTTTTCTGTCATTCATTATGAATTACCACAGTGGAAAAGAGCAGGTTTTGTTACCACTACGGGTAAGCCTATACAGCATCATGCAGACATTATGGAACTTTGGATGTTGTCATGTTGCCAGCTAACCTTGCTGTTCTTAAATGTAAGGGTCACAGCAAGGCTGACACTGTTGATGCGCGTGGAAATGCTGCGGCAGATTTGGCTGCAAAAGAGGCAGCGGGTTACCTGTCACGTGTCCACACACAGCTGATTGTCACATCAGCGCAGGAACTGTCAGACAGTTTTACTGAGGAATTGCAGTTGGCGCAGCGGGCTGCTGCGCCACAAGAGATGACTATGTGGAAGGATAGAGGTGCTGTTTATGCTGATGGTTTTTGGCGTGGGCCTGATGGCCGTTTGGTTTTACCTGCCGCGTTA
Source organism: Apricaphanius iberus (assembly GCA_028564705.1). Classification (NCBI taxonomy): domain Eukaryota; kingdom Metazoa; phylum Chordata; class Actinopteri; order Cyprinodontiformes; family Aphaniidae; genus Apricaphanius; species Apricaphanius iberus. The sequence continues at coordinate 336,223 of JAPXFQ010000335.1, forward strand.
AAACACACCCTTTTTCAGGAGGCTCATGGTGTGGCACATGTGTCATACACTCAGATGAAACGTAATCTTTGTTTTTGGTGGCATCCTTTCCTGCCACATATGATTAAGCGTTTTTTGAGTGAATGTGTGGTGTGTGGTCAATTTAATCCTAAACCTACTATCAAGCCAGAAATGGGAGCCTTCCAGGACTTGTGCAGGCCTGGCGAGGAGATCGTGATCGATTATACAGATATGGGGACACCTGTTAGGGGTTTCCGATACCTGTTAGTGATTATTGATTCATTGACCTCGTGCTTTTCTGCTTTTCCTGCTAGACGGGAGACTTCTCAAACGGTGGTGAAATCTTTGATTAACCACTGGATTCCGTGCCATGGCTTTCCGACTAAGGTCAGGTCTGACAATGGCACACATTTTAAAAATTAACATCTCCGGCAGGTTGAGGAACAGATGGGAATAACCCACAAGTTCGGCACTGTTTATCATCCGCAATCGCAAGGTGTTGTCGAGCGTTCTAATTCTACTTTAAAGTTGAAGCTGGCAAAGATTTCAGCTCAGACGGGGCTTAATTGGCTAGATGCTCTCCCTATTGCTCTGATGGCCATAAGATCATCTGTCTGTAGGACGAAAGGTCTTACTCCTTATGAGATGTTTACAGGCAGGATCTTCCCTGGTCCTTGGGCTGGCAGAGAACCACAGGTTTCGCCCCATCCTGATCCAGATCCTCGAGGTGATCATCAGCAGCTGAAGGGCCTGGTTTCCTCCTTCCTTCCGGCTCCCCGTGACGTGCAGGGACCTGCGGCGTCTGCTTCCGAGGCTGGACGAGTTTGGCTGAAGGTGTATAAGAGAAAGTGGCAGGAGCCCCGCTGGTCTGGCCCGTTCCAGGTTGCTGCTCGTACGACTCACGCTGTCCAGCTGCATGGGAAAGGTTCTACTTGGTTTCACTGGTCCCAGTGTGCTCCGGCCCCTGACCCCCCCTCCTGTCCCTCATCTGCAGCAGCTCTCTGCTGACCTGGAGGAATCTCTCTGCAGTGGGTGGTGTCGGTTCTGACTAGGCAGTATCGACTGCCGAAGCCAGGAGGCAGGGCTTGGCCCACCCAGAAGATTGGTTCGGTTGCTGTGATCATTCAGTGTGATCTTTATGTGCCAAAATTGGGCGAGATAAGCAATTTGGGCTTGCTTTTCTCGAAGAGGGAGTATACAGAAGAGAAAGATCGCAAAACATCTAACACATTACACAGCAGGTTTTGACCACTTCACACTCGGTGAAGGAAGCCAGGAGGCGGGGCCTGTCTGTGTATTTGTGTTATTGGGGGAAATGTTCAGTTAATGAAGTAGCTGGCATTTCATTGAGGGCGATCTGAAAAAAAAAATTGGAAGAAATAAAGAGCCCACTCTACTGAATCGTCTCACCACTTGCAGCCGCTTGGTGACGGAGGAATAAACAAGAATAAAGACTAAAAAATATAATAATAAAGACTGAACATTTATTAATCATTTTTCTGTTTTTTTACAGGTTGTTTAACCAATGTTTTATTCTACAGGTGCAGATTGTTAGACACTGCCTAAGAGGGTGTCAAAGACTTTTTAAGTAGTAAATTTGTAGGATTTTGTCATAATACTCAGTTTTTACGGTTTTATAAAAGTTTTTATTAATACGCTAAAACATTTTAAGGGGTGTTTAAATCATAATTAGGTTGACTTGATTACTAAATCTTGGTTTCAATTATCTTTTTTGATGATATGGTTTTCGGTCAATGTTTTTTAGGTTGTGACAATTGCTAGAGTTTGCCTTGTACTAAAAGAATATTGAATTGGGTTAAAACGATAAAAAATAAATTAATAAAATAAAAATAATTGCTTAAAGGTAAAGATAAAGAAAAACAGACACCCTTCCTTGGTTAAAATAAACATAGAATCACACCACTAACAGAAAGTATGCATCTTTGGGAAAAAAAGAAGGTGCTGTGCACCACAGGTATTTGCATAATGTTATTGGTCAATATTATATCTTTTACTGTTGTGGTGAATGGCCCTATAATAGTTCTACAAATCAAACACAGGTTGAAGTTCACTCAATTAGACCGAGAAGAAACTTAATGGCTAAATCAACTCCCTATTCACTGTGTGGCTCTTCCGCCGCACATCGTGGATTTTCTCAATTTTGCATACCAAAAGGACGATCTGTAGTGATTACTATTCCCTTAAATACATTAGTTTATAAGGGAGAACAAGCAAGTAAATATAAAACCTACCCCTTGTGGTACATAACAAATGATCAAAAAGATACTAGTTGGTCCACTTTAATTGCTGATCCCCGTGGATATGACTGGAGAAGGTACACTACTACAACATATGCGTCCTTTGGTTAAATTGGATAAGGTTGCAGATAAATTACTTCTTACTGTTAATTTAACTAAAAGTGATCTCCTCCCCTTAAAATATCTCGAGAATGGGCAAGGTTGTACTCTCTTTATAATTTGGGTTTATAAAGGGGGAAAAGATGTTCAATTTCCTATTATAATCTGCCAAGATTCTCGTAATGCTTCCACCTCGGTAAGTCAAAATCAGGCCTCAGCAGCAAGAGGTAGTATAATTAAAGAAGAACCATCTGTGGACGATTACTTTGAAATGATGACAGGTGTGGGTGGCTCCACTAATAATTGGTTGCTTATGGTAGAACAAGCAGGACAAGAAGTGAGGCGGGATTGTGTTGTGTGCATGGGAGCCAGACCTATTCTCAAGGTGGTCCCTGCACCTGTTGAGCTCAACACAACTTGTCTGGTTTCCCTGCTGTCTAGTGTAAATCCAGTAAAAGATTGTAGTAACTGGGAGAAAGTATTCCCTATAGCTGATAACAGAGCTACCCCACCTTTCTTTGATAGTAATGTTGCTCCAAATAATTTTACTTGTTTCAAAAATGATAAGCCTGGAAATAAAGTAGTGGGTTCAGTCAACATCACGTATTGCAATTCAATCCAAACTTCTATTAAATCTTTTCAGGCTCGTGCTGATATTTGGTGGTGGTGTGGAGGAAAGTTCCTCCGCTCCATTTTACCTAGTAATTGGACAGGATTATGTGCACCTGTTACATTAATTATGCCGGTAGCAATATTTACGTATGATCCAACAGGAGATCAGACTTTTCTCACTTTGAATAATCATGTTAAAAAGAGGGAAATAGGCCATGAAGAGGATCCAACTTATATTGATGCCATTGGAGTTCCTAGAGGTGTTCCAGACGAATATAAATTGGTTAATCAGATCTCAGCAGGTTGGGAATCGAGTATTTGCTGGTGGTGTTCAATAAATAAGAATGTGGACAGAATAAATTATATACACTATAATGTACAGAAATTAGCTAATAAAACTAGAGATGGGTTTGAGGCTGTACATGAGCAACTGAAAGCCACCTCTTTAATGGCTTTTCAAAATAGAATAGCAGTTGACATGCTCTTAGCTGAAAAGGGTGGTGTCTGTTCAATATTTGGTGATCAATGCTGTATGTTTATCCCTAATAATACTAATGCAGATGGAAAATTAACTAGGGCAGTAGAAGGACTGAGAATACTGTCAAATAGGCTAAAAGAACAATCAGGTGTAGATACCTCAATGTGGGACAATTTGTTAAATAATATGTTTGGAAAATGGAAAACTTTGGCAATGTCAATAATGGTTTCATTAGCAGTATTTGTGTCGACTATGGTGTTATGTGGATGTTGTTGTATTCCATGTATACGTTCATTATTCATAAAATGCATTGACAAAGCTGTTGGTAATAATATGCAAGGTCAATATCTGTTAATCCCTCACTTGGAGCCTGAAGGAGAAGTACAGAGGGATGGTCAATCTATTTGAAAAAAAGATTGAAAGAGGGAATTGTCGTGATTCATATTTTTCAGGGCTACCTTATATAACAGTCTCGTATTGAATATGTTTATATAATCTTTAGTTAGTATTCAGAAAGTAAAAGTCTGTTTTTATTAGCTTGCATGATAGTAAAGAAATGTTTTGTCAAGTATGGTTTATGGGGGAAAGCTTTTAAGTCGTAAAACTCTAGGCTAAAGTTT